>JAPDOI010000299.1:0-322500 GCA_029168955.1 Aplectana chamaeleonis
AACAGTTAGTAACAAACTTGTTAGTCACTTTGCTTGTCCCTTCCCATCGAAAAGTACAGCCTACAACGCGTTTTAGCGATTTGATCTACCAACTGATAATATCACTTGATATGATAAGCAGTAATAAGTGAAGTAGTTAATGTTAAACAGTAAGTAATAAACTTGTTAGTCACTTTCCTTGTCCCTTCCCATCGAAAAGTACAGCCTACAACGTGTTTTAGAGATTTGATCTACCAACTGATAATATCACTTGATATGATAAGCAGTAATAAGTGAAGTAGTTAATGTTAAACAGTAAGTAATAAACTTGTTAGTCACTTTCCTTGTCCCTTCCCAACGAAAAGTAAAGCCTACAACGTGTTTTAGCGATTTGATCTACCAACTGATAATATCACTTGATATGATAAGCTGTAATAAGTGAAGTAGTTAAAGTTAAACAGTAAGTAATAAGCTTGTTAGTCGCTTTCCTTGTCCTTTCCCATCGAAAAGTACAGCCTACAACGTGTTTTAGCGATTTAATCTACCAACTGATAATATCACTTGATATAAGCTGTAATAAGTGAAGTAGTTAATGTTAAACAGTAAGTAAGAAACTTGTTAGTCACTTTCCTTGTCCCTTCCCATCGAAAAGTACAGCCTACAACGTGTTTTAGAGATTTGATCTACCAACTGATAATATCACTTGATATGATAAGCAGTAATAAGTGAAGTAGTTAATGTTAAACAGTAAGTAATAAACTTGTTAGTCACTTTCCTTGTCCCTTCCCATCGAAAAGTACAGCCTACAACGTGTTTTAGCGATTTGATCTACCAACTGATAATATCACTTGATATGATAAGCAGTAATAAGTGAAGTAGTTAATGTTAAACAGTAAGTAATAAACTTGTTAGTCACTTTCCTTGTCCCTTCCCATCGAAAAGTACAGCCTACAACGCGTTTTAGCGATTTGATCTACCAACTGATAATATCACTTGATATGATAAGCAGTAATAAGTGAAGTAGTTAATGTTAAACAGTAAGTAATAAACTTGTTAGTCACTTTCCTTGTCCCTTCCCATCGAAAAGTACAGCCTACAACGTGTTTTAGAGATTTGATCTACCAACTGATAATATCACTTGATATGATAAGCAGTAATAAGTGAAGTAGTTAATGTTAAACAGTAAGTAATAAACTTGTTAGTCACTTTCCTTGTCCCTTCCCATCGAAAAGTACAGCCTACAACGTGTTTTAGAGATTTGATCTACCAACTGATAATATCACTTGATATGATAAGCTGTAATAAGTGAAGTAGTTAATGTTAAACCGTAAGTAATAAACTTGTTAGTCACTTTCCCTGTCCCTTCCCATCGAAAAGTACAGCCTACAACGTGTTTTAGCGATTTGATATACCAACTGATAATATCACTTGATATGATAAGCTGTAATAAGTGAAGTAGTTAATGTTAAACAATAAGTAACAAACTTGGTAGTCACTTTCCTTGTCCCTTCCCATCGAAAAGTACAGCCTACAACGTGTTTTAGCGATTTGATCTACCAACTGATAATATCACTTGATATGATAAGCTGTAATAAGTCATGGAGTTAAAGTTCAACAGTAAGTTAAAATCTTGTTAGTCCCTTTCCTTGTCCCTTCCCATCGAAAAGTACAGCCTACAACGTGTTTTAGCGATTTGATCTACCAACTGATAATATCACTTGATATGATAAGCAGTAATAAGTGAAGTAGTTAATGTTAAACAGTAAGTAATAAACTTGTTAGTCACTTTCCTTGTCCCTTCCCATCGAAAAGTACAGCCTACAACGTGTTTTAGCGATTTGATCTACCAACTGATAATATCACTTGATATGATAAGCAGTAATAAGTGAAGTAGTTAATGTTAAACAGTAAGTAATAAACTTGTTAGTCACTTTCCTTGTCCCTTCCCATCGAAAAGTACAGCCTACAACGTGTTTTAGAGATTTGATCTACCAACTGATAATATCACTTGATATGATAAGCAGTAATAAGTGAAGTAGTTAATGTTAAACAGTAAGTAATAAACTTGTTAGTCACTTTCCTTGTCCCTTCCCATCGAAAAGTACAGCCTACAACGTGTTTTAGCGATTTGATCTACCAACTGATAATATCACTTGATATGATAAGCAGTAATAAGTGAAGTAGTTAATGTTAAACAGTAAGTAATAAACTTGTTAGTCACTTTCCTTGTCCCTTCCCATCGAAAAGTACAGCCTACAACGTGTTTTAGAGATTTGATCTACCAACTGATAATATCACTTGATATGATAAGCAGTAATAAGTGAAGTAGTTAATGTTAAACAGTAAGTAATAAACTTGTTAGTCACTTTCCTTGTCCCTTCCCATCGAAAAGTACAGCCTACAACGTGTTTTAGCGATTTGATCTACCAACTGATAATATCACTTGATATGATAAGCAGTAATAAGTGAAGCAGTTAATGTTAAACAGTAAGTAATAAACTTGTTAGTCACTTTCCTTGTCCCTTCCCATCGAAAAGTACAGCCTACAACGTGTTTTAGCGATTTGATCTACCAACTGATAATATCACTTGATATGATAAGCAGTAATAAGTGAAGTAGTTAATGTTAAACAGTAAGTAATAAACTTGTTAGTCTTTTTCCTTGTCCCTTCCCATCGAAAAGTACAGCCTACAACGTGTTTTAGCGATTTGGTCTACCAACTGATAATATCACTTGATATGATAAGCTGTAATAAGTGAAGCAGTTAATGTTAAACAGTAAGTAATAAACTTGTTAGTCACTTTCCTTGTCCCTTCCCATCGAAAAGTACAGCCTACAACGTGTTTTAGCGATTTGATCTACCAACTGATAATATCACTTGATATGATAAGCAGTAATAAGTGAAGTAGTTAATGTTAAACAGTAAGTAATAAACTTGTTAGTCACTTTCCTTGTCCCTTCCCATCGAAAAGTACAGCCTACAACGTGTTTTAGAGATTTGATCTACCAACTGATAATATCACTTGATATGATAAGCAGTAATAAGTGAAGTAGTTAATGTTAAACAGTAAGTAATAAACTTGTTAGTCACTTTCCTTGTCCCTTCCCATCGAAAAGTACAGCCTACAACGCGTTTTAGCGATTTGATCTACCAACTGATAATATCACTTGATATGATAAGCAGTAATAAGTGAAGTAGTTAATGTTAAACAGTAAGTAATAAACTTGTTAGTCACTTTCCTTGTCCCTTCCCATCGAAAAGTACAGCCTACAACGTGTTTTAGCGATTTGATCTACCAACTGATAATATCACTTGATATGATAAGCTGTAATAAGTGAAGTAGTTAATGTTAAACAGTAAGTAATAAACTTGTTAGTCACTTTCCTTGTCCCTTCCCATCGAAAAGTACAGCCTACAACGCGTTTTAGCGATTTGATCTACCAACTGATAATATCACTTGATATGATAAGCAGTAATAAGTGAAGTAGTTAATGTTAAACAGTAAGTAATAAACTTGTTAGTCACTTTCCTTGTCCCTTCCCATCGAAAAGTACAGCCTACAACGTGTTTTAGAGATTTGATCTACCAACTGATAATATCACTTGATATGATAAGCAGTAATAAGTGAAGTAGTTAATGTTAAACAGTAAGTAATAAACTTGTTAGTCACTTTCCTTGTCCCTTCCCATCGAAAAGTACAGCCTACAACGTGTTTTAGCGATTTGATCTACCAACTGATAATATCACTTGATATGATAAGCTGTAATAAGTGAAGTAGTTAATGTTAAACAGTAAGTAATAAACTTGTTAGTCACTTTCCTTGTCCCTTCCCATCGAAAAGTACAGCCTACAACGCGTTTTAGCGATTTGATCTACCAACTGATAATATCACTTGATATGATAAGCAGTAATAAGTGAAGTAGTTAATGTTAAACAGTAAGTAATAAACTTGTTAGTCACTTTCCTTGTCCCTTCCCATCGAAAAGTACAGCCTACAACGCGTTTTAGCGATTTGATCTACCAACTGATAATATCACTTGATATGATAAGCAGTAATAAGTGAAGTAGTTAATGTTAAACAGTAAGTAATAAACTTGTTAGTCACTTTCCTTGTCCCTTCCCATCGAAAAGTACAGCCTACAACGTGTTTTAGAGATTTGATCTACCAACTGATAATATCACTTGATATGATAAGCAGTAATAAGTGAAGTAGTTAATGTTAAACAGTAAGTAATAAACTTGTTAGTCACTTTCCTTGTCCCTTCCCATCGAAAAGTACAGCCTACAACGCGTTTTAGCGATTTGATCTACCAACTGATAATATCACTTGATATGATAAGCAGTAATAAGTGAAGTAGTTAATGTTAAACAGTAAGTAATAAACTTGTTAGTCACTTTCCTTGTCCCTTCCCATCGAAAAGTACAGCCTACAACGTGTTTTAGCGATTTCATCTGCCAACTGATAATATCACTTGATACGATAAGCAGTAGTAAGTGAAGTAGTTAATGTTAAACAGTAACTAAGAAACTTGTTAGTCACTTTCTTTGTCCCTTCCCATCGAAAAGTACAGCCTACAACGTGTTTTAGAGATTTGATCTACCAACTGATAATATCACTTGATATGATAAGCAGTAATAAGTGAAGTAGTTAATGTTAAACAGTAAGTAATAAACTTGTTAGTCACTTTCCTTGTCCCTTCCCATCGAAAAGTACAGCCTACAACGTGTTTTAGAGATTTGATCTACCAACTGATAATATCACTTGATATGATAAGCAGTAATAAGTGAAGTAGTTAATGTTAAACAGTAAGTAATAAACTTGTTAGTCACTTTCCTTGTCCCTTCCCATCGAAAAGTACAGCCTACAACGTGTTTTAGCGATTTGATCTACCAACTGATAATATCACTTGATATGATAAGCTGTAATAAGTGAAGTAGTTAATGTTAAACAGTAAGTAATAAACTTGTTAGTCACTTTCCTTGTCCCTTCCCATCGAAAAGTACAGCCTACATCGCGTTTTAGCGATTTGATCTACCAACTGATAATATCACTTGATATGATAAGCAGTAATAAGTGAAGTAGTTAATGTTAAACAGTAAGTAATAAGCTTGCTAGTCACTTTCCTTGTCCCTTCCCATCGAAAAGTACAGCCTACAACGTGTTTTAGAGATTTGATCTACCAACTGATAATATCACTTGATATGATAAGCAGTAATAAGTGAAGTAGTTAATGTTAAACAGTAAGTAATAAACTTGTTAGTCACTTTCCTTGTCCCTTCCCATCGAAAAGTACAGCCTACAACGCGTTTAGCGATTTCATCTGCCAACTGATAATATCATTTGATATGATAAGCTGTAATTAGTGAAGTAGTTAATGTTAAACAGTAAGTAATAATCTTGTTAGTCACTTTCCTTGTCCCTTCCCATCGAAAAGTACAGCCTACAACGTGTTTTAGCGATTTGATCTACCAACTGATAATATCACTTGATATGATAAGCTGTAATAAGTGAAGTAGTTAATGTTAAACAGTAAGTAATAAACTTGTTAGTCACTTTCCTTGTCCCTTCCCATCGAAAAGTACAGCCTACAACGTGTTTTAGCGATTTGATCTACCAACTGATAATATCACTTGATATGATAAGCAGTAATAAGTGAAGTAGTTAATGTTAAACAGTAAGTAATAAACTTGTTAGTCACTTTCCTTCTCCCTTCCCATCGAAAAGTACAGCCTACAACGTGTTTTAGAGATTTGATCTACCAACTGATAATATCACTTGATATGATAAGCAGTAATAAGTGAAGTAGTTAATGTTAAACAGTAAGTAATAAACTTGTTAGTCACTTTCCTTGTCCCTTCCCATCGAAAAGTACAGCCTACAACGTGTTTTAGCGATTTGATCTACCAACTGATAATATCACTTGATATGATAAGCAGTAATAAGTGAAGTAGTTAATGTTAAACAGTAAGTAATAAACTTGTTAGTCACTTTCCTTGTCCCTTCCCATCGAAAAGTACAGCCTACAACGCGTTTTAGCGATTTGATCTACCAACTGATAATATCACTTGATATGATAAGCAGTAATAAGTGAAGTAGTTAATGTTAAACAGTGAGTAATAAACTTGTTAGTCACTTTCCTTGTCCCTTCCCATCGAAAAGTACAGCCTACAACGTGTTTTAGAGATTTGATATACCAACTGATAATATCACTTGTTATGATAAGCAGTAATAAGTGGAGTAGTTAATGTTAAACAGTAAGTAATAAACTTGTTAGTCACTTTCCTTGTCCCTTCCCAACGAAAAGTAAAGCCTACAACGTGTTTTAGCGATTTGATCTACCAACTGATAATATCACTTGATATGATAAGCTGTAATAAGTGAAGTAGTTAAAGTTAAACAGTAAGTAATAAACTTGTTAGTCACTTTCCTTGTCCCTTCCCATCGAAAAGTACAGCCTACAACGTGTTTTAGAGATTTGATCTACCAACTGATAATATCACTTGATATGATAAGCAGTAATAAGTGAAGTAGTTAATGTTAAACAGTAAGTAATAAACTTGTTAGTCACTTTCCTTGTCCCTTCCCATCGAAAAGTACAGCCTACAACGCGTTTTAGCGATTTGATCTACCAACTGATAATATCACTTGATATGATAAGCAGTAATAAGTGAAGTAGTTAATGTTAAACAGTAAGTAATAAACTTGTTAGTCACTTTCCTTGTCCCTTCCCATCGAAAAGTACAGCCTACAACGTGTTTTAGCGATTTGATCTACCAACTGATAATATCACTTGATATGATAAGCTGTAATAAGTGAAATAGTTAATGTTAAACAGTAAGTAATAAACTTGTTAGTCACTTTCCTTGTCCCTTCCCATCGAAAAGTACAGCCTACAACGTGTTTTAGCGATTTGATCCACCAACTGATAATATCACTTGATATGATAAGCTGTAATAAGTGAAGTAGTTAACGTTAAACAGTAAGTAACAAACTTGTTAGTCACTTCCCTTGTCCCTTCCCATCGAAAAGTACAGCCTACAACGTGTTTTAGAGATTTGATCTACCAACTGATAATATCACTTGATATGATAAGCAGTAATAAGTGAAGTAGTTAATGTTAAACAGTAAGTAATAAACTTGTTAGTCACTTTCCTTGTCCCTTCCCATCGAAAAGTACAGCCTAAAACGTGTTTTAGCGATTTGATCTACCAACAGATAATATCACTTGATATGATAAGCTGTAATAAGTGAAGTAGTTAATGTTAAACAGTAAGTAATAAACTTGTTAGTCACTTTCCTTGTCCCTTCCCATCGAAAAGTACAGCCTACAACGTGTTTTAGCGATTTGATCTACCAACTGATAATATCACTTGATATGATAAGCAGTAATAAGTGAAGTAGTTAATGTTAAACAGTAAGTAATAAACTTGTTAGTCACTTTCCTTGTCCCTTCCCATCGAAAAGTACAGCCTACAACGCGTTTTAGCGATTTGATCTACCAACTGATAATATCACTTGATATGATAAGCAGTAATAAGTGAAGTAGTTAATGTTAAACAGTAAGTAATAAACTTGTTAGTCACTTTCCTTGTCCCTTCCCATCGAAAAGTACAGCCTACAACGTGTTTTAGAGATTTGATCTACCAACTGATAATATCACTTGATATGATAAGCAGTAATAAGTGAAGTAGTTAATGTTAAACAGTAAGTAATAAACTTGTTAGTCACTTTCCTTGTCCCTTCCCGTCGAAAAGTACAGCCTACGAAATGTTTTAGCGATTTGATCTACCAACTGATAATATCACTTGATATGATAAGCAGTAATAAGTGAAGTAGTTAATGTTAAACAGTAAGTAATAAACTTGTTAGTCACTTTCCTTGTCCCTTCCCATCGAAAAGTACAGCCTACAACGTGTTTTAGCGATTTGATCTACCAACTGATAATATCACTTGATATGATAAGCAGTAATAAGTGAAGTAGTTAATGTTAAACAGTAAGTAATAAACTTGTTAGTCACTTTCCTTGTCCCTTCCCATCGAAAAGTACAGCCTACAACGCGTTTTAGCGATTTGATCTACCAACTGATAATATCACTTGATATGATAAGCAGTAATAAGTGAAGTAGTTAATGTTAAACAGTAAGTAATAAACTTGTTAGTCACTTTCCTTGTCCCTTCCCATCGAAAAGTACAGCCTACAACGTGTTTTAGAGATTTGATCTACCAACTGATAATATCACTTGATATGATAAGCAGTAATAAGTGAAGTAGTTAATGTTAAACAGTAAGTAATAAACTTGTTAGTCACTTTCCTTGTCCCTTCCCATCGAAAAGTACAGCCTACAACGCGTTTTAGCGATTTGATCTACCAACTGATAATATCACTTGATATGATAAGCAGTAATAAGTGAAGTAGTTAATGTTAAACAGTAAGTAATAAACTTGTTAGTCACTTTCCTTGTCCCTTCCCATCGAAAAGTACAGCCTACAACGTGTTTTAGAGATTTGATCTACCAACTGATAATATCACTTGATATGATAAGCAGTAATAAGTGAAGTAGTTAATGTTAAACAGTAAGTAATAAACTTGTTAGTCACTTTCCTTGTCCCTTCCCATCGAAAAGTACAGCCTACAACGCGTTTTAGCGATTTGATCTACCAACTGATAATATCACTTGATATGATAAGCTGTAATAAGTGAAGTAGTTAATGTTAAACAGTAAGTAAGAAACTTGTTAGTCACTTTCCTTGTCCCTTCCCATCGAAAAGTACAGCCTACAACGTGTTTTAGAGATTTGATCTACCAACTGATAATATCACTTGATATGATAAGCAGTAATAAGTGAAGTAGTTAATGTTAAACAGTAAGTAATAAACTTGTTAGTCACTTTCCTTGTCCCTTCCCATCGAAAAGTACAGCCTACAACGTGTTTTAGAGATTTGATCTACCAACTGATAATATCACTTGATATGATAAGCAGTAATAAGTGAAGTAGTTAATGTTAAACCGTAAGTAATAAGCTTGTTAGTCGCTTTCCTTGTCCTTTCCCATCGAAAAGTACAGCCTACAACGTGTTTTAGCGATTTAATCTACCAACTGATAATATCACTTGATATAAGCTGTAATAAGTGAAGTAGTTAATGTTAAACAGTAAGTAAGAAACTTGTTAGTCACTTTCCTTGTCCCTTCCCATCGAAAAGTACAGCCTACAACGTGTTTTAGAGATTTGATCTACCAACTGATAATATCACTTGATATGATAAGCAGTAATAAGTGAAGTAGTTAATGTTAAACAGTAAGTAATAAACTTGTTAGTCACTTTCCTTGTCCCTTCCCATCGAAAAGTACAGCCTACAACGTGTTTTAGAGATTTGATCTACCAACTGATAATATCACTTGATATGATAAGCAGTAATAAGTGAAGTAGTTAATGTTAAACAGTAAGTAATAAACTTGTTAGTCACTTTCCTTGTCCCTTCCCAACGAAAAGTAAAGCCTACAACGTGTTTTAGCGATTTGATCTACCAACTGATAATATCACTTGATATGATAAGCTGTAATAAGTGAAGTAGTTAAAGTTAAACAGTAAGTAATAAGCTTGTTAGTCGCTTTCCTTGTCTCTTCCCATCGAAAAGTACAGCCTACAACGTGTTTTAGAGATTTGATCTACCAACTGATATAATCACTTGATATGATAAGCTGTAATAAGTGAAGTAGTTAATCTTAAACAGTAAGTAACAAACTTGTTAGTCACTTCCCCTGTCCCTTCCCATCGAAAAGTACAGCCTACAACGTGTTTTAGCGATTTGATCTACCAACTGATAATATCACTTGATATGATAAGCAGTAATAAGTGAAGTAGTTAATGTTAAACAGTAAGTAATAAACTTGTTAGTCACTTTCCTTGTCCCTTCCCATCGAAAAGTACAGCCTACAACGTGTTTTAGCGATTTAATCTACCAACTGATAATATCACTTGATATAAGCTGTGATAAGTGAAGTAGTTAATGTTAAACAGTAAGTAATAAACTTGTTAGTCACTTTCCTTGTCCCTTCCCAACGAAAAGTAAAGCCTACAACGTGTTTTAGCGATTTGATCTACCAACTGATAATATCACTTGATATGATAAGCTGTAATAAGTGAAGTAGTTAAAGTTAAACAGTAAGTAATAAGCTTGTTAGTCGCTTTCCTTGTCCCTTCCCATCGAAAAGTACAGCCTACAACGTGTTTTAGCGATTTGATCTACCAACTGATAATATCACTTGATATGATAAGCAGTAATAAGTGAAGTAGTTAATGTTAAACAGTAAGTAATAAACTTGTTAGTCACTTTCCTTGTCCCTTCCCATCGAAAAGTACAGCCTACAACGTGTTTTAGAGATTTGATCTACCAACTGATAATATCACTTGATATGATAAGCAGTAATAAGTGAAGTAGTTAATGTTAAACAGTAAGTAATAAACTTGTTAGTCACTTTCCTTGTCCCTTCCCATCGAAAAGTACAGCCTACAACGCGTTTTAGCGATTTGATCTACCAACTGATAATATCACTTGATATGATAAGCAGTAATAAGTGAAGTAGTTAATGTTAAACAGTAAGTAATAAACTTGTTAGTCACTTTCCTTGTCCCTTCCCATCGAAAAGTACAGCCTACAACGTGTTTTAGAGATTTGATCTACCAACTGATAATATCACTTGATATGATAAGCAGTAATAAGTGAAGTAGTTAATGTTAAACAGTAAGTAATAAACTTGTTAGTCACTTTCCTTGTCCCTTCCCATCGAAAAGTACAGCCTACAACGTGTTTTAGCGATTTGATCTACCAACTGATAATATCACTTGATATGATAAGCAGTAATAAGTGAAGTAGTTAATGTTAAACAGTAAGTAATAAACTTGTTAGTCACTTTCCTTGTCCCTTCCCATCGAAAAGTACAGCCTACAACGTGTTTTAGCGATTTGATCTACCAACTGATAATATCACTTGATATGATAAGCAGTAATAAGTGAAGTAGTTAATGTTAAACAGTAAGTAATAAACTTGTTAGTCACTTTCCTTGTCCCTTCCCATCGAAAAGTACAGCCTACAACGTGTTTTAGAGATTTGATCTACCAACTGATAATATCACTTGATATGATAAGCAGTAATAAGTGAAGTAGTTAATGTTAAACAGTAAGTAAGAAACTTGTTAGTCACTTTCCTTGTCCCTTCCCATCGAAAAGTACAGCCTACAACGTGTTTTAGCGATTTGATCTACCAACTGATAATATCACTTGATATGATAAGCTGTAATAAGTGAAGTAGTTAATGTTAAACAGTAAGTAATAAACTTGTTAGTCACTTTCCTTGTCCCTTCCCATCGAAAAGTACAGCCTACAACGTGTTTTAGCGATTTGATCTACCAACTGATAATATCACTTGATATGATAAGCTGTAATAAGTGACTTAGTTAATGTTAAACAGTAAGTAACAAACATGTTAGTCACTTTCCTTGTCCCTTCCCATCAAAAAGTACAGCCTACAACGTGTTTTAGCGATTTGATCTACCAACTGATAATATCACTTGATATGATAAGCAGTAATAAGTGAAGTAGTTAATGTTAAACAGTAAGTAATAAACTTGTTAGTCACTTTCCTTGTCCCTTCCCATCGAAAAGTACAGCCTACAACGTGTTTTAGCGATTTGATCTACCAACTGATAATATCACTTGATATGATAAGCAGTAATAAGTGAAGTAGTTAATGTTAAACAGTAAGTAATAAACTTGTTAGTCACTTTCCTTGTCCCTTCCCATCGAAAAGTACAGCCTACAACGTGTTTTAGAGATTTGATCTACCAACTGATAATATCACTTGATATGATAAGCAGTAATAAGTGAAGTAGTTAATGTTAAACAGTAAGTAATAAACTTGTTAGTCACTTTCCTTGTCCCTTCCCATCGAAAAGTACAGCCTACAACGTGTTTTAGAGATTTGATCTACCAACTGATAATATCACTTGATATGATAAGCAGTAATAAGTGAAGTAGTTAATGTTAAACAGTAAGTAATAAACTTGTTAGTCACTTTCCTTGTCCCTTCCCATCGAAAAGTACAGCCTACAACGCGTTTTAGCGATTTGATCTACCAACTGATAATATCACTTGATATGATAAGCTGTAATAAGTGAAGTAGTTAATGTTAAACAGTAAGTAATAAACTTGTTAGTCACTTTCCTTGTCCCTTCCCATCGAAAAGTACAGCCTACAACGTGTTTTAGCGATTTGATCTACCAACTGATAATATCACTTGATATGATAAGCTGTAATAAGTGAAGTAGTTAATGTTAAACAGTAAGTAATAAACTTGTTAGTCACTTTCCTTGTCCCTTCCCATCGAAAAGTACAGCCTACAACGTGTTTTAGCGATTTGATCTACCAACTGATAATATCACTTGATATGATAAGCTGTAATAAGTGAAGTAGTTAATGTTAAACAGTAAGTAATAAACTTGTTAGTCTTTTTCCTTGTCCCTTCCCATCGAAAAGTACAGCCTACGACGTGTTTTAGCGATTTGATCTACCAACTGATAATATCACTTGATATGATAAGCTGTAATAAGTGAAGTAGTTAATGTTAAACAGTAAGTAATAAACTTGTTAGTCACTTTCCTTGTCCCTTCCCATCGAAAAGTACAGCCTACAACGTGTTTTAGCGATTTGATCTACCAACTGATAATATCACTTGATATGATAAGCAGTAATAAGTGAAGTAGTTAATGTTAAACAGTAAGTAATAATCTTGTTAGTCACTTTCATTGTCCCTTCCCATCGAAAAGTACAGCCTACAACGTGTTTTAGCGATTTGATCTACCAACTGATAATATCACTTGATAGGATAAGCAGTAATAAGTGAAGTAGTTAATGTTAAACAGTAAGTAATAATCTTGTTAGTCGCTTTCCTTGTCCCTTCCCATCGAAAAGTACAGCCTACGACGTGTTTTAGCGATTTGATCTACCAACTGATAATATCACTTGATATGATAAGCTGTAATAAGTGAAGTAGTTAATGTTAAACAGTAAGTAATAAACTTGTTAGTCACTTTCCTTGTCCCTTCCCATCGAAAAGTACAGCCTACAACGTGTTTTAGAGATTTGATCTACCAACTGATAATATCACTTGATATGATAAGCAGTAATAAGTGAAGTAGTTAATGTTAAACAGTAAGTAATAAACTTGTTAGTCACTTTCCTTGTCCCTTCCCATCGAAAAGTACAGCCTACAACGTGTTTTAGCGATTTGATCTACCAACTGATAATATCACTTGATATGATAAGCAGTAATAAGTGAAGTAGTTAATGTTAAACAGTAAGTAATAAACTTGTTAGTCACTTTCCTTGTCCCTTCCCAACGAAAAGTAAAGCCTACAACGTGTTTTAGCGATTTGATCTACCAACTGATAATATCACTTGATATGATAAGCTGTAATAAGTGAAGTAGTTAATGTTAAACAGTAAGTAAGAAACTTGTTAGTCACTTTCCTTGTCCCTTCCCATCGAAAAGTACAGCCTACGACGTGTTTTAGCGATTTGATCTACCAACTGATAATATCACTTGATATGATAAGCTGTAATAAGTGAAGTAGTTAATGTTAAACAGTAAGTAATAAACTTGTTAGTCACTTTCCTTGTCCCTTCCCATCGAAAAGTACAGCCTACAACGTGTTTTAGAGATTTGATCTACCAACTGATAATATCACTTGATATGATAAGCAGTAATAAGTGAAGTAGTTAATGTTAAACAGTAAGTAATAAACTTGTTAGTCACTTTCCTTGTCCCTTCCCATCGAAAAGTACAGCCTACAACGCGTTTTAGCGATTTGATCTACCAACTGATAATATCACTTGATATGATAAGCAGTAATAAGTGAAGTAGTTAATGTTAAACAGTAAGTAATAAACTTGTTAGTCACTTTCCTTGTCCCTTCCCATCGAAAAGTACAGCCTACAACGTGTTTTAGAGATTTGATCTACCAACTGATAATATCACTTGATATGATAAGCAGTAATAAGTGAAGTAGTTAATGTTAAACAGTAAGTAATAAACTTGTTAGTCACTTTCCTTGTCCCTTCCCATCGAAAAGTACAGCCTACAACGTGTTTTAGCGATTTGATCTACCAACTGATAATATCACTTGATATGATAAGCAGTAATAAGTGAAGTAGTTAATGTTAAACAGTAAGTAATAAACTTGTTAGTCACTTTCCTTGTCCCTTCCCATCGAAAAGTACAGCCTACAACGTGTTTTAGCGATTTGATCTACCAACTGATAATATCACTTGATATGATAAGCAGTAATAAGTGAAGTAGTTAATGTTAAACAGTAAGTAATAAACTTGTTAGTCACTTTCCTTGTCCCTTCCCATCGAAAAGTACAGCCTACAACGCGTTTTAGCGATTTGATCTACCAACTGATAATATCACTTGATATGATAAGCAGTAATAAGTGAAGTAGTTAATGTTAAACAGTAAGTAATAAACTTGTTAGTCACTTTCCTTGTCCCTTCCCATCGAAAAGTACAGCCTACAACGTGTTTTAGAGATTTGATCTACCAACTGATAATATCACTTGATATGATAAGCAGTAATAAGTGAAGTAGTTAATGTTAAACAGTAAGTAATAAACTTGTTAGTCACTTTCCTTGTCCCTTCCCATCGAAAAGTACAGCCTACAACGCGTTTTAGCGATTTGATCTACCAACTGATAATATCACTTGATATGATAAGCAGTAATAAGTGAAGTAGTTAATGTTAAACAGTAAGTAATAAACTTGTTAGTCACTTTCCTTGTCCCTTCCCATCGAAAAGTACAGCCTACAACGTGTTTTAGCGATTTGATCTACCAACTGATAATATCACTTGATATGATAAGCTGTAATAAGTGAAGTAGTTAATGTTAAACAGTAAGTAATAAACTTGTTAGTCACTTTCCTTGTCCCTTCCCATCGAAAAGTACAGCCTACAACGTGTTTTAGCGATTTGATCTACCAACTGATAATATCACTTGATATAAGCTGTAATAAGTGAAGTAGTTAATCTTAAACAGTAAGTAACAAACTTGTTAGTCACTTCCCCTGTCCCTTCCCAACGAAAAGTAAAGCCTACAACGTGTTTTAGAGATTTGATCTACCAACTGATAATATCACTTGATATGATAAGCAGTAATAAGTGAAGTAGTTAATGTTAAACAGTAAGTAATAAACTTGTTAGTCACTTTCCTTGTCCCTTCCCATCGAAAAGTACAGCCTACAACGTGTTTTAGAGATTTGATCTACCAACTGATAATATCACTTGATATGATAAGCAGTAATAAGTGAAGTAGTTAATGTTAAACAGTAAGTAATAAACTTGTTAGTCACTTTCCTTGTCCCTTCCCATCGAAAAGTACAGCCTACAACGTGTTTTAGCGATTTGATCTACCAACTGATAATATCACTTGATATGATAAGCTGTAATAAGTGAAGTAGTTAATCTTAAACAGTAAGTAAGAAACTTGTTAGTCACTTTCCTTGTCCCTTCCCATCGAAAAGTACAGCCTACAACGTGTTTTAGAGATTTGATCTACCAACTGATAATATCACTTGATATGATAAGCAGTAATAAGTGAAGTAGTTAATGTTAAACAGTAAGTAATAAACTTGTTAGTCACTTTCCTTGTCCCTTCCCATCGAAAAGTACAGCCTACAACGTGTTTTAGCGATTTGATCTACCAACTGATAATATCACTTGATATGATAAGCAGTAATAAGTGAAGTAGTTAATGTTAAACAGTAAGTAATAAACTTGTTAGTCACTTTCCTTGTCCCTTCCCATCGAAAAGTACAGCCTACAACGCGTTTTAGCGATTTGATCTACCAACTGATAATATCACTTGAAATGATAAGCAGTAATAAGTGAAGTAGTTAATGTTAAACAGTAAGTAATAAACTTGTTAGTCACTTTCCTTGTCCCTTCCCATCGAAAAGTACAGCCTACAACGTGTTTTAGCGATTTGATCTACCAACTGATAATATCACTTGATATGATAAGCAGTAATAAGTGAAGTAATTAATGTTAAACAGTAAGTAATAAACTTGTTAGTCACTCTCCTTGTCCCTTCCCATCGAACAGTACAGCCTACAACGTGTTTTAGCGATTTGATCTACCAACTGATAATATCACTTGATATGATAAGCAGTAATAAGTGAAGTAGTTAATGTTAAACAGTAAGTAATAAACTTGTTAGTCACTTTCCTTGTCCCTTCCCATCGAAAAGTACAGCCTACAACGCGTTTTAGCGATTTGATCTACCAACTGATAATATCACTTGATATGATAAGCAGTAATAAGTGAAGTAGTTAATGTTAAACAGTAAGTAATAAACTTGTTAGTCACTTTCCTTGTCCCTTCCCATCGAAAAGTACAGCCTACAACGTGTTTTAGAGATTTGATCTACCAACTGATAATATCACTTGATATGATAAGCAGTAATAAGTGAAGTAGTTAATGTTAAACAGTAAGTAATAAACTTGTTAGTCACTTTCCTTGTCCTTCCCATCGAAAAGTACAGTCTACAACGTGTTTTAGCGGTTTGATCTGCCAACTGATAATATCACTTGATATGATAAGCAGTAGTAAGTGAAGTAGTTAATGTTAAACAGTAAGTGATAAACTTGTTAGTCACTTTCCTTGTCCCTTCCCATCGAAAAGTACAGCCTACAACGTGTTTTAGAGATTTGATCTACCAACTGATAATATCACTTGATATGATAAGCAGTAATAAGTGAAGTAGTTAATGTTAAACAGTAAGTAATACACTTGTTAGTCACTTTCCTTGTCCCTTCCCATCGAAAAGTACAACCTACAACGTGTCTTTGCGATTTGATCTACCAACTGATAATATCACTTGATATGATAAGCTGTAATAAGTGAAGTAGTTAATGTTAAACAGTAAGTAAGAAACTTGTTAGTCACTTCCCCTGTCCCTTCCCATCGAAAAGTACAGCCTACAACGTGTTTTAGCGATTTGATCTACCAACTGATAATATCACTTGATATGATAAGCAGTAATAAGTGAAGTAGTTAATGTTAAACAGTAAGTAATAAACTTGTTAGTCACTTTCCTTGTCCCTTCCCATCGAAAAGTACAGCCTACAACGCGTTTTAGCGATTTGATCTACCAACTGATAATATCACTTGATATGATAAGCAGTAATAAGTGAAGTAGTTAATGTTAAACAGTAAGTAATAAACTTGTTAGTCACTTTCCTTGTCCCTTCCCATCGAAAAGTACAGCCTACAACGTGTTTTAGAGATTTGATCTACCAACTGATAATATCACTTGATATAAGCTGTAATAAGTGAAGTAGTTAATCTTAAACAGTAAGTAACAAACTTGTTAGTCACTTCCCCTGTCCCTTCCCAACGAAAAGTAAAGCCTACAACGCGTTTTAGCGATTTGATCTACCAACTGATAATATCACTTGATATGATAAGCAGTAATAAGTGAAGTAGTTAATGTTAAACAGTAAGTAATAAACTTGTTAGTCACTTTCCTTGTCCCTTCCCATCGAAAAGTACAGCCTACGTGTTTTAGAGATTTGATCTACCAACTGATAATATCACTTGATATGATAAGCAGTAATAAGTGAAGTAGTTAATGTTAAACAGTAAGTAATAAACTTGTTAGTCACTTTCCTTGTCCCTTCCCATCGAAAAGTACAGCCTACAACGCGTTTTAGCGATTTGATCTACCAACTGATAATATCACTTGATATGATAAGCAGTAATAAGTGAAGTAGTTAATGTTAAACAGTAAGTAATAAACTTGTTAGTCACTTTCCTTGTCCCTTCCCATCGAAAAGTACAGCCTACAACGTGTTTTAGCGATTTGATCTACCAACTGATAATATCACTTGATATGATAAGCAGTAATAAGTGAAGTAGTTAATGTTAAACAGTAAGTAATAAACTTGTTAGTCACTTTCCTTGTCCCTTCCCATCGAAAAGTACAGCCTACAACGTGTTTTAGCGATTTAATCTACCAACTGATAATATCACTTGATATAAGCTGTAATAAGTGAAGTAGTTAATGTTAAACAGTAAGTAAGAATCTTGTTAGTCACTTTCCTTGTCCCTTCCCATCGAAAAGTACAGCCTACAACGTGTTTTAGCGATTTGATCTACCAACTGATAATATCACTTGATATGATAAGCAGTAATAAGTGAAGTAGTTAATGTTAAACAGTAAGTAATAAACTTGTTAGTCACTTTCCTTGTCCCTTCCCATCGAAAAGTACAGCCTACAACGTGTTTTAGAGATTTGATCTACCAACTGATAATATCACTTGATATGATAAGCAGTAATAAGTGAAGTAGTTAATGTTAAACAGTAAGTAATAAACTTGTTAGTCACTTTCCTTGTCCCTTCCCATCGAAAAGTACAGCCTACAACGTGTTTTAGAGATTTGATCTACCAACTGATAATATCACTTGATATGATAAGCAGTAATAAGTGAAGTAGTTAATGTTAAACAGTAAGTAATAAACTTGTTAGTCACTTTCCTTGTCCCTTCCCATCGAAAAGTACAGCCTACAACGCGTTTTAGCGATTTGATCTACCAACTGATAATATCACTTGATATGATAAGCAGTAATAAGTGAAGTAGTTAATGTTAAACAGTAAGTAATAAACTTGTTAGTCACTTTCCTTGTCCCTTCCCATCGAAAAGTACAGCCTACGACGTGTTTTAGCGATTTGATCTACCAACTGATAATATCACTTGATATGATAAGCTGTAATAAGTGAAGTAGTTAATGTTAAACAGTAAATAAGAAACTTGTTAGTCACTTTCCTTGTCCCTTCCCATCGAAAAGTACAGCCTACAACGTGTTTTAGCGATTTGATCTACCAACTGATAATATCACTTGATATGATAAGCAGTAATAAGTGAAGTAGTTAATGTTAAACAGTAAGTAATAAACTTGTTAGTCACTTTCCTTGTCCCTTCCCATCGAAAAGTACAGCCTACAACGTGTTTTAGCGATTTGATCTACCAACTGATAATATCACTTGATATGATAAGCAGTAATAAGTGAAGTAGTTAATGTTAAACAGTAAGTAATAAACTTGTTAGTCACTTTCCTTGTCCCTTCCCATCGAAAAGTACAGCCTACAACGTGTTTTAGCGATTTGATCTACCAACTGATAATATCACTTGATATGATAAGCTGTAATAAGTGAAGTAGTTAATGTTAAACAGTAAGTAATAAACTTGTTAGTCACTTTCCTTGTCCCTTCCCATCGAAAAGTACAGCCTACAACGTGTTTTAGCGATTTGATCTACCAACTGATAATATCACTTGATATGATAAGCAGTAATAAGTGAAGTAGTTAATGTTAAACAGTAAGTAATAAACTTGTTAGTCACTTTCCTTGTCCCTTCCCATCGAAAAGTACAGCCTACAACGTGTTTTAGAGATTTGATCTACCAACTGATAATATCACTTGATATGATAAGCAGTAATAAGTGAAGTAGTTAATGTTAAACAGTAAGTAATAAACTTGTTAGTCACTTTCCTTGTCCCTTCCCATCGAAAAGTACAGCCTACAACGCGTTTTAGCGATTTGATCTACCAACTGATAATATCACTTGATATGATAAGCAGTAATAAGTGAAGTAGTTAATGTTAAACAGTAAGTAATAAACTTGTTAGTCACTTTCCTTGTCCCTTCCCATCGAAAAGTACAGCCTACAACGTGCTTTAGCGATTTGATCTACCAACTTATAATATCACTTGATATAAGCTGTAATAAGTGAAGTAGTTAATGTTAAACAGTAAGTAATAAACTTGTTAGTCACTTTCCTTGTCCCTTCCCATCGAAAAGTACAGCCTACAACGTGTTTTAGAGATTTGATCTACCAACTGATAATATCACTTGATATGATAAGCAGTAATAAGTGAAGTAGTTAATGTTAAACAGTAAGTAATAAACTTGTTAGTCACTTTCCTTGTCCCTTCCCATCGAAAAGTACAGCCTACAACGCGTTTTAGCGATTTGATCTACCAACTGATAATATCACTTGATATGATAAGCAGTAATAAGTGAAGTAGTTAATGTTAAACAGTAAGTAATAAACTTGTTAGTCACTTTCCTTGTCCCTTCCCATCGAAAAGTACAGCCTACAACGTGTTTTAGAGATTTGATCTACCAACTGATAATATCACTTGATATGATAAGCAGTAATAAGTGAAGTAGTTAATGTTAAACAGTAAGTAATAAACTTGTTAGTCACTTTCCTTGTCCCTTCCCATCGAAAAGTACAGCCTACAACGTGTTTTAGCGATTTAATCTACCAACTGATAATATCACTTGATATAAGCTGTGATAAGTGAAGTAGTTAATGTTAAACAGTAAGTAATAAACTTGTTAGTCACTTTCCTTGTCCCTTCCCATCGAAAAGTACAGCCTACAACGCGTTTTAGCGATTTGATCTACCAACTGATAATATCACTTGATATGATAAGCAGTAATAAGTGAAGTAGTTAATGTTAAACAGTAAGTAATAAACTTGTTAGTCACTTTCCTTGTCCCTTCCCATCGAAAAGTACAGCCTACAACGTGTTTTAGAGATTTGATCTACCAACTGATAATATCACTTGATATGATAAGCAGTAATAAGTGAAGTAGTTAATGTTAAACAGTAAGTAATAAACTTGTTAGTCACTTTCCTTGTCCCTTCCCATCGAAAAGTACAGCCTACAACGTGTTTTAGCGATTTGATCTACCAACTGATAATATCACTTGATATGATAAGCAGTAATAAGTGAAGTAGTTAATGTTAAACAGTAAGTAATAAACTTGTTAGTCACTTTCCTTGTCCCTTCCCATCGAAAAGTACAGCCTACAACGTGTTTTAGCGATTTGATCTACCAACTGATAATATCACTTGATATGATAAGCTGTAATAAGTGAAGTAGTTAATGTTAAACAGTAAGTAATAAACTTGTTAGTCACTTTCCTTGTCCCTTCCCATCGAAAAGTACAGCCTACAACGTGTTTTAGCGATTTGATCTACCAACTGATAATATCACTTGATATGATAAGCTGTAATAAGTGAAGTAGTTAATGTTAAACAGTAAGTAATAAACTTGTTAGTCACTTTCCTTGTCCCTTCCCATCGAAACGTACAGCCTACAACGTGTTTTAGCGATTTGATCTACCAACTGATAATATCACTTGATATGATAAGCTGTAATAAGTGAAGTAGTTAATGTTAAACAGTAAGTAATAAACTTGTTAGTCACTTTCCTTGTCCCTTCCCATCGAAAAGTACAGCCTACACCGTGTTTTAGCGATTTGATCTACCAACTGATAATATCACTTGATATGATAAGCAGTAATAAGTGAAGTAGTTAATGTTAAACAGTAAGTAATAAACTTGTTAGTCACTTTCCTTGTCCCTTCCCATCGAAAAGTACAGCCTACAACGTGTTTTAGCGATTTGATCTACCAACTGATAATATCACTTGATATGATAAGCAGTAATAAGTGAAGTAGTTAATGTTAAACAGTAAGTAATAAACTTGTTAGTCACTTTCCTTGTCCCTTCCCATCGAAAAGTACAGCCTACAACGTGTTTTAGCGATTTGATCTACCAACTGATAATATCACTTGATATGATAAGCAGTAATAAGTGAAGTAGTTAATGTTAAACAGTAAGTAATAAACTTGTTAGTCACTTTCCTTGTCCCTTCCCATCGAAAAGTACAGCCTACAACGTGTTTTAGCGATTTGATCTACCAACTGATAATATCACTTGATATGATAAGCAGTAATAAGTGAAGTAGTTAATGTTAAACAGTAAGTAATAAACTTGTTAGTCACTTTCCTTGTCCCTTCCCATCGAAAAGTACAGCCTACAACGTGTTTTAGCGATTTGATCTACCAACTGATAATATCACTTGATATGATAAGCAGTAATAAGTGAAGTAGTTAATGTTAAACAGTAAGTAATAAACTTGTTAGTCACTTTCCTTGTCCCTTCCCATCGAAAAGTACAGCCTACAACGCGTTTTAGCGATTTGATCTACCAACTGATAATATCACTTGATATGATAAGCAGTAATAAGTGAAGTAGTTAATGTTAAACAGTAAGTAATAAACTTGTTAGTCACTTTCCTTGTCCCTTCCCATCGAAAAGTACAGCCTACAACGTGTTTTAGAGATTTGATCTACCAACTGATAATATCACTTGATATGATAAGCAGTAATAAGTGAAGTAGTTAATGTTAAACAGTAAGTAAGAAACTTGTTAGTCACTTTCCTTGTCCCTTCCCATCGAAAAGTACAGCCTACAACGTGTTTTAGCGATTTGATCTACCAACTGATAATATCACTTGATATGATAAGCTGTAATAAGTGAAGTAGTTAATGTTAAACAGTAAGTAATAAACTTGTTAGTCACTTTCCTTGTCCCTTCCCATCGAAAAGTACAGCCTACAACGCGTTTTAGCGATTTGATCTACCAACTGATAATATCACTTGATATGATAAGCAGTAATAAGTGAAGTAGTTAATGTTAAACAGTAAGTAATAAACTTGTTAGTCACTTTCCTTGTCCCTTCCCATCGAAAAGTACAGCCTACAACGTGTTTTAGAGATTTGATCTACCAACTGATAATATCACTTGATATGATAAGCAGTAATAAGTGAAGTAGTTAATGTTAAACAGTAAGTAATAAACTTGTTAGTCACTTTCCTTGTCCCTTCCCATCGAAAAGTACAGCCTACAACGCGTTTTAGCGATTTGATCTACCAACTGATAATATCACTTGATATGATAAGCAGTAATAAGTGAAGTAGTTAATGTTAAACAGTAAGTAATAAACTTGTTAGTCACTTTCCTTGTCCCTTCCCATCGAAAAGTACAGCCTACAACGTGTTTTAGAGATTTGATCTACCAACTGATAATATCACTTGATATGATAAGCAGTAATAAGTGAAGTAGTTAATGTTAAACAGTAAGTAATAAACTTGTTAGTCACTTTCCTTGTCCCTTCCCATCGAAAAGTACAGCCTACAACGCGTTTTAGCGATTTGATCTACCAACTGATAATATCACTTGATATGATAAGCAGTAATAAGTGAAGTAGTTAATGTTAAACAGTAAGTAATAAACTTGTTAGTCACTTTCCTTGTCCCTTCCCATCGAAAAGTACAGCCTACAACGCGTTTTAGCGATTTGATCTACCAACTGATAATATCACTTGATATGATAAGCAGTAATAAGTGAAGTAGTTAATGTTAAACAGTAAGTAATAAACTTGTTAGTCACTTTCCTTGTCCCTTCCCATCGAAAAGTACAGCCTACAACGTGTTTTAGAGATTTGATCTACCAACTGATAATATCACTTGATATGATAAGCAGTAATAAGTGAAGTAGTTAATGTTAAACAGTAAGTAATAAACTTGTTAGTCACTTTCCTTGTCCCTTCCCATCGAAAAGTACAGCCTACAACGTGTTTTAGCGATTTGATCTACCAACTGATAATATCACTTGATATGATAAGCAGTAATAAGTGAAGTAGTTAATGTTAAACAGTAAGTAATAAACTTGTTAGTCACTTTCCTTGTCCCTTCCCAACGAAAAGTAAAGCCTACAACGTGTTTTAGCGATTTGATCTACCAACTGATAATATCACTTGATATGATAAGCTGTAATAAGTGAAGTAGTTAAAGTTAAACAGTAAGTAATAAGCTTGTTAGTCGCTTTCCTTGTCCTTTCCCATCGAAAAGTACAGCCTACAACGTGTTTTAGCGATTTAATCTACCAACTGATAATATCACTTGATATGATAAGCTGTAATAAGTGAAGTAGTTAATGTTAAACAGTAACTAAGAAACTTGTTAGTCACTTTCTTTGTCCCTTCCCATCGAAAAGTACAGCCTACAACGTGTTTTAGAGATTTGATCTACCAACTGATAATATCACTTGATATGATAAGCAGTAATAAGTGAAGTAGTTAATGTTAAACAGTAAGTAATAAACTTGTTAGTCACTTTCCTTGTCCCTTCCCATCGAAAAGTACAGCCTACAACGCGTTTTAGCGATTTGATCTACCAACTGATAATATCACTTGATATGATAAGCAGTAATAAGTGAAGTAGTTAATGTTAAACAGTAAGTAATAAACTTGTTAGTCACTTTCCTTGTCCCTTCCCATCGAAAAGTACAGCCTACAACGTGTTTTAGCGATTTGATCTACCAACTGATAATATCACTTGATATGATAAGCAGTAATAAGTGAAGTAGTTAATGTTAAACAGTAAGTAATAAACTTGTTAGTCACTTTCCTTGTCCCTTCCCATCGAAAAGTACAGCCTACAACGTGTTTTAGAGATTTGATCTACCAACTGATAATATCACTTGATATGATAAGCAGTAATAAGTGAAGTAGTTAATGTTAAACAGTAAGTAATAAACTTGTTAGTCACTTTCCTTGTCCCTTCCCATCGAAAAGTACAGCCTACAACGTGTTTTAGCGATTTGATCTACCAACTGATAATATCACTTGATATGATAAGCAGTAATAAGTGAAGTAGTTAATGTTAAACAGTAAGTAATAAACTTGGTAGTCACTTTCCTTGTCCCTTCCCATCGAAAAGTACAGCCTACAACGTGTTTTAGCGATTTGATCTACCAACTGATAATATCACTTGATATGATAAGCAGTAATAAGTGAAGTAGTTAATGTTAAACAGTAAGTAATAAACTTGTTAGTCACTTTCCTTGTCCCTTCCCATCGAAAAGTACAGCCTACAACGTGTTTTAGCGATTTGATCTACCAACTGATAATATCACTTGATATGATAAGCTGTAATAAGTGAAGTAGTTAATGTTAAACAGTAAGTAATAAACTTGTTAGTCGCTTTCCTTGTCCCTTCCCATCGAAAAGTACAGCCTACAACGTGTTTTAGCGATTTGATCTACCAACTGATAATATCACTTGATATGATAAGCTGTAATAAGTGAAGTAGTTAATGTTAAACAGTAAGTAATAAACTTGTTAGTCACTTTCCTTGTCCCTTCCCATCGAAAAGTACAGCCTACAACGTGTTTTAGCGATTTGATCTACCAACTGATAATATCACTTGATATGATAAGCAGTAATAAGTGAAGTAGTTAATGTTAAACAGTAAGTAATAAACTTGTTAGTCACTTTCCTTGTCCCTTCCCATCGAAAAGTACAGCCTACAACGTGTTTTAGAGATTTGATCTACCAACTGATAATATCACTTGATATGATAAGCAGTAATAAGTGAAGTAGTTAATGTTAAACAGTAAGTAATAAACTTGTTAGTCACTTTCCTTGTCCCTTCCCAACGAAAAGTAAAGCCTACAACGTGTTTTAGCGATTTGATCTACCAACTGATAATATCACTTGATATGATAAGCAGTAATAAGTGAAGTAGTTAATGTTAAACAGTAAGTAATAAACTTGTTAGTCACTTTCCTTGTCCCTTCCCATCGAAAAGTACAGCCTACAACGTGTTTTAGAGATTTGATCTACCAACTGATAATATCACTTGATATGATAAGCAGTAATAAGTGAAGTAGTTAATGTTAAACAGTAAGTAATAAACTTGTTAGTCACTTTCCTTGTCCCTTCCCATCGAAAAGTACAGCCTACAACGTGTTTTAGCGATTTGATCTACCAACTGATAATATCACTTGATATGATAAGCTGTAATAAGTGAAGTAGTTAATGTTAAACAGTAAGTAATAAGCTTGTTAGTCGCTTTCCTTGTCCTTTCCCATCGAAAAGTACAGCCTACAACGTGTTTTAGCGATTTGATCTACCAACTGATAATATCACTTGATATGATAAGCTGTAATAAGTGAAGTAGTTAATGTTAAACAGTAAGTAAGAAACTTGTTAGTCACTTTCCTTGTCCCTTCCCATCGAAAAGTACAGCCTACAACGTGTTTTAGAGATTTGATCTACCAACTGATAATATCACTTGATATGATAAGCAGTAATAAGTGAAGTAGTTAATGTTAAACAGTAAGTAATAAACTTGTTAGTCACTTTCCTTGTCCCTTCCCATCAAAAAGTACAGCCTACAACGTGTTTTAGCGATTTGATCTACCAACTGATAATATCACTTGATATGATAAGCTGTAATAAGTGAAGTAGTTAATGTTAAACAGTAAGTAATAAACTTGTTAGTCACTTTCCTTGTCCCTTCCCATCGAAAAGTACAGCCTACAACGCGTTTTAGCGATTTGATCTACCAACTGATAATATCACTTGATATGATAAGCAGTAATAAGTGAAGTAGTTAATGTTAAACAGTAAGTAATAAACTTGTTAGTCACTTTCCTTGTCCCTTCCCATCGAAAAGTACAGCCTACAACGTGTTTTAGAGATTTGATCTACCAACTGATAATATCACTTGATATGATAAGCAGTAATAAGTGAAGTAGTTAATGTTAAACAGTAAGTAATAAACTTGTTAGTCACTTTCCTTGTCCCTTCCCATCGAAAAGTACAGCCTACAACGCGTTTTAGCGATTTGATCTACCAACTGATAATATCACTTGATATGATAAGCTGTAATAAGTGAAGTAGTTAATGTTAAACAGTAAGTAATAAACTTGTTAGTCACTTTCCTTGTCCCTTCCCATCGAAAAGTACAGCCTACAACGCGTTTTAGCGATTTGATCTACCAACTGATAATATCACTTGATATGATAAGCAGTAATAAGTGAAGTAGTTAATGTTAAACAGTAAGTAATAAACTTGTTAGTCACTTTCCTTGTCCCTTCCCATCGAAAAGTACAGCCTACAACGTGTTTTAGCGATTTGATCTACCAACTGATAATATCACTTGATATGATAAGCAGTAATAAGTGAAGTAGTTAATGTTAAACAGTAAGTAATAAACTTGTTAGTCACTTTCCTTGTCCCTTCCCATCGAAAAGTACAGCCTACAACGTGTTTTAGCGATTTAATCTACCAACTGATAATATCACTTGATATGATAAGCAGTAATAAGTGAAGTAGTTAATGTTAAACAGTAAGTAATAAACTTGTTAGTCACTTTCCTTGTCCCTTCCCATCGAAAAGTACAGCCTACAACGTGTTTTAGCGATTTGATCTACCAACTGATAATATCACTTGATATGATAAGCAGTAATAAGTGAAGTAGTTAATGTTAAACAGTAAGTAATAAACTTGTTAGTCACTTTCCTTGTCCCTTCCCATCGAAAAGTACAGCCTACAACGTGTTTTAGAGATTTGATCTACCAACTGATAATATCACTTGATATGATAAGCTGTAATAAGTGAAGTAGTTAATGTTAAACAGTAAGTAATAAACTTGTTAGTCTTTTTCCTTGTCCCTTCCCATCGAAAAGTACAGCCTACAACGTGTTTTAGCGATTTGATCTACCAACTGATAATATCACTTGATATGATAAGCAGTAATAAGTGAAGCAGTTAATGTTAAACAGTAAGTAATAAACTTGTTAGTCACTTTCCTTGTCCCTTCCCATCGAAAAGTACAGCCTACAACGTGTTTTAGAGATTTGATCTACCAACTGACAATACCACTTGATATGATAAGCAGTAATAAGTGAAGTAGTTAATGTTAAACAGTAAGTAATAAACTTGGTAGTCACTTTCCTTTTCCCTTCCCAACGAAAAGTAAAGCCTACAGCGTGTTTTAGCGATTTGATCTACCAACTGATAATATCACTTGATATGATAAGCTGTAATAAGTGGAGTAGTTAATGTTAAACAGTAAGTAATAAACTTGTTAGTCACTTTCCTTGTTCCTTCCCATCGAAAAGTACATCCTACATCGTGTTTTAGCGATTTGATCTACCAACTGATAATATCACTTGATATGATAAGCTGTAATAAGTGAAGTAGTTAATGTTAAACAGTAAGTAATAAACTTGTTAGTCACTTTCCTTGTCCCTTCCCATCGAAAAGTACAGCCTACAACGGGTTTTAGCGATTTGATCTACCAACTGATAATATCACTTGATATGATAGGCAGTAATAAGTGAAGTAGTTAATGTTAAACAGTAAGTAATAAACTTGTTAGTCACTTTCCTTGTCCCTTCCCATCGA
This sequence comes from Aplectana chamaeleonis, assembly GCA_029168955.1. Lineage (NCBI taxonomy): Eukaryota > Metazoa > Nematoda > Chromadorea > Rhabditida > Cosmocercidae > Aplectana > Aplectana chamaeleonis. The sequence continues at coordinate 28,152 of JAPDOI010000299.1, forward strand.
AAAGTACAGCCTACAACGTGTTTTAGCGATTTGATCTACCAACTGATAATATCACTTGATATGATAAGCAGTAATAAGTGAAGTAGTTAATGTTAAACAGTAAGTAATAAACTTGTTAGTCACTTTCCTTGTCCCTTCCCATCGAAAAGTACAGCCTACAACGTGTTTTAGCGATTTGATCTACCAACTGATAATATCACTTGATATGATAAGCAGTAATAAGTGAAGTAGTTAATGTTAAACAGTAAGTAATAAACTTGTTAGTCACTTTCCTTGTCCCTTCCCATCGAAAAGTACAGCCTACAACGTGTTTTAGCGATTTGATCTACCAACTGATAATATCACTTGATATGATAAGCAGTAATAAGTGAAGTAGTTAATGTTAAACAGTAAGTAATAAACTTGTTAGTCACTTTCCTTGTCCCTTCCCATCGAAAAGTACAGCCTACAACGTGTTTTAGCGACTTGATCTACCAACTGATAATATCACTTGATATGATAAGCAGTAATAAGTGAAGTGGTTAATGTTAAACAGTAAGTAATAAACTTGTTAGTCACTTTCCTTGTCCCTTCCCATCGAAAAGTACAGCCTTCAACCTGTTTTGGCGACTTCATCTACCAACTGATAATATCACTTGATATGATAAGCAGTAATAAGTGAAGTAGTTAATGTTAAACAGTAAGTAATAAACTTGTTAGTCACTTTCCTTGTCCCTTCCCATCGAAAAGTACAGCCTACAACGTGTTTTAGCGATTTGATCTACCAACTGATAATATCACTTGATATGATAAGCTGTAATAAGTGAAGTAGTTAATGTTAAACAGTAAGTAACAAACTTGTTAGTCACTTTCCTTGTCCCTTCCCATCGAAAAGTACAGCCTACAACGTGTTTTAGCGATTTGATCTACCAACTGATAATATCACTTGATATGATAAGCTGTAATAAGTGAAGTAGTTAATGTTAAACAGTAAGTAATAAACTTGTTAGTCACTTTCCTTGTCCCTTCCCATCGAAAAGTACAGCCTACAACGTGTTTTAGCGATCTGATCTACCAACTGATAATATCACTTGATATGATAAGCAGTATTAAGTGAAGTAGTTAATGTTAAACAGTAAGTAATAAACTTGTTAGTCACTTTCCTTGTCCCTTCCCATCGAAAAGTACAGCCTACAACGTGTTTTAGCGATTTGATCTACCAACTGATAATATCACTTGATATGATAAGCTGTAATAAGTGAAGTAGTTAATGTTAAACAGTAAGTAATAAACTTGTTAGTCACTTTCCTTGTCCCTTCCCATCGAAAAGTACAGCCTACAACGTGTTTTAGCGATTTGATCTACCAACTGATAATATCACTTGATATGATAAGCAGTAATAAGTGAAGTAGTTAATGTTAAACAGTAAGTAATAAACTAGTTAGTCACTTTCCTTGTCCCTTCCCATCGAAAAGTACAGCCTACAACGTGTTTTAGCGATTTGATCTACCAACTGATAATATCACTTGATATGATAAGCAGTAATAAGTGAAGTAGTTAATGTTAAACAGTAAGTAATAAACTTGTTAGTCACTTTCCTTGTCCCTTCCCATCGAAAAGTACAGCCTACAACGTGTTTTAGCGATTTGATCTACCAACTGATAATATCACTTGATATGATAAGCAGTAATAAGTGAAGTAGTTAATGTTAAACAGTAAGTAATAAACTTGTTAGTCACTTTCCTTGTCCCTTCCCATCGAAAAGTACAGCCTACAACGTGTTTTAGCGATTTGATCTACCAACTGATAATATCACTTGATATGATAAGCAGTAATAAGTGAAGTAGTTAATGTTAAACAGTAAGTAATAAACTTGTTAGTCACTTTCCTTGTCCCTTCCCATCGAAAAGTACAGCCTACAACGCGTTTTAGCGATTTGATCTACCAACTGATAATATCACTTGATATGATAAGCAGTAATAAGTGAAGTAGTTAATGTTAAACAGTAAGTAATAAACTTGTTAGTCACTTTCCTTGTCCCTTCCCATCGAAAAGTACAGCCTACAACGTGTTTTAGAGATTTGATCTACCAACTGATAATATCACTTGATATGATAAGCAGTAATAAGTGAAATAGTTAATGTTAAACAGTAAGTAATAAACTTGTTAGTCACTTTCCTTGTCCCTTCCCATCGAAAAGTACAGCCTACAACGTGTTTTAGAGATTTGATCTACCAACTGATAATATCACTTGATACGATAAGCAGTAGTAAGTGAAGTAGTTAATGTTAAACAGTAACTAAGAAACTTGTTAGTCACTTTCTTTGTCCCTTCCCATCGAAAAGTACAGCCTACAACGTGTTTTAGAGATTTGATCTACCAACTGATAATATCACTTGATATGATAAGCAGTAATAAGTGAAGTAGTTAATGTTAAACAGTAAGTAATAAACTTGTTAGTCACTTTCCTTGTCCCTTCCCATCGAAAAGTACAGCCTACAACGTGTTTTAGCGATTTGATCTACCAACTGATAATATCACTTGATATGATAAGCTGTAATAAGTGAAGTAGTTAATGTTAAACAGTAAATAAGAAACTTGTTAGTCACTTCCCCTGTCCCTTCCCATCGAAAAGTACAGCCTACAACGTGTTTTAGAGATTTGATCTACCAACTGATAATATCACTTGATATGATAAGCAGTAATAAGTGAAGTAGTTAATGTTAAACAGTTAGTAACAAACTTGTTAGTCACTTTGCTTGTCCCTTCCCATCAAAAAGTACAGCCTACAACGTGTTTTAGCGATTTGATCTACCAACTGATAATATCACTTGATATGATAAGCTGTAATAAGTGAAGTAGTTAATCTTAAACAGTAAGTAACAAACTTGTTAGTCCTTTCCCCTGTCCCTTCCCTACAAAAAAGTACGTGTTTTATCGATTTCATCTGCCAACTGATAATATCACTTGATATGATAAGCTGTAATAAGTGAAGTAGTTAATGTTAAACAGTAAATAACAAACTTGTTAGTCACTTCCCCTGTCCCTTCCCTACGAAAAAGTACGTGTTTTAGCGATTTGATCTGCCAACTGATAATATCGCTTGACTCCTCAGACGAAATGTTCGGGATTCCCGAGAGGGTAAACGGGAATGGTCGCCCGTCACCTCAGCTGGGCTTAATCAATCAGCAGGGGTGCTCTGGCAGAATCTTGTACATGGAAATTGTGAATGGCGAAATTGCTAGCCATTCTCTTGACAAATCGATGGAATGTCAAACATGAAAAGAAAATGAGGGGAAATGAAGCACCATTTCAAATCTCCTGCTCTAGTATCATTACAGATGCTATTTCCCGAACTTTAATTGAAGCACCACAAAACGACTCACTCAAGTTGCTGATTTCAGTAGAGAAATGAGAAGGGCGGCTGACAGGGTGGTCGTGTCTCTTAGCAGTCATGTCATCACGCGGAACCTCTACGCCGCCGGCCTGACAGAACGTACAAAGTCAACCATAGCAACCTGTATTCGGAATAATATCAGACAGCCCGCAGTTGTCCTCCGCGGTATCGTCTGCTCCTTACGTATAAATTCGAAAAACCAGCGCATTCATCGAAGGGTATACTCGGCTGCTTTTGCAGAGACGCAATCGCGAAATATTTCCTCGGGAGGAGTGGCGTCTACTTCGGGCGAAACCGCACTCAAACAATCGACAGTGCGCGACGTCTCGGGGTGAACACCGGACGTTTCTAGGCAACAATGAAAATCGTCATAGGATGATGGCAGGGCAGAAGACAGCTGTGAATGTCTGAAATTTTCCTAATGTCCTTACCTTCTCCAATGCTGGCTCACTGATACGCTCAATAGTGTGATCGCTACGATTGGCTTCATCCCCAGCTCCTTCACCAAAGGATTCATTCAGAGAGTCCTCGCGACTGCTTCCGAGTTTGAGGTCTTCCTTGAGTCTTTCCCCCACAGCGTACGAATCATCAATATACACGCTTTGCACGGTTACAGCAACCCTATAATTTCTAGCATTAAAAAATTTTGGTCAATCTTGCGCAACAACATTCGCCAGTAGATGGGTTAAAGCTCCGTAGATAGCTAACGACCAGCGGCAAGCGTCATTTCGCTCGAACGCTGGCCACAATGCTCACTCGCTGGCGCATGCAGGGTGTGTCCGAGGACCGCGTGGGGTTAACGCTGATGTTGATAACATTAGTGTCAGCTGCTGCAGCTGCGATGCAACCAACATCAGCAGTAGGCCAGCTGCAGTGGTAAAGCCTATCTCGCTCAGATGAGTCCGGACACAGCAACTTCCACCGGCTCGGAATGAGTGGAAAGGGACGCTCGAAGCTAGCTATGAACGCTGCTTAGATTTGACGGCGGTCCTTTCGAGGGACTACCAACCAGCTGAAACCAGCTGGCAGCAGCCGTTTCCAGCCAGGTAATAGTTTCGAGGCGTCGGGCCATGAAAAGGGCTGGCGAGAAGGGTCTTCTCAGAACTCTAATTTCGATTTGTTTCCGACATAACTATCGGAAATGAGTTGATTTCAACATATTGATAATCTTTGACTTTTTATCTGCTGGTAACGTAACTCTAAATTGACAACACTAGCTCAGACAAATCGCTCGGAGCGGGACCGGAGAGCGACTCGAGCGACGCTGTCTCTCCGCTCCGAGCGAAAATTAGCTATCTACTCGGGCGACAGCAGCCGCTCTCCGGGCGACAGCAGTCCCGCTCGGAGCGATCTTCGGTCCCAACTGGCACTGCGGTCCCTGTCCGGGCGATTCTCGAAATTTTCCTAACTGCTATTTTTCTTCATTTCCGCATCTTCTGGAGAGGGTTAAGCCTTTTAAGAGGATAAGGTACATGTTACAGCCTGTGGGCCAGGATGTTAATCCTGCCACAGACCGCAACAAGGATGCCATCCCAGCATGGTCCTCAATGAGGAAGCCTTCCCCACCGCCGGCCATGGGGGATCCCCTCGGCCGCCAAAAATTGTCTTCCTGAAAGTGACCAGAGGTCACCTCTCAAGAGTGGCCACGAAAGGCCAACTACCCGTCTACACGAGACGAGCCGCCTTTTATACCCGCAGCATTGGTTGTTTTTTGAATGATAAAGTGGCCCGCACGTTATCACTAAAAGATAACAAATCCAGCGTCTCTCCATCCCTGGCGATGGCACCGCTGTCGCCCTGAGAGCGACCGGAGAGCGGCCGACGCTGATATTCCTACCGGAAAGGGACCGCGGTGCCAGTTCGCCCCGCGGCCGCTGTCCGGGCGATGACGTCATAATTGGGAGGAGCCGGTCCCGCTCCGAGCGATGGTTTGTCTGAGAGGTTTCTTACACCACCCGCCGAAAGGGGTACACAGTTGAAATACGTCCTGAATTTAAAACGCTACATCAATTTTGAGCAGAGTTACATGTGTATTCGGTCCCTTCAACATATCGCACTTATCTCGCAGGTAGAGAAATGAAATGGCGCAACTAAAGACCACCGTAAGGCCGGGAAAATACTTCCCGCGACCAGCGAAAGCGACACTGCAGATCAGGCATATCGATTTTCGGTCGATATTGATGGTAAACATTGCGTCGCGTCGCTCGTCGCTGAAAGTTTGATCCCGGCCTAAATTTGCAAGTTTTCGATTTCATAGAAAAGATCTAAAATCCTAATGAAATTTACCACAAATCGAATGTTGCATAGAATCAGACACGTGTGGGAAACGTCGCAACAGGAATTTGCTTCACCAAGTTTTTTGTTTACTATGAACTGCCCTTCATTAATCACAATGGCTTTCTCAACAGGGTGAGTCAGACTACCCACAAGAAGGATTCGGATTACCCTATTCTTAAGGCCTTTAGGTAATCCCGTAGGTGCAGTCGGCATGGACCCTAGAAATACTTTGTCTTCCCCATTGAAGGTTGGCGCAAACTCGGTGCTCCTATGTTATACATAGCATATACCACCGACTTTACGCCAACCTTCGTTTCCTTTCGAAAGTCTTTTGGAGCGTTTCGCACCGATATGAGGTCCGTTTTTGGTTTTTTTCTTAGAGTACGCTAGTTTGCGGATCTTAAACCGAGATGCTCGAAATTTCGGACTTACTAGGGAACCTCGCATGGTGTACCCCCGGATCAGAAAGCTGATCAATGTTTCCTAGTAAACTCTAGCACGCTCTATTCGAATCTGAACTCGGATTTTGCAACGGACATTTGCGAAAAATTTATAGCCTGTCAAAGTTCGTAATTCCCACCCTTTTTTCTATTAAAAACTCACATTAGTGTTTGCGAAATCCGGAAACGGACCTCATGCTTGTGTTCAGCGCCCAAAACTACCCCACTGAGCAAATTTTGGCTGAAGGCACATTTTCCAACCTTTGCGCAGACTGACAGGGTTTTGGACTTAGACGGATTTTCGGTTGGGTGCTTATTTATATGGTGGGTGTATCCGCGCGGATTTTCGGTTAGGCGCTTATTTATATGGTGGGTGTATCCGCGATAGGGATAGCTGCGGACCACTCAGCAGGCCGCGCGCCTGTCGAGTGCGCCGATCGATCACCACATTTCTCGTGGGCGCACACGTCGCAGCGCAGTCTGCTGAGGTGTCCGCAGCTATCCCTTTTATGTTTACCCGAACTATACCTCTGAAAACGTTACAAAAAAATGTTGAAGATTTCACTCAAAACCCTTACAGGTGGGTTATTTGGGGCGCTGATAACGAATCTGGGATATATCTGACGATTTTCCCAGCTTTTCGACTTGATTCGTTTAAAGCTTCCCATCGGGGAGAAAATTTAATGGCAAATGTCGGGCGCAATGTCCTGGATTTGATCTTATGCAATAACCTCACTTTAATTACTGATTGGGAGGTTCAGCCAAATTTCTCTACAAGCGACCACTGTAGCGTAGCCTTTGAAATCGCATGTCAACCTGATGTTCCCAAAACAGCTCGTAATTTTGATTTTCGCAGAGCCAATTGGGACCAAGTAAATCTCTGGTTGATAGGAATAAACTGGGATGAACTCTTTTGCACGTGCCGCAATATAAACGAGGTGTATGATGCCTTCATTTCCTATGTCCACCTTGTAATAGAGAAATGTGTTCCACTTCGGAAACATGGCCCTAAGACCAAAAACCTTCCACCGCACCTGCAACGCTTGGCCGCTAAAAAGCACTTCCTCTGGCGTGACCGCTTTCAGCCTGGTGGGCGCGTTGCCTTCAGCAAATGTGCTAGGAATTTCGAAAAAGAATGCAAACGATTTGCCAAGAACTGCGAAAAACGCCTTATTTGCTCGGGAATTCAAAAAACTTCTTCAAGTACATGAATGCAAAGATGAGAACGCGTAAGGGTATCACATCTCTGAAAGATGAAGAGGGCGAAGTCATTATCGATGATCAGCAAAACTGCGAAATGTTCGCGGAATATTTCTCCAAGGTATTTACTCATGACAACGGTGTGACCCCACTATTCTCCTCCCGATGTTCCCAGAAATTGTGCTCCGTCCCTCAATGACAAGATTTCGCTCACCCCCGACTCGGTGCCCTCGTACTTCATCATAAGGGCTGCTAACGGGTTATGTTACCCTCTCTTGTGCATATTCAAACATAGTCTTGCTCTTGGAACGCTTCCGTCCGCATGGAATACTGCGATTGTAACCCCGCTTCTGAAAAAGGCACCAGCTGTTCAGGTCTCGAACTATCGGCCCATCAGTTTAACCTCATCAGTATGCAAAGTTCTCGAAATCATTATCAAAGATTGTGTTCTATCCCATCTCGCGTCGAATAACCTCCTCAGCCCGGCGCAATATGGTTTTCTGCCTGGTAGATCAACGCTATCTCAGCTGGTATCCTCGTTCCACGACTGGTGTTCGGCTGTGAACGAAAGCTACCAAACTGATGTTGTTTACATAGACTATGCTAAAGCTTTTGATACAGTCAGTCATCAAAAGCTACGTCTGAAACTTCAAGGCTACGGCATTTCTGGTGACATTTTAAAATGGTTGAATTCCTTTCCGACACCTCGTGACTTCATAGTAAAAATTGGCAACTTTTGTTCTCATCCTTGCCCAATCGTCAGCGGTGTTCCCCAGGGTAGCGTTCTGGGTCCTTTGCTTTTCCTCATTTATGTGAACGACATTTCTGACGGATTGTCGAGCACATGCAAGCTTTTTGCTGATGATCTGAAGATATATCGTCCCCTTCGCAACCCCGCCATCGATTTTCACGAGCTTCAGTGTGACCTGAACCGGCTTTCTAATTGGTCCAAGCTATGACAGCTAAAAATATCTGAAGAAAAATGTAGCTTGTTTCATATAAATTTCCAACATGAGTGCTTTCTACGCCTAAACGATGTTGCGCTTCCCGTACGCGAGACTGTCAGTGATCTTGGTGTGCTTATTAGCACCGACCTTAAGTGGGAATCCCACTGCAAGGAAATCTCTAAGAAAGCTTCTCGTGTGGCAAATTGCATCCTGAGATCTCTGCAACACCCATGTCTCGAACATTACAGGAAAGCATACATTGTCTACTGCCGACCGCTCTTGGAATACTGTACGCAGGTCTGGTCACCATCTTCTGTCGAGGATGATGAAGTAATTGAAAACGTGCAAAGGCGGTACTCAAAACGCGTTTTTGTCAAAGTATTTCCTACGCGTGAAGTACCAGACTATACGGCAAGGCTTGAAATGTTGGGGATCGAAAACCCTAAGATATCGGCGAACCGAGTTCGATTTACACTTATGTTATAAAATCGTTAACGGTCTTTGCGACATCCCATTTGAGAGTGTTTTCGTGTTCACCAGCCGCTGTACTCGCTCCCGCCAGCACGCTTTTCAGCTCGCACGTAGATTTACGTCGAAGTCCAACGTGCTGCATTCCTTTGCATTTAGAGTCATCCCAGTTTGGAACAAATTACCTTCAGAGATCGTTGAGGCCGCGCAGTTTCCGATTTTCAAAAGCAGGCTATCCCATTTCAACCTCAGGTCATTGCATGGGGTCGATGGCCGTGCTTTCTGCTAAAGCTTTAAATTCAGGGTGCTCTCATTCGTACGAGTGTTTTCTTTGCCTACAATTTTGTTTGCCTGCATGTCCAGGCTGTCTTGTTTAAACCTATCTCACATACATTTTGTGTGTTTCTTTGTCGCCAGATAAAGCTATTGAATTGAATTGAATTGAATTGAAATCGCGAAGTTTGCCGATTTCAGGAGTGCTCTGACAGATATGGCTCAAATTGTTGCTCTGGGAGTATTTGCAGTGCTAAACACAAATTTGCGCTTGACCCTGAACAGATCCTTTATCCAGTTTTCGATTTTAAAAAGGTTACGGTATGTTTAATGTCGCTTGGCTGCCGTAACTTGCCTTGATCCAGAGTGATTCTAACAATGTGTTCGAGTAGCAACAGTTTTCTCTCCAGAATCGTCGAAAAACTTACCCTAGGAAGGATCGTAAAAATTTCAGAATTTCGAACGTTTCAGGAGGGGATCGTACAGTGGGCACGAATAGCACTGATACATCGCGTTCCTTTTTTTTCTCGCTGCACGTTATAGCATATGCATGCCAAGTTTGTGCCAACTCACAATAAGGGGCGTTTATACTTTCGGCGCGGCGCGGCGAGATGCAGTACAGCCATATCGATCAAGCGACGCCGGAAAGCGTTTAGAATTTTTCTGCTCGAATCTTCCAACGGCGCCACGGCCGCCGCCTAGGTGCTGCCGCGCAGCCCGGGGAGAGCAGGCGGCGCGGCGGCCGCGTGCGATCCGCATTAACACCTCTTGCTTCTTTTGTTGTTATTTCATAAACATTCTCAATTTTCGTTCCCCTGATTTTTTTTTGCTTTTTGAAACCATTTTCTCTGGAGAAAATTTTTCCAAGTCTGCTTTCGAGCCGGTGTTATGATACAAAAAATTATAGATGTTTCTTCCGCAGAAGAAATCGCTCATTACAATCAGCCTTGTGTTATGTCAGAGTTACTCCAGGCTGTGTTTAGCCTCATTCTGAGACGGAGATGCAGCCATTGCTCTCTCGCGGGGTGAGACTCAGATAAAAACAGCCCACTTTCCGCCGGCCAAGTCGGCCTAGTCGACTTCGCGCGGCTCCAATTTTGTGGGAGTGGCACAGCGCCCCACTTCCCGCGGAGTGTCGGCGGGCAGTCGGCTATTCCTGGGATCATCGAACACTCACTCATCGATTCCCACATTGGAATCATCATTGCTCACGATTGATAGCAGCAAAAATAATAGTATAGGATCACGATTTATTCGTGATCTCCTGCCCTCGCACGGCGATCTTCAAAGGCGCCGACTGCGTTGCCCCAGCCAGTCGCGTTGATGCATGCGGCCCATGGTTGGATGACTCGAATGACACCGATCAATAGGGTATCCAAACACTAAAGTCGGATGCTCGATATCCCCCACGAGGGAGGAGACTGCTAATTTTGAAGCAACTGAAGCGCGCTCACGGCTTCAGCAGGGAAACTTGAAAATTTTACTCAGTTCGCGCACACAGGGTGATTTTCTAGCGATTCTTCCCCTTCCAACTTTGGAGGAGCAGAACCAAGCGGGAAGGTGGCCAGTAGAAGCCTATGGCAACCCATTATCAGGTTGGCTCATAGTACAAGACCGACGCAACCGGAATTCACGTACCCGTAGAATTTAGTCTGCAATATTCCAGCTGAGATCTGTTGAGCTTCCGGCCTCAGAATAGGATCCTCTGGAGAACGGTAGAATCCAATGGCTTGAAAACCTTTTGGAGCTCCTGGAAAGCAATTTCGTTAATTGGAAATGATAATTTGAGTCGTTCGTTGAGTGGAATCAATGCAATTTTAAACGCCGACATGGGAACTAGTAAATAGGAAGTGAAACGCATGAATTGTGTGATCAGTGGCTGTCCCCAACTTGGAAATATTGGCTTATATACTCTTCAACACAGAACACCACCAACACTGCAAAGTGTGATCTCGGAGAGCGAAACAAGATATTTTAGCAAACGTTCACTAAATAGGAAATTAACTAACTGTCAGTGTAGTACATTCGCAGCGTAGAGCCCACTGTAGCAGGAAGCGGCCCCAGTGTGTCTTGGCACAATGTCCTTACCACGAGCAACAGGTCACTAACTTGCTTCTTCAAAGACTCCATACCTTTGAAGCGAAATGCGGCCATCACAGTGCCATCGGCTCTGAAACAAAAGAGACGAAATATACGCTACTACATTCTTCAGAAGACTCAAATTGTGAACAACTTACTGTCTTAGCTCGGCGCTTGGCTCACCATCTGCAGCATAGCAAACTCTCCACGAGTACATCTCAATCGCATCTTTTTCATCATCCTCTGTGGCGCTTACGACGAGGACCAGTTCTCGAAGGTAACGTTTTTGTAAGGCTTCGTTAATCCCTTTGAACTTCTGAATGAGCCGGGCAGCCAGACCCTCTTTTCCATCCAGAACATAGGTACGACAATTCCCTTGAAAGTAATAGCCATTATTCGGAGTTGGTACAGCATCAACTTTGTTGATATGTTTTCAATGGAGAAAACTTGGAAAAATCTCAACTACTGTGTTCTTTTGCAGAAGGCAGATACTGCGCATCGCATAGCGAACCGCAGAGGTGCAGACTTCTCGGGCATGCACCGATGTAACGACCGATTCCGCGGCGACGGGCTATTGTGCATGAGGTGTAAAAAAGGGGGAAGGGTAGAGAGAAAGACAGCAGACGGCAGCGCTTCGCTAAGAAGCTGAGCAGAGTGGCATCGCGACGCGACCTTATGGTGGGCTGCTGTATTGATAGATCGCCGCGATATAACAGCACGGCTACCCATCATAAGGTCGCGGGGGAGGGAAAAAAGGCACTCCGAAGTGGGTGGGGCCTTAGAGCGCGCACCTTCTCGTGGATAAAAGAAATGAATTGTAGAAATAGCAATCATCTGGGCGGCAGTAGAGACGGAATCACTTCAGGGTAACAGATAATTCCAGAAATATCCAAGGAAAACGCACCACGATGTTAAAAAGACCCAATGAAGAGTGACTCATCCGCGAGAAGGTGCGCGCGCCATGCGCTCTCAGGCCCATCCCATATCCGAGTGCCACTTCGGGCGCACCCTATGGTCGCGTCGCGATGCCACTCTGCTCAGCCTCTAACTCGCTTGTCATACGTTTGCGATTGTGGCAAAAGCCGCTTTTAGAGCTAAGGCGAAACCGGTGTTTGGAAATCCTAAGACATTAGGTGGAGGTTGACAACTACCCATCATAAGGTCGCGGGGGAGGGAAAAAAGGCACTCCGAAGTTCGATATGCAAGTGAAGGAAGCAAAACAGAGGCCGAAAATCGTCTTTCGGTAGTCCCCCGTCGTCCCTCCTTGTCCTACTCCGATCGCAGTTGGATCAGTAATACCATAAACACTATTGCGGCATCTCGTCGAGAGCGGCCAAGGCTGGCCTATGGACTACCATTGTGAGATTACGGACGACCTAGGATGGACTACGTCGAACTATTATTCAACTACGACGGGGGTCTCATTAACTACATGCTATTGCTACTCTGCGCCCCTGTTATATGTGTTACTCGCCCGTTTCTCCCTCCTTTTACCACCTAACGACCACCACTCCGCATGAGCAGCCGAGCTATAAACGCCGTTTTGCTTTGATATGTCTCAACTTAAACATACAGCATACCCTACCTTCAATGATCCTCTTTTTGAAGCTATTCCTCGGAAGAAGGTGTCGGCTAGCCATTATATGAGTGAATGTGATGTACATACATCTGCTGACGAACGTGAAAGCGTCATGTTCGGATGTCACTTCGTCTGGGAATGTCGCACCCCACTGCAAAAATGGATGAATTACACAGTTACACAATCGCTACAGATATACGAGGACTCATGTACCATAGGTATTCCGAATTTTCACCTCCCCCCCCCCTTCCCGAATTTTCATTTTTCCGAAATTCTCGCGCCCCCTGTTGAGTTTGACGCTGACGGCGCCTTCAACCGAAACACAGTCTAGTCCGAAGAACGTCACTGACGTTACCACTAACCTCATTTTCTTCAGTTTCCGAGACGAAAAACCCGGGTAAACAAAACGGAACATCCTAAAAACCACCGGAAATACGGAAAAGAAAGAGTTCGCACAGCCCTTGTCGTAACCAGATGTTTCACAACCCCCAAAATTCACATTTATCCGAGTTTCCCTTCCCCTTTCAAAATCTAGAGAGTAAGTGGCTTGGGGATTTCATATTTCACTCGGAGTCGCGCTTTAATGGAGATTTATTGAGCAGATATAGGAACGCCTGAAATCGTTGCGGGTACGAGTTCTCACAAGATGTTGAAGCTAGGACTTTAAAGGCACAGTCCAACCTCAGAGGTAATTTTTGATATTTTGGTTCTGTGGCCGTCTATAGCTACCCTGCCAAGTGCGGAACCTCAGTTCGCTCAAATAAGCGAGAAAAGGCTAGGAAAAAGTCGGCCACGCCCCCTTGAAAGAAAAAATGGGCAACGCTCACTGGCAGGTTTCCGACCTCAATAGGGAAGAGACGCTCGAATGATTTTGTTCAAAATCTATGTTCTTCCTTTTGTTTTCGGTCTAGCTTTATATTGTCACCTGCTTGAGAATGATGGCTGCGAATAACGAGAAAATACAGGCTCGAGACAACTCGTCCGCGAACTTCTACCAGTTTGAATCCAAAATTTTTGAGGAGCCGTAACTCAGTTCGCAGTGGGTTCTGAGCGATTCTTGAGACACCATTGTGATCAGCGTAAAAGTTTCTCCAAGATAGGCTGAAATACGAAAAATCCATTCTGAGCTTGGACTGTGGCCTTAACAGGCGTCACCGGTTAAAGCTAGGAGTTTTACAGGCGTCACCGTACATCATTATGGACTATCGTGGCGGGACTACAGTGACATCCGCCGGCAGTAAGCCGAAACACAACGGAGCGCAGCCAGGGTCAGGCGGGGCGTTGCGTAATTTTTCGAAATAGGAGCGACCCCCCACCAAATGTTCAAAATCACCATCGATTTTTTTCCAAAACGCAGAACTTTTGCAACCCCTCCCCCTCCGAGACAGGATTTCTTCATCAAATCGGAGTATAAAGTTCAGTGGATTTTCGAGTCCTTCGATGAAACCAAAATAATCAATATATTTGATTACTAAAACTCTCAGACGCCGAAAATTCGTTCAATTCAATAGCTTTATTTTATAAAGAGTAAATAATAATAAAATAAAGACTAATAATAAAGAAACAAAAAGATAAAGAAACAATAATAGAATAAAGTAAACAAAAATAAACAATAAAGAAACATACGGAATGTATGTGAGGGAGGTTAATTACGCGATCCTGAGTACGACGCTATTTTGGTCATCAAAGGGAAGGATCGTAGCATTGCTGCTCAGCATCACACGCCTGAGCCCAACTACTTAAACAGAGCGACGTCGCCAGCTTCGGGGATCCAAACGGCTCATCCTTGTTTGAGTAGTTGGGCTCAGGCGTGTGATGCTGAGCAATGCTACGATCCTTCCCTTTGATGACCAAAATATCGAGAATTTTCGGGATATCTTCACCAAATTTTAATTTTTGGCCTGAATTTTTCGCGACCCCCCCCCCCCTAACCTCCCGTTGCGAAATTTCGCAACCCCGCTTGACCCTTAGCGCAGAGTATTGCTGAAACGCAAACGCAGGGTTCCTCCTCGCTCGGTAAAGGGCTCTGCAGAGCTGCGCCGCGGCGAGTCCCGCTGCGGCATGGCAATGTTGGAGAATGGGAGACGCCACGCAGCGGGCAAGGGAGGCGACGTGTCGAGCGAGCGGTGAGGAAATGACCTCGCACAGTGCTTCCACCGCCGCGACAGCAGCGACTCTCGGAGCGACGTCGCCAGCTTCGGGGATCCAAACGGCTCATCCTTGTTTAAACACGATGACGCTGCCGAGATGTCGTACGTTCGTGCCGTGGCAGTGAGTGTGGAGGAAAGAAGACCACCTCCGTGCAAACCGACGTCAACCCCTCCGCGTGGAGACTTTTTGTCATGGGAGAGATGCTGGCTGGCTGCAGCTCTCCTAAGGATTCTACTACAAAGGGCCGGCATCGAGAAGAATCCAGGACCCGCTCAGGAGTACCTATGCGCCACATGCAGCGAGAAAGTCACCTGGAATGGGATAAGTGTCCAATGTTTTGGATGTCAGAGGTGGGTGCATCTCTCCTGTTCGGGTCTCAGTTCTTTGAGGCATCACAACTCTTCCTTCCGTTGTGTTCTGTGCTCTGCCCCCAGCAACTCTGATTCCTCTTTTACCAACCACCCCCTCTCTATTGTACATATTAACCTCAATGACCTTCGTTCCAAGTTGTCTAAACTCTCTGTTTTTTCTCGTACTCATCATCCTGATGTCAAAATGGTTCAGGAAACAAAGCTCTCTCCTTCTACTCCCGCTCGTCACCCTAACATTCCTGGCTATACTGCTTATCATGCTCCGAGGTCATCTTACGGCGAAGGAGTTTCCACTTTCGTACTATCAAATCTACCCTCTCATATCATACCAAACACCCCATCGGACGGTACTCTTGAGTGCCTACCTATCCAGCTCCCTCTTAAAGCACCTCTATCACGGATGACATCACTACCTTGTGCAGAGACAGAGACATTAATATAGCTGCACGCAAGATCAATAGCTACCTCATCGTTCTGAAGAGCTTTCTCGATGATATGATGCTCACTGTCTCTGCCGCTAAATCATCTGTATCAGTTTTCTCCACTGACCCTAAGGAACACTGCGCTCACCACGTTGTGAATTGGGAGGACGCTCGTGTGCCTGCCGCACGTTTCCCTAGGCTGCTCGGCGTAGTATTGGATCCTTCGTTGAGGTTCCACAAGAATACTGAGCAGAAACAGGCTACAGTGAAAGCAAGCTCGAAGTCCTACGAGCTCTGGGAGGGACGTCGTGGGGAAGTAGCAAGGAGGCAATTTTGACCACCTACAACTCAGCCACCGGTTCGATTCGAGCGCCGTCAGAACGAGGTTGGACCGTTGAACCGCTCTGGCCCGAAACGAAAAAAGGGGCGGGGTCAACCCGAAACGTGGCTCGTTCGTTTCGGGAATGGCATCGGTCCACCTGTCATAGCCGGGACTGCAGTCTCGACGATGACGTCACTACTTCGAGGGTCGCGAATCGGTCCACCTTTCATAGCAGGGATTCTTCTTCTTCTTCTTCTGCAGCCTCAAAGTGGTTTTTGTCATAGGTTGAGGAACTGGGCGGCCTTCACAGGATTCGTCCAAAGGTCCATTGTTGTTAAGGAGGTAGGTCTCTTCGGGCACATGAACAAGTGCGCCGTGTCGTGTCCGGGAGCACCACAGTCCGGGCATGCGTCTGGTCGGCTGCTGTCGATCTTGTTGACGTAAGACATGAGCAGAATAGAGTGACCACAGCGCAGCGATGCAAGAGCACATCTGGCTCGTCTGCCGAGTTGAGACTCGGACTCGCAAACCCGAGGCGGCACCGTTCCCAAGATAGGGTTCACAGCCGCCTTTGCTAGATATCCTCGAACAAATTGCGTGTGCTCCTCACGCAGAAGACGAAGCCTTTCCATGTTGGAGTCGGCCCATCTCTGTACATCAACTTTACGAGGAGCATCGGCGAACGGCGTCCTAATCGACCTCTCTCTTATGGGCTTCATGATTCTCTTTGACGGATGATTCGGCTGCCTCAGAACATTAATATACATCTGCTGTGCCTGGAGTTCACAATGCTCCTTGACCGGCAATATGCAGGCCTCCGCGTGAAGATGCTCCACCGGGAGCTCCTTGCACAACCGGTAGCAATTCTAAGCGCAGCATTCTGTACACGCTGCAGCTTATTCCAGGAGCTGTCAGACACCAGGTGCTGCCACACTGGTGCCGCATATTCCAGAGCCGGCTGAAGTATTGCTCTGTAGGTTCTCAATATAGTCTCTCGGCTGCTTCCCCATGATGTTCCTCCGAGAGCTCTCAAGATATTAAGTCTAGCCTTGACGACTGTTTGTTTCTGTTCCGCGTTTTTGTGGAACTTCAGTGATGGATCAAGAATAAGGCCAAGCAGCTTGGGGAATTTTGCTGCTGGCAACAGGTCACCATCCCATTTGACATCTGGATGGGCACTGTGTTCCTTGGTGTTCGTTGTGAACACTGAAACAGAGGATTTTGCGGCAGAGACTGTGAGCATCATTTTATCGAGGAAGAGCTTCAACTCGACGAGATAGGCGCTGATCTTGTTAGCGGCTATCTGCAGGTCACGATCCTGGCACATGATGGTGATGTCGTCGGCATACATAACAATCCTTACATCATTGGAAGGCTCGGGAATGTCCTCAAGATACAGGCTGAATAGGGCAGGGGACAACCCTCCGCCTGGCGGAACACCGGCTGCTATTGAATGCTATCGGATACATGATTCTGGAACAGAACCTTAGCACGGCGGCCTTTAGTGAACGCTGCAATCCATCGCTTCTGCCATGATGGTAGCGACGACTTGAGCAGTTTCTCGGACAGCAGTCCCAAGTTAACAGAGTCAAACGCTTTGCTCAGGTCGAGGGCGACGGCCACCGTTCTCAGGGGCTTTCATGTTGATCCCATCGCCCGCAAAGCTCACGATCTCTAATAGAGCTGTAGTAGTGGAGTGAAGTTTCCTGAACCCATGCTGATGCTGCTGTCGCTCATTTTGATCAGCCAGGTCCGTCACGATCAACTTTTCAGCTAATTTAGCGACGGGCGATAACAGGCTTATTGGTCGAAAGCCCTTTGCCGTGCTTTGGGACTTGCCTGGCTTTGGCAACGGTATCACATTGGCTGTCTTCCAAGCTTGGGGTAGAGTGCAGGTCCGGAAAGAAGTGTTAATGATATCTGCAAGCATCGGTAGAAGTTCCGTGGGAAGCTTCTTCAGGATGGCTGGGGAGATACCGTCAGGTCCGATAGCCTTCGAATTCCGCATTTCTTTGATAGCCTTCTCTACTTGCGTGAGAGTAAAGGCCTCAGAAGCGTTCATGAGCGGCAACCGGCTCAGTTCTCTAACCGTGACTCTGTTCTGCACGCCTCGCTTGGCACGTGTGATGAAGAAGTTCTTGCCGAGCGCATAAGCAGCCGCCTTCCCTGATTTGAAGACGTTCTCCTCGAACTCAATAGCGGAGCTCATCGAGGGAGCGGACTTGCCGGAAATTTTCCTCAACACTTTCCACGTCGTAGTTCCGTCAGCCTTGAAATTCAGCTTTTCAGTGAACTTCTCCCAGCATTCCTTCTTGTTCTTATCCAGATCCTGCTTGATCTCGTTATCCAGCACAGCTATGTCCGGGTCTAGATGGTCTGCGGCTCTCTTCTCATCTCTGGTTTTTATCTTCTGCAGTATTTCCCTGCTGACATTTGGAAAAAGGTCTTGACACGACCCTCAGGAATTGCAGCTTTCATGGCCTTGCGGATGGCACTTGTTAGATGGCGCTCTTTCTGATGAACATCACCATTCCATGGGTAGTCGACCGCATGGCGAAGTGCAACATCTCTGAACAGGGTCCAGTCTGCTAGGCCTAAATTAAGATAAGTACGATGACGAAAACCAGAGTAAGGGGCAAGAGAGTCAGAGAGATCAATATAGACAAAGACGGGAATGTGATCACTGGAGAGAGTTGTGGATGTGGACCACGTGCAAGCATTAGAGAGATTGGATGACACAAGAGAGATGTCTGGGCTAGAAGGTCGGCTGCTGGCAGGGAGACGAGTGGGCTGGTCATCATTGAGGATAACCAGGTCACACTCCTCAGCCCATTCTTCGACATCTTCCTCTGGCGTCAGAATCAAGAGCGGAACAGAACGTGTGAGCATTGAAGTCACCTGCAAAGACAGCTGAAGGGGAGAGTGAGCAGTCGTACAACTGCTTAAGGAGGGGAATAGGATTATAAGAGGGGACAAGATGATATAGGAGGAATATATATGTTAAATAGAGATAAAGGGGTTTTGAGGGGGAGGTGGACAGGAATGTACTGAGAGTACCGTCCTTAGGAGTATTAGGGATAATATGAGAAGGTAAGGCAGATTGAACGAAAGTAGACACTCCGCCCCCAAGAGCTGTCCTTGGCATGTGATAGGCGGTGTAGCCCGGAATGTTAGGTTGGGGATAAGTGGTAGATGGAGAGAGCTTGGTTTCTTGAACCATGATAACATCCGGGTGATGAGAACGTGCGAATAGAGAGAGTTCAGATAACTTGTTGCGAAGGCCGTTGAGATTAATGTGAACAATGGAGAGGGGGCGGTTGGTAATTGAGGAATCAGAGTTGTTGGGGGCAGAGCATAGAACACAACGAAAGGATGAGTCATGATGCCTCACAGAACTGAGGCCCGAACAGGAGAAGTGCACCCACCTTTGGCATCCGAAGCACTGGACACTTGTTTTATGCCAGGTAACATCCTCGCCGCAGGTGGCACATGGATACTTCCGTGCTGGACCTGGATTCCTCTCGACGCCGGCCCTTTGTAATAAAATCCTCAGGAGAGCTGCGGCCGACCAGCACCTCTCCCATGACAAAAACCCTCTTCTCGGAGGGGTTGACGTCGGTTTGCACGGAGGCGATCTTCTTTCCTCCACACTGCCACGGCACGAACGTACGACATCTCGGCAGCAGGGATTCTAATGAGATGATGACGTCATCATCTTGTTACCATCGATTCCACACCCCTCCATAGCTGTCATCGCGATGACGTCATCCTTGATTTTCGGAACATGGTGGCTATATGGCTTTGCCACCATGCTCGAAAAATCAAGGATGAAGTCGTCGCGGTGACCGCTATGAAGAGTGTAGGGCGTAGAATATCGATGCTAACAAGATGTTGTGACCATGAGAATCCTACACTTCAACAAATTTTTGAATTTAAAAACACTCAACAATTATCTAACTGTTTTGCTCCGCTACGAGAGGTCCATGATTTGGCATAACAATATTTATGAGGAACTCGTTAAAAGAAGGGAAATACTTGGTGCATTTGATTTGTCATGGGATTTAGCTCAGAAGAAACACTAAAAGCTCGATGAAATGATATACCGTAGGTTCGGATGTGCACTTTCTTACCAAAAATTGAAAATTGAGTGTCGTTTTGAGAGGCCAAATCACGCGCTCTCTTAAAACTATCGATTGCTCACTGTCGAAGTTTGCTAGTCTGAGCTCCTTGAAAAATTATGTTGCGGCTCCCACCGTAATTTTCATTTTTTCGACGAATATATGTTTGTGTAAGCTCAGTAAGGGGCCGATTAGAGTTCTGCCGCTGAAAGCCGCGGCCGCGTGAAATCAAGGAGTATCGATCATGCAGCGCCACCCGATCGATTATCCTCCATTGCATGTGGCCGCGCCTTTCAGCGGCGGGAGTCTAATCGGCCCCTAAGACGCGCGTGATTTGGCCGGTCAAACCAACCCCAATTTTCAAGTTTTGGTAAGAGAGTGCACATCCGAATCTACGGTATAGCATTTCATCGAGCTTTTAGTGTTTCTTCTGGGTTAAATCCCATGACAAATCAAATGCACCAAGTATTTCACTTCTTTTAACGAGTTTCACATTAATATTGTTATGCCAAATCATGAACCTCTCGTAGCGGAGCAAAACAGTTAGATAATTTCATTTCATTTTAACGAAGGTTTTCTTTAAAAGATAGCAAGAAGAAAACAGGGCACTATCCTAGACGGGGAGGGGGCCACCCACGATTCAAGGCAAATTAAATGAAGCAATAATTGGTAAAGCCCTTTTTCAAAGTTTGTCGGCCGAGGTCGGACGACTCGTTATCGATTTTGATAAGTCAGGATAGGTAAGATGGATAGGACAATGTTGACAGATGGTACATATTCGATAGCGAGTCGTCCGACGTCGGTCGGGCAAGTGTGGAAGGGGATTAAGGAAGAATTTCTGTAGAGCTTTCATAAAAACAATGATTGATAGCACTATCAGGCAATTGTTTCAGAGTTTTTCTTCTTTTCTATCAATAAGTCTTGGGTGCCCCCCCCCCTCGTGTAGGGTAGACCCGAAAACAGGACGTTCATGGCCTTTCTGCCCATCGCACCTGCTCGGCATTGTAGGACACACATTACTTTCCCCGGCGCCCTGCGCTCTCTCAGTTGGGTCCCGCCCACTTTTACCGGCGCGCTGTGCACTCCTACTTGGGTCCCGTCCACAGTTCCAGGCGCTCTGTAGACTTCCAGTTGGGTCCCGCCCACTCTTCCCGGCGCACTGTGCACTCCCTTTCAAGTCCCGTCCATTTTTCCCGGCGCTCTACGCACTCCAAGTTGGGAACCGCCCACTTTATACAGCGCTTGGCGCACTTCAATTTGTGTTCCGCACACGGAGCATTTGGTCCCTGATGGACCTGAGGCACAACGTCTCTCGAGCTCTATTGAGTCTTATCACGTTATCACTCCATTTCTATTGAAAGACCGACCAAACTTATCACTAAATTCCTTCAGACACACACACACATTTTAAAATTCGCAGTTTTTTTGATATCTCGAGACCCACTGCGTTAATTTTTCTGAAATTTGGGTAATGTTGAGAACCCTTACTGCTCTATATTTTGTGAAAGTCCCTTAATTCAAGATTTCTCCCGAACCAAGATTCTGGAATGAGGGGTGTGCGCAGAAGCAATCCTTTTCCAAATCAGGTGCGCGCTTCGCGCGCACGACAATAAGTTTTTTGGTGATTCCTTTCCACTGATTCATAGTTCAGAGCTTTTGTTCATTCTTGCCCTGTTTTGCTTCTCATACTGTCGTTTTCGGAGCTAAGTTCCGGCCCGCAAATGCGGATTACGGCTGTTGCATCATGCAACACGATGTTAATCGTGCTGGAAGAAAGGTGAATCGTGCCGAGGTCCCAGCGCGAATATTTTCCTGTTGCGATAATAATTAGCGATGCCTGGAGGCCACAACTGCGCACTGACGGGAGTGATGCTGGGACCTCTCAGTGGGTGAAATTTTCACTTGGGTGCTAATTTCGTCCGACGTTTTCCCCATGATGGGAACAAGCTCAAAACGACGCGCTCAACTCGCGACGCCGAGCAAAGAACAAATAGTGCAAAGTTGGTGCAGTTCTCTGCGTTGTCACCATGGGGCATATCTCATACATATAACGTCAAATAGCGCAGAACGGCAAATTTTGCTCTGAAAAATGCGAAGAGCTCAAGGTTTCCTCGGATTTCCATATTGCTTCTTTTCTCACCGAAATAAGGACAAAAATCGACAAACACACACTCTTGAGTATTAGGCTTTCATTCATATTTTTATCCATGTACTGTTGTTCTGGCAAACATATTCCGGTCCGCACTTGCGGACAACGCCTGTTGCATCACGCAATAAGATGATAATCGCGCTTGGGCCACGTGGTCCCGGCGATTTAGTTCATTATCTTTTCAAGGTGAGCGTACAGTAGTGATCACAACCGAAAGTCAAGGTACAAACGAAAGAAAGCTCCTCTCTGAGGCAGAAGCAATTAAACTACATATGCCGTCGCCATTTCCGAGAAAGCTGTATTTTGAAAAAACGCTGTGGACATGCATCACTGAGAAGAAATTTTAAAATCGTAACTACAAATCAAAACGAGCTCTCGTCATTATGAAACCATTTTCCGAAAAGTGACTGGAACTATATCAGTATGTACTTGATTAATGTGATTATCCCGGAGAGCTACAGATCGCAACTGCTGACGATAAAAACGGCCGCAAACTCAGAAAATATTTCTCCACTAAGCATTCCTAAGCAATATAGGGTCAGAAGGTTACTCATGGATTGGAAGAAAGCAAAAGAAGTCAAATCGAAAATCAAACATGTTTCATCCATGAATGGACAGCACGAGGAATCGATCGATGCAAGCGGTAGTTTTGTTTCGCTGTCGGTCCAATCGAGTTGGTTGATTAGTACGCCCCCTACCCCCGACGTCCCCCGTTTCTCTCGGGGAAAACGGGAAGGCAGAGCTTTGCCAAAACGTCTCTCGTTTGCCCCGACGCGGCAGAAAAAAGCGGTTCGGCCATCGGTCGAATCGAACTGGTGCCTGAGAAGGCAATATTGCAGCTGGCGTTGGAGTACGCTGCACCGGTATGGCAGCACATCATATCGGATTCATCGTGGACAAAGATGCAGCGAGTTCAAAATGCTGCACTTCGGATTTCCACGGGGTGTGCTGAAAGCACCCCAAAGGAACATCTTCATGCGGAGGCCCGAGTTCTGCCGGTTAAGGAGCACTGTCAACTCCAAGCGCAGCAACTGGTTATTAACATTGTCAAGCAGCCTGACCACCCATTAAGAAGGATCATGAATCCCGTGAGAGAGAGAGACATATCAGAAGGCCTTTCGCGGATGCTCCCGAGAAAGTCAATATACAAAGATGGACGGACTCCCAACTGAATCGTCTGCGTCTTTTACGTGCAGAGCACACCAAGTTCGTCAGGGATCACTTGAGTAGGATGACCGTCAATCCCATATTGGGGGTCGTACCACCTGTAGTCAGCAACACCGAGATGGAACTCGGTAGGCGGCTAGAAGTACCCTTGCCTCGTTACGCTGCGGTCATTCCCCTATGCTGATGTCATACTTGCATAAGATCGATCGCAGTAAGCCTGACGAGTGCCCGGACTGTGGTATCCGTGGCCACACAACTGAACACCTATTTGATTGCCCAAAGAGGCCGACCACTCTGACAACAATGGATTTGTGGACGAATCCGGTATCAATCGCCCGTTTCTTGAACCTTTGACAAAAACCTTCCTGCGGCTGCAAAGAAGAAGACAAGTCTTAACACTGTGATCAGTATAACCACGTAGCTTGATATGATGGTTATCAACACGTGGCTTATCATGATGAACATGTTCTTTAGGAATGATCATTTCCATTCTTCAGCATCCAGCTAACGGTGCGCTACTCGTTTGCAAAAACGCGTAGCACGCTTGTTACCAAGCGCTACCCTTTTCCCAAAGCGCTATTCATACTTCTCAACGCCAGCACGGCACGCGGGCGTGGCGTTAGAGTACGAATACTTTCTACGCGCGGGGCGCGCCTGCTAAGACTATGATTAGCCGTCGCCGCCATGGCGGAGTGGACGTGGCGTCAGGCCATTCCTACTCCAACACCACGCCAGCGCGTCACGCGCTTGCTTTGAAGAGTATGAATAGCGCCCAAAACTCTGGGCACGCTCCAAACAAAACGCTTCTCACTGTCGTTGCTAGTTCGCGCAAAACATTTCCTGTTGAGAGTTACGCACTGTCCACAAAGCGCCCCCCCCCAACGATGCGCTATCCCGATCTCAGTCACACGCTACCCATGTTACGCTGATCACTTTCAAGGACTCTGCGCACATTCTGACAGCAACGCTACTTTCAAGAAAGCGCACACGCACTCAACGGGGTGTTGCTCATTTTCCACGACGCTGCACTCGCTGCTCGTTGAGCGCTTCCCACTCCTCACGCTTCCTGTGAAACGCTACCGTCGTGACAGGCTCACTATATCATGATGCACTAAAAACTTGACGACGCGACGAATTCCGATTGCGGCGTCGCAAAGATGAATGAAAAGTCGTCGATTTCTTCATAAATGGAGAAACTACACTAATTGGTACACTTTTTAATCACACAAATTCGAGTTGATTCAACTTCGACACAATCAGAATTATTGCTGCTCAGGCGCTATTCATACTCCTCAACGGCAGCGTGTGATGCGCAGGTGTGGCGTTGGAGTTCTTTTTTCTTTTGCTACTACATCGATGGTGAACGTGTGCGCAATATTCGCATGCTTGGAAAAGATAAAGGCAGAGGTCACGATGAAAAACGTTATCGAAAAAACCACGAAAATCAGCTTAGGGCAATGGTATACTTTTGCGACACTTGGTCGCGTCGCTCTGCAAAGCGACAGCTTTTGTCGCGGAGCTCCCGCCCTTTAAATCTGTCGCAGTGCGCCGCACAGCGACAGCGACAGTGGCAACGACAGGCATCGGCACATTTGCAGTATAGGGGTCTGCAGAGTTGCAGAGACAGGCGAGTGGACGACGAGCGTCAGCCTTGACGCGGCGACAAAAGTGTTTCGAAACATTATCGTCGCAGCGTCGGTTGCCGCTCGCTGGCAGTGATTTAGTGCCGTCGCGGCGTCAATATACTCTGCGGTGCCCCCTCGTCGCCCTTCACGTCGCGTCGGTCGCCATCAGGGATGAGCGGAGTTCCACGTTTCGCGTTCCGAAACCTGGAGTTTCGCGCATTTCTGGCATTCCGCGTTCCGCATTCCGAAAACCGCAGAAAACGTCGCGGAATGCGAAAATATCGGGTCGTCTGGGACCTAAGAAAACATTAGATGATTTCTGAATTTTTCCGCGTTTCGCGTTCCGAAAACCGCATTTCCGAAATTTCATATTTTTATTACGCTCATCCCTGGTCGCCATCGTCGCCGAATGTAATCGATATTGCATCACCCAGTGCTGTTCGTCGCTGCGAGCAACGGCGCAACTTCAACTCTGCGGACCCCTTATGCCAGCCCTCCGCGACACGTCGCTGCGACGGACACGCGACAACTGTTCCTATGACGGTCAATGCCATTACTCTCATTCTGGTCTCGCCACGCTTTGTGCTAGATGTCAGGGTGGTGGCCATCGTGTATCAACACCCTGAGGAGGCGGGAGAAACGGGGAATGAGCGAGGTTCCTGACTGGACGCAACAACCGGGGGCCGGGGCTAGCCCGTGTTGCGTCCAATCAGTAACCTCGCTCCTCCCCCGTTTCTCCCGCCTCCTCAGAGGTGTTGATACACGATGGCAACCACCTTAAATGTCATGACCGTCACTCATAACAGCGACCAGGCATACCATTGACCTCAGATCGAAAACAGCTGAAAACTATGAACGGGACGGGCTAGAGTTAGAGTCTCTGGGCACGAAAGCTGCCAGTTCGTGCACACGTTCACAGCGCCGCCCAAAAAGACCATAGTCTCATGCAGAGCAGTCGAAAATCATCGACATTCAGAGGAAGAAATAAATGCAAATTTACCTAATAAAACAGTTGAACAATGAAAGCAAGCACTTCTGCCAATGTTTGCGACTAGATGAGTACATAAATATTCGAGGTCAGTCCGAAGGTTAATTTTCATTGATTGAAATTCAATTTCAAGCCAGCTAACTCAGACAGTCGGGGCTTAGTACTATAGTTGTACAATTTCGAAAAAAATGTCGAACGAACGAAAATCGAAATTTTCCGTTCGAAATCTTCTCGAACGAACGAAAAATGAAAAAATTTCGTTCGAAAAATTTCCGAACGAACGAAAACGAACGAAAAAAAATTTCAAAAAATCTTTCAAAAATTTCGTTCGTGTACAACTATACTTAGTACGTCGGCACAATACCGTTAGTACGCCAGGGCAAACCTGGCATACTAACGCTCGTTGTGTGCAGGAGCTGCTGCTTGCGGCAGCATATCCTGCCAACGTATGCTGGCGTACTAACGCTCATTATCGACAGAATTTGGACTGCCACCCTCCTTACCGGCAGGGTTGAGCAGGGTTGCGACTCGGCGCAACGGGGGTCGTAAAATAATTGAAAATTTTCTGAAAAAAAAAGAAAATTGGTGAGGGGCTCGTACGATTTGATCGAATTTTGCCACAAACTCGAACTTTTTCCAACTCCTACATTTTCAAAAGGCTTCAGGAATTCTTACCTCGGTAGGGGGTCGTAAAAATTCAATAAACTTCTCAAAACTTTTGGTCAACGGGCAGGGGGTCGTAGTTCCGCCGAAAATTGGCGCAACGGCCTGCTCAACGCTGCTTACCGGTGTTGGATATAATTCTTGTCACGGCCAGCAGCAAGGAGAACATCCTCGCCGCGGTCCGCAACCAGGAGGCTTCCCTCGCGATGGGCGATGGGGATGATCCCCTCAGCGTACCAAAAATTAACTTCCGAACAGTGACACAAGGTCACCTCCTCGGACTGGCCTCAAACGGCCAACTGCCCCCTAAGCGAGGCTGAGCGCCTGATATACCCGCCGCCGTCGTACAAGAGGATGCTGCAATGTTCATTCGTATTAAGGCGTCGGCATAGTGAAAAGTCTGCGAGCGAGCGAATGGGGGCGTGGCCTTGAAAAATTTGCGGCGGAGTCGCAGGCATCCCAGCAGAGTGTGATCTCGACCGGAGCGCGGATGCAATTTAGAAACTTCCGTTTCTTTACTTTGGTGAGATTTGATTCGGAATCTGTTGTTTCCACTATTTGTCTGTTGGCTTTTCTAATTTTCTAGTCCCTGGACGTAACCGGGTGTGACACAAACCACCTTCGTTGTGCATATTTGTTCATTTTAACCTAATGACAGCAAAAATTAAATTAGTACGTACGACTGATGGTGTTTCCATCATTCACGGCCGAACACTAGTGTTCTTGTATAAAAACAGAAGCAGGAAATGACGAATACTTGGGAACCTGCAAGCAAAATAAACGAACTAGCTCTCAAAACTTTGAATGATGGTGCTGGCAGAGTTGAAATGTTGAATACTATGAGGATTGATTAGTATCGTGAATTGATCGCAAAGATTAGCAAAGAAACTGCAAATTGCTAGTAACTCGCAAGATCGCTTGAAAATCACAATCGTCTCGCGCATTTCGCAGCGAGCTTCGCCGCGAGTTTGCGATTTCCGCGACGGGCAAGACACTGCGCACCCCCCTCCGTCGCAGCCTATGCGGTGCGGTCGCGTGCGCGGTCAAACTGCGTAGTGCTCCCCACCCTTCACCATTTCTCGCTCGCTCGCAGATTTTCCACTATGCCGAGGCCTTTAGACAAATCAATGGAAGAGTGTCAGCAGACACTACGAGAGTGGCTGGCAATAGCACGCGCGCCCAGGGTCAAGCAGGGCGTTGCGTAATTCTTCGAAATAGGAGCGACCCCCTACCCACGATCAAAATTTTTCTTCCAAAAATCCAAAATTTTCGCGACCCCCCCGAGGCGGGATTTCCGAGCATTTTGATTATATTTGATTACTAAAGCTGTCGGACGCCAAAAATTCGTTCAATAGTCGGGCTCAAGCGTCTAAAACCTGAGACCCGATCCTCCCCGTTGGTGACCGAAAACATCGAGAACTTTTGGGATATCTTCACCAATCTTCAATTTTCGGTCATAAATTTTTGCGACCCTCCCAACCCCGTTGCAAAATTTCGCAACCCTGCTTGACCCTGCGCGTGCCACGATAAACAAAGCGTTAGTACGCCAGCACAAGCAACATGAGCTCCTGGTCGTTGCCAGCATATCTTGCTGTTACCAGCAGCTACAGCACAGGTGCTGCCGATCCCATTGTGCCCGCGTACTAACGGTAATGTGCCGACGTACTAAGCCCCGACTGTCCGAGGATGTTCTTCATATCAGAGATCATCGATGCCGATGATGTGGAGTGGGCTCGTCCACCTTCAAGAGACAAGTTCCCGCTTAAAATTTGGCCCGAAGCAGCGGTTTTTTTCGCGATTTTTTTAATAGGTCCCACTACTCTAAACCCAGAAAAGGGGTCAGAGAAGAGAAGAAGACAACTATATTTGATCGCGAACACTGCCTTTGAGGTCCACTTTTGAACGTAAATGACAATTTCTCTTCACTACTTGTTATTTATATTATTTTTCAAAGATTACCTATACAAATTTTCTAGACTCCCAAAGTATAGCAAGATAATAAAAGCCGGTGAAAAAATGTGGCGTCGGATGAATTAGTGCGTACGCAATGGTAGAATAGCGGCGCCGACGGCAAACTCGCTGCAACTCTGCGAGGCCCTTCTCTAAGAGAACTGGCCGCAATCGCCCCGCAATCGTGCCTCACCGGTCCCGGCCGGACCCGCCGAGGCACGATTGCGGGCAGCCAATACCTTGCCGCAATAGCCCCTCAATCGTACCGCAATAGCGCCTTCGTCTCAGCTTTGGCGCTCCTGTTGAGCCTATAAATTTGTTTCCAAGCCATTTCTGCTATCACCAAGCCATTATTGGCCACGTCTTCTTGATTCTTACACAATCTCTACTGAATAAAGTACCTACCCATGGCCCATAGGTTCAATTCACTTTCAGTAGCATTATCCACACACTGGACGCTAAAAATCCGCTGCCTAAACCATGAATACGCGCTGTGTAGTTACGTTAGCATTACAGTTCACAAGAAAGCATAAAATACTCAGAAACACAACATTTAGCTAAAACGTGATCATAACATTGTCAGGAATACATATCAATAATATCAAATAGGAATATCATAATAGGATAGGAATATCAAATCGGAAAAAGATCAGTCTTTTTCGAAGACTTAAGCATTCGCATCATACCATCCAGCGATGGCAGCGGCGTAGTCCATGGCCAACTTGGATTCGTAATCTTTGTCGGAGAGAAGTTGAAAGAGGGCTTCTCCTTCGTGCGCCGCATGAATGACATCGCCCTGAAAAATTGAGTCATTAAAAACACAACCATGCACAACTGATTATTTTCAACAGAAAAAACTTCAAATCAAATTCAGCTTCAAATCTACCTTATACCGCAATTCTCCATGATTGTAGTCCAGAGGCACAAAGTTTTGATGGTCTCTCTGAAACCGCTCAAACACGATGTTCATATCGTTAACAGTTGGTTTCCCAGATCCATGAACGAAGCCCAAGCAAATCAGCGTTTTTTGAGAACATCGCATCGAAGCGGAGACGTCCATAGGCGTTATTGTGGCCGGCAAAAGATTTCCCCTAAAAGGCAGTGATCGCGATCAAATATGCTTGTGCTTTCTTTCATTGCTCAACTGTTTTTATTAAGTAAACTTGCATTTATTTCTTCCACTGAATGTCGATGATTTTTGACTGCTCGGCATGAGACTGCGATCTTTTTGGTCGGCGCTGCGCACGTGTGCACGAACTGGCTTCTTTGGGCCATAGAAACTCTAATTCCTGCTCGTTTTTCACATCGCTACCTTCATAGCTTTTCAGGTGTTTTTGATCTAAGCTGATTTTTGTAGTTTTTTCGATAACCTTTTTCATCAAGACCACTGCCTTTAATCGAGCGTCATTATTTTCTTCATTAATTCTATCTCAGTTCACAAGTTATTTTACGAACCTTGATTGACTGTTAAAGCCAAAACCATCAATGTTAATGACGCCTTGACTCTTATGAAACGCTCTTCGAAGTTGACTTGCGTTTCCATATTCTGCTAAAAAGAAACCTTCCAGTCTTCCAGTAGATCCTTTCAGAAAGGTGAGTAGAATTGCGGCTGTCATCTCCATCGGCACTCTCTCCAATATGGAGCGCTCGATGATGTTCATATATAGATTCGAAGAGACGGTCTCTTTGAACTGCTCTACAGATGAGTATGTGGCGATGTCGCGTATTTCCGACATAGTCGACCTCCTCCCAATGTGACTTAAGCATAGAGAAGTTACAGCTGCATGTATGAATTTGCTATGACGGCTATTCCTATTCTTACCCAACACATGACAACGTCCGACAGCCATCGTCAGCCAAGGCCTCATCACAGATACTGCACAGCGAGTGGGTTTCAACGTCGAGTTGAGCCAGAATTGTTTGCTCCAAGGTATTAACTTCTTGCTGAGATACTTGCGCTACGGATTCAAAGATGGTATTTGACACAAGTGCGAGCCCGCTGCATCGTCATTGCGGTACGACTGCGGAACTATGGAAACTGCGGCGCAGTTGCGGTACTACTGCGGCCAGTTCTCTCAGAGTTGTGCCCAACCCCGCATGATGTTTCGACTCCGCCCCAAACTTCTCGCTCGGCGACGCGCCGCCGGTCGCTGCAACTCTGCAGAGCCCTTAAGAGAACCACGCAGGCTAGCGATTTGCCTAAAGGGTCTGCAGTGTTGCATCGACCGACGAGTGGTCGCCGAGCGTCAGGCCTAGTGCCCACTTGCCGCGACAAGCGACGCGACATATTGTTCGTCATCTAGATCGACCGAAAGTCGATATTGCTGATATGCACTGTCGCGGTTGCCTGTCGCCGGAAGTATGCACTAGGCCTCTCCCTTGACGTGGCGACATAGATTTTCCCCAACGTTAGGCCACATGCATACTTCCCGCGACGGGCGACGCGACATTGTGTTTGGTATAGATATCGACAGAAAGTCGATATGGTTCAAATGCAGTGTCGCTGTCGCGCGTCGCGGCAAATATGAACTAGGCCTTATCGTCGCCGCTCACTGGCAGTGACACAAGCGTCGCGGCGTCAAAACACTCCGCGATGCCCCCTCGTCACCTTTCAAGCCGCGTCGGCTACCCTCGTCGCCGAATGTAATCGTTATTACATCACCCAGCTCTGTTCGTCACTGCGAGCGACGTCGCGACTTCAACTCTGCGGACCCTTCAAAGCTCCCCATTGTCAGGCATCTAACATGAGTTTGAGCTCCCTTCCCCACGGGTGGACATATAAGCGTACATACGCCGGTGACCCGAAACTGACCGAAGTTTCAGGCAGGAAAGTTTTAGAAGCTGAGCAGACGTTCGAAGTCGCTTTTCTGTAAATTAGAGCGGATTTTGTTTTGCTACCAGTCGATAGCGGGGTGGTTCCGCCGCAATTGTCTCTAATAGTAGACGGTGAGCGAACATTGCTCGCCCGTGCGTGCTACATCGCGGTCGGTGAGCGTCACGCGCGGCGAAACGAGTAGAAAC
This sequence comes from Aplectana chamaeleonis, assembly GCA_029168955.1. Classification (NCBI taxonomy): domain Eukaryota; kingdom Metazoa; phylum Nematoda; class Chromadorea; order Rhabditida; family Cosmocercidae; genus Aplectana; species Aplectana chamaeleonis. The sequence goes on from JAPDOI010000299.1 coordinate 59,738, forward strand.
GCGACATACCCGCACTTGATTGAAATCAAGTAAACTGTCACGTCCTAGCGTTTTAATTATTTATCTACGCTCCTTTTACGTTAACAACAATAGCCACTTCCACTGACAAAGGTCTGAAGACTCTTACACGAGACGGTAGGTTTCCCGCGATAGCCACGCGCGCGACACCCATTGTGCCGCGATGCGTACGCACGCGAGTGAGCAATTTCAAAGGGGCCATTCCTCACTACTGTCGCAGAACTCCAAACGCACCCTTTATCGATATTGCACCTCCCAGCGTCAATAGTCGCTGCGAGCAAAGCCGCCTTTCCACACTGCGGACTTCTAAACATTTTATCATGCAATTGGACAAGTACTAGCTCGGAACCTGGGACCGCGCTGTACGGTTACACAATGCCGAGCGTCGCCCGAAATCGCGGTTGGTCACGCGCGACGCTGGACTATGCGATGGACAGCGCGAAGCGAGGTTCTGAGTGAGGGATCAGCGAGTGGTCGAGTTTCGCCATTAGGGTGGCGGGAATCAATCGAGGGACTAGCGGCTTGCTCGAAATAGGGTCAGGCCCCGATTAACCAGGGTGCGGGTCGCCCAGAATGCAGTTTTCCGCACCGCGCAGCTCTAAAGGAAGTTTTGAGTGGGGATCACACTCTCATTTTTTCGATTTAAATATACGTATTTATGATAACTATACTAGTGACCCTCCGGGTCACTAGCCCGCGGCAGCCACTTGACTTGAAGGCGCGTGTCCCTGGCAGTAGTATAGTTACGCATTTTGAAAAAAGAGCAGACAGACAAACATGACGCCGAAGCACTTGAACTCCTCAACCTTTTAAATTCTTCAATCAAGCTGTGTTCATAGGTGGTGACACGCAAAGACGATACGTATCATTTGCACACCCGTACCTATCCGCCGCTGCCATCTGGCGCCGGTCACATTTCGCTCACACCAAAAATGGCTACCATTTCATAGCTCTTAGCACAGCGCGGGCTTCGTGAAACGAAGGTCCAACTTCGCAGCCCCCTCCCTCCCATCAACCATACTGTCTTCGTTTTGCTCAACCACACATGGAGGGCGGCGCCGGTCACCCTCCATGTAGTATTCGTTTGGCTTTGCCAAACGATGGGCGGCGGCCAGATGGTACGCCGCGCGCGGGCGTTTCGGGTCGGGTCGCGGCGTACCATCACGCGTTGATTGTGTCATTCCCCTTCAACGAGATGTTTGGAAGCTCGCCTACCACTCATAGGACAGGATCAGTGCAGGGATTTAGCAGAAATGAGGTTTATAGACGTCAACATCTATCGGTAACTTGAGAATGAAATGTTTCGCCGCCTGATTTCTGTGAATACGATAATTTCTAGCGGACATAATCAAAAAAGCTATATTCATCGGTCATACACAACAAGATGGAACGTAACAGCATCTAAAGACGGTTCCTAAACTGGAATGAAGCTTTTTTATTTGTGTTCACTCCGCGGTGCAACGAAGAATCGGCGGTGGTACTCCGCGACGCATGTCCTCGCCGCGCGCAGCGTACCACCCTTCGCGCATCCCCAAACGATGGGCCTGCTTCGCCGGCAGGGTTGAGCAGCTCGACGACCAAATTCTCCTGAAGAATACTCTTACGATCCCGAGATGAAAAATTCGCTGAGTTTTTTGGAGTTAAAAAGTTGGAAAAAGGTAAAATTTAAGGTGAAATTCGGTCAAATCGTACGACCCCCCATTTTAATTTGTTTTTTTTTCAAAAAATTCTCGATTATTTTACGTCTTCCGCTGCGCCGAGTCGCAACCCTGCTCAACCCTGTTTGCCGGCCACCATCCAGGTACTATTCGTTTGGCTTCGACGAACGATGGGCCATCCGGCTTCGCCGACCACCCTCCGTGGATTATTCGTTCGGCTTATCCGAACGATGAGCCAGCTTCGCCGACCCCCCCCCTCTTGTAGTATTCGTCTGGCTTCGCGAAACGATGGGCCAGCCGGTGATGGGCTTCGCCGTACAATGAGCCGGCTTCGCCGAACGATGGGGCGGCTTCGCCGGCTACCCTCCATGTAGTATCCATACGGCTTCGCCGAACGATGGGCCGGCCACCCTCCATGTAGTATCCATTCGGCTTCGCCAAACGATGGGCCGGCTTAGCCGGCTACCCCCTTGTAATATTCGTTCGGCTTCGCCGATCTATAGGCCGGCTTCGCGGGCTACCCTCCATGTAGTATTCATTCGGCTTCGCCGAACGAGGGTTTCAGAGCCTAGAAATTCGCGGCTTTAACAAGTTCGACTCGCCCATTTTTTATTGCGCCGCCACGCCTCTCCTGATTTTGGAAGGGAAGGAGAACTTCGAGTTGACGCTAGACTTGCGGGTGCCATCGCAGCGATGGGGATCTAGGCTATCGCACTCGGCCACGCCCATTATTCCGCGCTACCAAGCCGGGCATTTCCTCCCATTACAAGATCAGGAGTCGTTGCTGCTCGGAAAAATGGGCGTGGCCTGGTGTGATGGCCAAGTGTCCCCATCGCTGCGTTAGCACCAAATTGCGCGGCTTCACGCAAAATGGCCGTGGCCAAGTACACCCCGCTCGATACGTATAAGAAACATGGACGAGAGAGAATGAGAAAAAAAACTCCCAGTATGTCCGGCTGTAGCCGGCGCAGTTGATATTTTTGTGAATCGATATATGGACATATCTCATATTCGACATATCTTAAAAATACCTATACCGCAGCCAGGCACACTTGGTGTTCTTTTCGTTCTCCTTCGTCCACATATCGACCTGGAGGGTACTTGGTCACGGCCAGTTTTCGGGCCGCCGCGCGATTCGGTGCTATCGCATCGAGGCGCGGGGGGGGGCACTTGGCCATCACACTCGGCCACGCCCATTTCTGCAACCGCAACGACTGTCAGCTTGGGAGGGGAGGTCAACTCCGACCTCGTGTTAGAAAATTGAGCGCATATAAAAATGGGTGTGGTCACGTGCGATAGCCGAGTGCCCCCTCTTGCTGTGATAGCACCCTGGCCGGTGCCTAGAAGCCACCATCTGGAAAAGGCGAAACCCGCAATTAGAACTTAGGATTATAAAACGAAGAACTAGGAAAGTTAAAAACAAGATCAACTACAGGCGCTATCGCAGCGAGGGGGGCACTTGGCCAATTCAGTTGGCCACGCCCGTTTTTCCCTGCCGTCGCGGAACACCAACGCGAGGTTTTCCTACCCTTTCCAAACTCAGGAGAGCCATTGCGGCGCCAAAAATGGGCGTGGCAAAGAGCGATGGCCGCCCCCCCCCTCTCGCTGCGATAGCACCCAACGTCATAACAAAAACAAAGCAATTAGAAAAAAACAAGAGCAAAACTAAACATAAGTTGGGAAAAATTCTAAAAAGGGAAACAGCAAAGAAAAAACTTCAGCAAAGCAAAAAACAGGTGCTATCGCAGCGGGGGGTCACTATGGTATCGCCCTTGGCCACACACATTTTTTTGTGCAGCAGCGACTCTCCTAGCTTTGGAAGGGGGAAACCTCGGGTAGGTGCTCCAATTCTAAGCGGCACGATAAAGAGGGCGTGGTCAAGTGCATCGTGCCCTAGCGCCCCGCCCCCCCCCCCTGCGATTGCGCCAAAAAAAGGGATGACATTCATCAACGAGAATAGAGAGAAAAAAAGGAACAAAAAACGATGAAATAAATAAATAAATAAACACCGCGATGAGTCTTCGCCTCTTGTGGCTGCCGCAGAGTCAGCTGACCGATTTTTCCGAGCGGGAACAGGCGGCAGAATAAATAGAATAAAATAAACAATAAAAAAGTGTTCGATTTATTTCATTGGATGGATTGGATTCATTGGATTGGATTTTTTCTCGTGCTTCACGAAAGAAACTTTGGCACGCGACGATGTCTCCACGGCGCTCGCCGCACGCGTGACACCCTGAGGATCAGGGTCAAGAGGGGTTGCGAAATTTCGCCACGGAAGTCGGGGGGGGGGCGGAAAAATTCGGACCAAAAGTGAAAGTTTAGTGAAGATATTCCAAAAATTCTCGATATTTTTGGTTGCCAAAGGGCAGTATCGTAGCCTTGCTCAGAACTTTCGACGCTTGAGCCCGACTACTGAACGAATCTTCGGCGTCTGACAGTTTTAGTAATCGAATATAAAATGCCTTTTCTTCGCAAAAATTTCGGATGTTGGAAATAAATTTGGATATTTGGGAGGGAGGGGGGGGGGGCTCCGATTTCGGAAAATTACGCAACGCTCCGCTTGACTATGCTAAGGATTGCACGCGGAGCGTGGAGCCCCTTGGACCTAATTCAATCTGTCGCCGCAGAAGTGCAAACGACGTCTAGGCTTGCAGCTGTCAGCGGTCCCACTAATAAAAACAGCTAGCCAACGAGTGAAATAAACGTACCCCACTGATGTTCTTGGCAGGAATTCCTGAACGTCTTTGAGGTGGTCTCGCAGTCATTCTGTAACAATATTTCCTAGAAAAAAAACATGAAAATAACGACATGAAACATTAAGAACACAAACAAATATGGGAATGAAATGTGGGCACTATTCTGGACGGGGGGTCACCCAGGCTTCAAGTCATAAATGATCTTCTTTTATCATCTTTTATCACGTATTTTGTTCATTTCTGTGAATAAATCTTGGGTGCCTCCCTCCTCTGTATAGGATAGAGTCGAAATGTGAAATGAGCACTGTTCGCAGGGCACGCCTGAGCCAGGCTTCGTTGAGGACCACGTTAAAGCTGTGAGCTCCGAGCTTAACGGCCGGCTACGAAGCAGACGCCAAAGGAGGGCGCGAAAAAACTTCAAACGCCGGCTGCACCTGTTCGTACAGGTTCTCACGTGATTATCACCTGATTTGTGAGATTTTAAGAGATTCACGAGATTCGATCGAAGGATATTGATTGACAAGGTGCACGTCCACGCTGCATTCTATGCGTCACAATATACACCTATTCCGCTTCGCGGCGTAATTGTAGGCGTATATTGTGACGCATAGAATAATCCAATGATTGCAAAATCGCTCCAGCCGCGAAGCGGCTGGAGAGGTTTGGTTTTGCCAGGGACTTGTGATCACTAAGCATTCTGTAAAGTAGTTAATAAAACCTGTTAAACAAATTCCCCAGAGATTTCCATCGGGATATAGGTGAGAGGGTCCAGAAGACACGTGCTGGCAAAATTTGAGCCCAATCGGTTCAAAACTAACAGAGTTAGATCGGCGACACCTTAGCAGAAATTCTTGTTGTGCGTGTAACGTGTTACTGCTTCCTGCTTCGTGCTTCGCGCTTCCTCGTGCGTTACGCACCCTTAGTAGTGGCCACTGGCAATGGTCGCAGGCGATCAGTTGGGCAGGCAGGTAAGTTGGTATGTGGACAGATAAGCGGGCTGGTGAGTAGGTAGACAATGAGTACTTACTGTTTAACATTAACAACTTCACCTTTTACTACTTATCATATCAAGTGATATTATCAGTTGGTAGACCAAATCGCTAAAACACGTCGTAGGCTGTACTTTTCGATGGGAAGGGACAGGGGAAGTGACTAACAAGTTTTAAACTGTTTTTCTGCCTTCGAGGTTAATATTGTGGACAGATTTTATTCGTTCGGCCTGAGCGTTTCGACGATGATAGTCGTCTTCAGAGGCCTGGAAAGCAGTACAAGGTTATGATGTGCTCTCTAGACCATCTAATACTGCCACATCTCTAGCGTTTCCAAGAGCTCCTCAAGTTAGAAACGCGAAAGCTCAGTCAAAAATATTCAGGAACTCTCACATCTATCCGCCCACCGAGCAGAGTTACGTCTGCTGTTAACGAGAGACCAGTAAAGAATGGATGGTGCCGCGCGTTGTGCCATTTGACAGTAGATGATAGGCACGCACACGCACGCGCCACTAACTGGCCAAATTTAGAGGTCGCAATGCGGAATGAACGGCAAGTGGTCGTTTGTTATGGACGGAATCTCGAAACGGCTGTTTATTGTTGGGTTCCTGGCGTATATCCAGAAAGCCTCCAACGCTTTTCGCGCCGAAATATCCGTCTCAACTGCCAAAATGGCGCACGTGACATTAAAATCTTCACCGCTGTGACCGTCGATTGTGTGCTTGCCCAATGGTGTTGTTATGACGCTACGCCTTTTACCGGCCAGATGTTCCTTCACACGTGTAGCGAGCATTCTTCCTGTCTCCCCAATATAGGTAGCTCGGCATGCTTCACGTTCAATCTGGTAGATTACCCCTACTTTCGAACAGTCTCCAACTGTACCATATTGGCATACAACACAGTTTTCTGATACACACTCAACGTCGTATAACCTATTTCTTACCAACTGACGTTTGATGTTGTCATTAGGTATGCTTACAAGGACAACATCATTGTCAAGGTGTACTCGTGCGATGCTACGCTGTATTGCAGCACTGACTTGGTCAGACGTCATGCAGCTCCGAGACAGCTCTCACATCAGAATAGGATAGCGTTGTGCGTACCTTTTGTTTCTGACCAAGTCAGTGCTGCAATACAGCGTAGCATCGCACGAGTACACCTCGACAATGATGTTGTCCTTGTAAGCATACCTAATGACAACATCAAACGTCAGTTGGTAAGAAATAGGTTATACGACGTTGAGTGTGCATCAGAAAACTGTGTTGTATACCAATATGGTACAGTTGGAGACTGTTCGAAAGTAGGGGTAATCTACCAGATTTAATGTGAAGCATGCCGAGCTACCTATATTGGGGAGACAGGAAGAATGCTCGCTACACATGTTAAGAAACATCTGGCCGGTAAAAGGCGTAGCGTCATAACAACACCATTGGGCAAGCACAGAATTGACGATCTCAGCGGTGAAGATTTTAATGTCACGTGCGCCATTTTGGCAGTTGAGACGGATATTTCGGCGCGAAAAGCGTTGGAGGCTTTCTGGATATACGCCAGGAACCCAACAATGAACAGCCGTTTCGAGATTCCGTCCATAACAAACGACCTCTTGCCGTTCATTCCGCATTGCGACCTCTAAATTTGGCCAGTTAGTGGCGCGTGCGTGTGCGTGCCTATCATCTACTATCAAATGGCGCAACGCGCGGCACCATCCATTCTTTACTGGTCTCTCGTTAACAGCAGACGTAACTCTGCTCGGTGGGCGGATAGATGTGTGAGTTCCTGAATCTTTTTGACTGAGCTTTCGCGTTTCTAACTTGAAGAGCTCTCGGAAACGCTAGAGATGTGGCAGTATTTGATGGTCTAGAGAGCACATCATAACCTTGTACTGCTTTCCAGGTCTCTGAAGACGACGATCATCGTCGAAACGCTCAGGCCGAACAAATAAAATCTGTCCACAATATTAACCTCGAAGGCAGAAAAACAGTTCAAAACTACTATACGAAAATGCCGAGGTTGCAAGATAGGAGAAGCTGGAGAATACTAACAAGCTTGTTACCTACTGTTTCACATTACCTACTTTACTTCTTACTGCTTATCATATCAAGTGATATTATCAGTTGGTAGAACATATCGCTAAAACACGCCGTAGGCTGTACTTTTCGATGGGAAGGGACAGGGGAAGTGACTAACAAGTTTGTTACCTACTGTTTCACATTACCTACTTTACTTCTTACTGCTTATCATATCAAGTGATATTATCAGTTGGTAGATCAAATCGCTAAAACACGTCGTAGGCTGTACTTTTCGATGGGAAGGGACAGGGGAAGTGACTAACAAGTTTGTTACCTACTGTTTCACATTACCTACTTTACTTCTTACTGCTTATCATATCAAGTGATATTATCAGTTGGTAGATCAAATCGCTAAAACACGTCGTAGGCTGTACTTTTCGATGGTAAGGGACAGGGGAAGTGACTAACAAGTTTGTTACCTACTGTTTCACATTACCTACTTCACTTCTTACTGCTTATCATATCAAGTGATATTATCAGTTGGTAGACCAAATCGCTAAAACACGTCGTAGGCTGTACTTTTCGATGGGAAGGGACAGGGGAAGTGACTAACAAGTTTGTTACCTACTGCTTCACATTACCTACTTTACTTCTTAGTGCTTATCATATCAAGTGATATTATCAGTTGGTAGAACATATCGCTAAAACACGTCGTAGGCTGTACTTTTTGATGGGAAGGGACAGGGGAAGTGACTAACAAGTTTGTTACCTACTGTTTCACATTACCTACTTTACTTCTTACTGCTTATCATATCAAGTGATATTGTCAGTTGGCAGATGAAATCACTAAAACACGTACTTTTTTGTAGGGAAGGGACAGGGGAAGTGACTAACAAGTTTGTTGCCTACTGTTTCACATTACCTACTTTACTTCTTACTGCTTATCATATCAAGTGATATTATCAGTTGGGATGTCCTACGCGGCTCCAGCCTGGAGCCCGCTCGTTGCATCGTCTCACTGGGATCGATTACAAGCTTGTCAAAGTGCAGCCTTGAGGATCGCGACGGGAAGCCTGGCGAGCACTACCCACTTGAGTAATGAGACAGGAATCATGCCAGTCCAAGCTCATAATGAGATGCTGACTCTTCAATAGCAAACGGTTGCGAAAATCGACCCAGAACACCCATCGCACGACATGATGAAGAAGCCGGAACCGCCTATACAGATCAGGAAGCATGTCAGAACTGTCAAGCCAATGTCGGTAAGACCTGGAACTGCAGAGAGAATTCGGAAAGAAGTTCACAAGGAGTTTGTAAAAGAGTTCTTAGGTACTATGAACTCTCCCCTGCTAAGTGGACCGCCGCCGAAGATTGCGAAGGAGAAGGAGACTTTGCCAAGATCAAATCGGGCAGCGCTATCCCAGCTTCGGAGTGGTTTCTACTTGAAGTCGCAATGGTATCTGCACAAGATAGTGACAGCCGATAACCCACTTTGCCTAGACTGCGGGCTCAAGGAACAAACAGTACCTCACATGTTCTCATGCTCTGGAAAGCCAACGCACCTTACAATCGAAGATCTCTGGCTCAAACCAGTGCAGGGTTGCAACTCGGCGCAACGGGGGGTCGTAAAATAACTGGAAATTCTTGGAAAAAAAATGAGAAATCGGGGGGGGGCTCGTACGATTTGACCAAATTCGACCACAAATTCGAACCTTTTCCAACTCTTTCACTTTCAAAAAGTTTAAGGAATTTTCCATTTCGGGAGGGGGTTCGCAATATTTTTGGAAAACTTCGAGACTTTCGGTCATTGGGGAGGTGGGTCGTAGCTTAGCCGAAATTCGGCGCTACGGCCTGCTCAACCCTGAACCAGTGGAAGTCGTCAATTTCCTGTCACTCTGATCATTCATTGACTGTCACTTTGATCATATAAGAATAAAAACAAAACAAAAAAAGCTAAAAAAACAAAAACAAAGAAAAAAGAATATAAAAAAGAGGGTTGAATAACGCCCCATCCCGGGATCCCCAAAGAAAAGGATCCCAGCCATCTGCATCGATTATGTCGTCTACGTGCCGGAAGTTGGATCCAGGATCAGTGTATATGGTGGAAGATGGGCAACAACAACAACAACGGCAGCTCGACACGCACGCCAACCGCGTGGACGGACAGTCTCATTGGGACGCACTTTACAGCCGGCGCGGATCGGACTGACACTTTGCTTTCATTATTGCGTTTTGGCGCCAACTCGGTGCACATAGGCCATGTTGGCACCGAGTTACTTCAAATGCATAATGAGCAACGCAAAGTATCAGTGCGATCTGTGACGACTGCACCTTATGAGGGGACACCCATCAGGCACCTTTCAGGGTCTCCGGAAAAATTGCTTCAGAGTTGGATCAAAACAGGAGTTCTCCCCATAATCACCAAATAGACGAACAACCCAGTGGCGAGGAAATAGCTTTGACTAATCTGACAGAGCTGCCAGCTGACCGCTCTCGGCCTCGACCTTTAGGTGGGAGACTTAGGCAGCGTCCATACGTCGCGAGAACGCCCGCTGTCGCTGTTCCGCGCTCCTCAACGCTCCCAAACGCTGATAGGTAACCGACATCATGAGAGACACCGACAATCATCCCTGCCTGCTGTTGATTCGATTGATAAGGTTTGACCTGTGGCCGTATTCATGGAACTATACATAGTAGCCTCTCGGGAAGGTTTTTAGAACCAGGCGATGTATGGAATCGGCGTACTTTGGACCCTCCCGGGAGGCTCCCATACTTTCATGAATACGGCCACTGTTGATCAATCACTCGACTCGACTCGTTGCCAGCTCATTTACCACTGTTTGTGACAGCCGTGGTGAGTCTAGATGATAAGAGAGCATAAGAGTTTTGAACAAGGCTCGAGACTTGGTGCTTTAAAAATGAAGCAATAAGCATGAAACTTGTTACATCGCTTACGAAGAGGGCTTGAGCGAGCGAGGGCGCCAACGGGAGCCTAGCAAATCGTGTGCCCTTGATGACCATCGATTTTGCGCAATCGCGCGGTCTCGCAACGTATAGGGGTCTGCAGAGTTGAAGTTGTGGCGTTGCTCGCAGCGACGAACAGAGCTGGGTTATGCAATATCGATTACATTCGGCGACGAGGGCAACCGACGCGGCGTGAGGGGCGACGAGGGGGCACCGCAGAGTGGTTTCACCCCACGACGGCCCTGCGTCACTGCCAGCGAGCGGCAACCGACGCGACGACGATAATGTTCGGAAACATTTTTGTCGCCGCGTTAAGGCCGACGCTCGGCGACCAGTCGCCGGTCATTGCAACTCTGCAGACCCCTTATGGACGCTTCCTTAACTCGTCGTCAAGGTTGCATACGCAAATCACGCAGCATCTCTCACCGTGATAAAAAAAACAGAATTTAACGAGGTTCTCACGTTCTCATTTCTTTTTTCACATACTTCATTAGTCTTTTGCGTTCTTTTTGCTCAAAATGCTCGTCATACTCACTCTCGATGCAGATATTCTTCTTTACGTGGCAGTTAAAGTGTTTCAGAACATGAAAGCGTGAAAAACTAGCCGGATTCTGTTTTTGAATTACGGTACGACATGCTGCGTGATTTGAGCACGCGACGCCCTGCCTTAATGCGAAAACGTCAGAGACGCAGAGGGGCACTGCATCTGTGGACTTTTCGCTTACCATCTCGTTCGGGACAGGGTATAGGCAGACGAAATCGCGGCGTGAGACTTTAGGGGAGACAATGTCACACAGAGCGTGCTGGCGGAGTGAGTGAGCGGTGCAGCGGGCTCGTATGCACTCAGAACTTCGTTCCGGCCTTCCCGGTACAAAAAAAACTACATTTCGGGCCACCCGGACACTCAAAATCGGGGCCAGATCCCGTTCCGGGCGACCCGCCAACCTTTCCGGGCGACCCGCTAACCCCTCGATTGTTACCAGCCACCCGGATGACGAAAATTGCCTTCCCGGTTCAGCGAATTTGCGTGTGAATGTACGTTACGGACGACTAATCTACAATGTACGAATTTTCTCGCGTCCCGATTCACCATTTCGGGCGACCCGGACGAGCAGCGACGGGTCGCCCGGAACCAGGTTCTGAGCATACCGGTTTTCGCCGAGCGTCAGCCTTGTCGCGGCCTTAAAACAATCTGTGGTGACCCTTCTTCGTCCTTGGCGCCAAGTCGGTCGCCCCCGTCACGCTATGTTATCGATATTGCATTACCAAGCGCTGCTGCGAGCCACGGCTCCATGACATTGCTCACCTGCGTGCGTACGCGTCACGGTCCGGTGAGTGTCGCGCGCGCGGCGAACGCGGAAAAGCAGCCATCATGGTAATGAGTCATCTGCACCATATACGGCAAAACGGTCATCGTTAGCGGCATAAAACGAACACAGCAATTCAAATAATGCTTCAAAACATGCTACGTCGCCGCCTTTCCCGCCGCGCGCGGCACTCAACGACCGCGACGCAGAACGCACGGGTGAGCAATGACCGCTTCCCGCGAGCCACTCAGCGACTTGGACTCTGCGACCCCTCCGAGCAACGCGCCAGCGAGATGCGACGCGCGCCGCACGCGGCTGACAGGCTTCGAACAATAAAGTTACAGCCTGAGGTGTGGCAAGCGTTCAGCTGGCACGGGTGAGAATTATCCGCTCCTGCGAGTACGGTTATCAAATCCTTCAGATGAATTGAGTCGCACACAACTTCAGCCTCACACTCTAATCCAAAAACAAAACCAAACGGTGAGTCAGAAAAAAAAACAGCCATTATCGTAGCATAGAATATATTTCGCTTTAAGGAATCGCCCACATGTCAAGTTCTACTTTGGGGAGAGGAGTCAGTCAAAAATACTCGAAGATAATCATCACGGCGGCTGCGGGTACTGTAACTCGTATTTTTCCTCATTTGCGTGCACCTAAATCCGTCCAAATGCGCAAATGTATGATGGACTTAGCCTCACCTTTCTGAAAACAGGGGCATGACTTGGGTCCTTTCTCAAGGAAATGGGTGCGGGAAGGGTGGTACGCCGCGCGCGGCGAAGACAAGCGACGCATGTTGCGTCGCGGCTTACCACCGTCGATTCATCGAAGCACCGTGGCATTAAACAAGCAAAATGACTGCATTTCAGTTGAAGAATCGTTCTTGGATGCTGAGACATCACATCTCATTGTTAATAACCCAGAAATATGGAATTCCTAGTGATCTCTATTAGAACTTGCGATATTCACAGAAATTAGGCGCAAAAGAAGGCAGTCCAAGCTACCGATAGACGCTTTCTTCTCTGAGTTTCATTTGTGTCACCTTCTTGCATTGGTCCTAACATACGAGTGTTTCCATACATCTCGTTGAAGGAAAATGACCGAATCAACGCTTAGTGGTACGCCGCGACGCGATACGCAACGCATGCTCCAGGCCGCGCGCGGCGTACCACCTGGCCGCCGCCCCAAGGAAATCGGTTGAGTTGTGTTTTTAAGAGGTGACGAACAACTCGTCCTCCGCGTCCCTTTTACAGCACGGATATGCAACCAAAATTGGTATTTCCTTTTCTTTCAAAGTAGTAAAGGCTTCCACACGCACATGCAAATTTCACCCTCCCGGAGGTTTCAATACCTTTCCCCGAGATCCATGAGCACCCAGCACACATGGACGAGTTACACCCCGCAGCCGCCGTGACGGTTAGCTGCGAGTATCAAAAATGGGCTCAGCAGGACAAAAACTACCGATAATATGAACAGGAAGGTGCGACCCATCAAAGGACAGGAAAAGCGGGTGCCAACGGCTGCCCGGACACCCTCATTGATGCCCGAAACGCGCCCACTGTAGTAAACGCGGGAAAAAACAGATTCAAAACATGCCGACTCTCAGGCAGAAACGGGAACCCAATTGGGCAACGTCATAGTCACTCACCAATAGCATAGAAGCGGGGGCCAGTGACGCCGAGGTGCGAGGGTGCTCAGACCAGTGATGACGTGTCAACGCTCCCGGTTCTGCCCCTCTTCTAATTGGATGCTCTCTATCGATTACCTAGAATCTAATTCGGGTCCATCACCCGGAAATAGTGTGGACCCTCTCACAAAAATTGAGCTACGGATAGAGATCCAGCGTGTGTTCCTTCCATGCCCTATCGATTGATATTGGAGCCCTCGCTTTCATGATCCAAGGACTTGAGCGAGTGCAAGTTCACTTAATCACTCCATCCGGCGGCGCAGTTATGCAAGATTGTGCGCCGTACACGGCGCGGGTTCGATTGAGATTCAATGTGCCATGGCTAGAGGTTGCCCGGGTCATAAGGAACTGCGTCTCGAATCTCGATTAGGCAGACCGGGTGGTGAAAACCAAGCTCCGCTCCCAAAACTTGTCGGGGACGCAACCGGTCACTATGATTTGCACTTTTTTGCACCCAAAAAGTGACCGGTTGAGTGACCATTTTCTGCCAGAGCTCCTATACGCGACAGGGGCGCGAAATTCAAACAGCTATTCTCTGGTTCATGAACAGACATGGTTTAAATTGAAAAAAACTAGGGAATTTTTCGAATTCGACGAATTTTTTCTGTTGGGAAAGGTGGCGTGTGATGACTCAAATTAAAAGTAAGAGAATTTCCATGAAAAAAAAAATCGAAAGAATATACTTCTGCGGACGATACTCGTCAGCAGAATCAACCTTCGCCGGATTGCTGCTTACAAAATAAGACCTAATGTCGCGAAGGCCTTTCGAATGAAATTGGTTCCACACACAACCTATTTCTTTCCATTTCTCACTCTATACGAGCCACATTTCAGTTTTCCAGCTCCCTAGCAGATCTATTTTATCCAACCGCTGAGTTACGGCCCCTTAAAAGCAGTGTTCACGATAAAAACAGTCATGTATTTCACGATGTTTTCGAGTTAGTAAGTCCTCTAAGTAGGATTAAATAGGGAAAGTCCCCACAGAACACTAAAATACCGGGGAAGAACTGTTTAAAGAAATCTCTGAAAATTCAATTATACCCGTTGGTGTGTTTTGGTATACTACAAAGCGTCGAATCTGACGTCGAAATTGGGTTGCCCCGCTTCAAAAATCTATAAGCTAGTAACGGTCAAAAATTCCCGTCCTGCCCCAGATACACAGTACCCCTTTTCGTGGCGGGACCAAGCATGGATTCTTTTCACTTCTGTTCGATCGATATATGCGACATAATCGTCACCAAAATAATCGTGATCGAGGGTTCTTTTTCAAGACGGAGCAGGACTGATTTGCCTCACGATCCATTCTATACTAACATGCTTAAAGGCACAGTCCAACCTCAGAGTTAGTTTTTGATATTATGGTCCGGTCGCCGCCTATAGCAACCCTGTCGAGCGCGAAATCTCAATTCACTCAAATAAGCGAGAAAAAGCTAGGAAAAAGTCGGCCACGCCCCCTTGAAAGAAAAAATGGGTAACGCCCACCGCCAGGTTTCCGACCCCAATACGGAAAAAACGCGCGAATGATTTTATTCAAAACCAATGTTCTTCAAGTTGTCTTCGGTCTGGCTTTATATTGTGGTCAGCTACAGAAAGATGGCTGCGAGTAACGAGAAAATACGGGCGCGAGACAACTCGTCCGAGAACTTCTGGCCGTTCAAAATCAAAATATTTGAGTAGTCGTAACTCCGTTCGTAGTGAGTTCTGAGAGATTCCGAAAACACCCATGTAATCAGCGTGAAATTTTCTCCAAGATAGGCAGAAAAACGAAAAATCGATTCTGAGGTTGGACTGTGTCTTTGAAACTGCCTTGGTGCCAAATATCCTCTGCTTTTGCGGCTGCTCGCCCACAGAAAAATCAACCTTAGAATAACCAGAAAAGAGGGGTGATTGAAAATATGTAGAATACAAGAAGTTAGCGAATGAGGTCGAAATGTTCAAAGTACTAACAAGGGAAGTGTTTAGAGTGGTAAATGCATCTGCGAAAACTACTAGAACTGTAAGTCTCCTGGAACTCAATGGTAAAACTGCGCAGTATCCCGCCCCGAGCTGCAGATTCCAACTCTGGCAAACTGGGGCGTCGACAACAGGTTGATCCGCCCACCATGAGTCACCGCTGGCCAACGCGCCGATATTCGGCGTGCCGTGGCCGCGAGTTATGCTCTGGTTGATGTCGAGCTGTTGCACAGCTAACGCTCTAGATACAAGGGAAGTATACGACGCATTTTCAGGCATGCTGTGAATGATGAGAGCGCAGCTGGTTCAATTACCCAAGTTTGTGGCACTTTGGCCCTGCCCAGCATCTGGAGGTCCTGCCTATCCGGTGGTGACCCCAGTGGAGGCTGGGCGACCCAGCCGCGACGCGTGTTGGAGTGCCGACCGCGACGCGTGTCGGTAAAAAGTAGTAACTAAGCTAGATGAAACAATCCTGTAGTATGTGAACTGCTACTAAATAGGCCGCTAAACGCGACACATCGAGTTGTCAACAGCCCGACAACAGGCGGACGTCGCTGGGCAACGGGCAGGTCTCAGGCTGACAATACGCGCGATTTGACTTGTCAACAGGGAGCGGTTTATGAGATGACAACTTATCAACCTGTAGTCGACGCCCCAGTTTGCCTGAGAAGAAGTTATAAGCGCTTTTCAAACTTCGCGAAAAGGCAAGGCATTTTTTTTGGATATTTCGAAAAATTTTCTCGGATTTCGCTCAAAACTTCCATATAGGGTTTATTAAGGTGCTAAAAACGAATTTGAGTTCCAGTTTAGAAAATGCTTAGGTCTACTGTAGGTTATGGTAGGTACAATGACATTTTGGGGCAAAAACTAGCTTAGCTTTCCGAAAATTAACAACTGGACAAAAAACTCGCAATCAGCGCCTCAAACAAACCCCGCATAAAAATTTTGCTTCAGTTCTGGTACATTGACCGAACTACCGTATATGTATCTACCATAATCTACCGTGAGCTGTCTAAAATCGATAAACGAAATTCCGATTCGGGCTTAGCACTCCTAATGACCCCTAGAGAAACATTTTGAGCTATTTCTATCGTAGCGTTCCTGAAATCGTCAAAAGTCGCGTTTTGCACTGAAATCCCCCCCCCCCAATTGGAGGCTTTGAACAAATTTAGTCTAAAACGTTGTCTAATCGACAGATTAACCTCGAATTCGTGATAAGCACACCAAATAACTCCCATGAGGAAGTTTTAAGTCAAATCTGAAAGAACATTGAAAGCTTTTGAAACCCCCAAATTGCAAGAAGAAACGGTCAGCAAACAATTCGTTCAAGTCCAAAACGCCATCACAAGTGCAAACTTCGAAGAATGTGCTTTCAGTCAAACTGTGTCTGCGGGGGCCATTTTGGTCGCTGAACACAATTATAAGATCTGGTTCTAGATTTTCAAGAGATTACTGCTCGTTTTGGAAGGTACAAAAAGTACAAAAAACGACCGTTCTAAGCTTGTAACTTCTTGGAACTTGCAGCTTGGGGTTGGATACTGCGCTGTTTCACTAAGGAGGCCCAAGAGATACTAACAATTCCAGTCGTTTTTGCAGATGCGTTTACCGCCAAAAACACTTCCCTTGTAAGCACCATAAATCGTTACTGGTTCTTGGCGCGATCACTGCCGAAGCAGACATGCCCTTTGATTTACGTACTCGAAACTTTCACTAAAAACTACTGTAAAGACTATTTGGAGGTTATTTCGGCCAAAGAACTATTCCTCTTCGTCATATCTGACTTTTGAAACAGTCAATAGAATTTTCAGCAGGGATCCACGCCAGGCACTTCAGCGGAGGTCGTCCATACGATATGCGAGTACAACGGTAAAATCGTGGTTCAAGAGTGACCAGAGAGGCGAGAGGGTGGCATGCAACCATTGAAAAGTGCAGAGTTCGGGGCAAAATATACCCTCAAACTGCTGGTTTATCGCTGATGAATCCTCCCCGGGTTCAATCTCCTCTGTGAAATGTCCGAAGTTTGAAGAAAGCATGTGACGATATCTACTGCGACTATCTGCGTACTTGGGGGTGTGTATACAAGTCTGTTGGTACCTGCTCGTTGGTGCCCCTGCTTCTACTGAACCCAGCAGACGTTTGAGTGTACACAGGGAACGTTCGAGCGATATAGCGTGCACAACTATATCGCGAAAGTATCCCGCACATTGCATAAAGGTGTCGCCGTCCGGCACACTAAGGCCTCTGGTCCATAACACCTTAGGATCCGTACCTAGGGAGTCATGGAGTCTTTGGCCACAAGCCACAATTTCGCCACCCTGAACTGTCGATCGCTGTCGAGTGATATCCAAAAACTGCGCTATCCAGACTTCTGAGCTATTTCCATGCACCGTTTGCTGCTTTGCAGGAAACCCGCCTCAAGGATAGACCCGTCATCAGCGTCGGAGAGTACACCATCTACTGCGGTAACGCTGACGATAGGAGAGTGGGAGGCTGTGCAATAGCTGTAAGGAAGGATTTCAATGGTATGGTCAAGGAGTTCGGCTCAACGTCGTGTCGGAATGCATTCGTACGACTGCGGGATCACAGAGGATTCAATCTGTGGATAGTGAGTGCTCATGCGCCCACTGAAACCGCCGAAGACAATTCGAAGGATGCGTTTTATGAGGAACTCAATACGTTGCTGGCCAGGATACCTTGTCAACATGCTGTTGTCGTGGGGATTGACGCAAATGCGAAGATGGGACTTGATCAGGAATCCGAAGTACTCGGTAAATGGTTCTACCCAGTGGAGCAAACATCGGACAATGGCTACCGCCTTGTCGACTTTTGTGAACGCAGTGGTCTGATTATTGCATCGACATTCAAGAGGAATCATCGCCGCCATCAGCTTACGTGGCAGGGACCAACCCGGCTATCTCCAGAAGAGCAGCGGAAGCGGAAGATGACCACTTTGAAACTACAGCTTGACTATGTCCTGACGAGGAATATTCCAGTATCGGACATTCGAAGATCTAGAGCTGTGTGGGATGTCGCATTCGATTCGGATCACCGTCCTGTTCTGTTGAACTTCACTGCGAGGATTCATAAGAGGAAGCGAGGGGCTCAGCCTCTCCAGAGGATTGACATGACAAGTCTCAGAGATGAAGAGTGCAGAAGGAATTTCCGACAACGCGTTTCTATTCACATCGGAGTACGGACTAAGAAGAAACTTTGCGACGCGGATTCTTTTGTCAAATGCATCCAGGACGCTTCGAAAGAGGCACTCCCGGTTGTACAGCCTAAGAAGAAGTTCGCTTACGTCTCAGAAGAAACAACATCTACCTACAACAGAGTATGTGCTCTCCGAACTGCAGGAAACTTCGTGGAGGAGAAGCGTCTGAGGAGGAAGTTGCGTCGGCAGCTTCAAAGTGACCGCGAACGAGAGTGGACGTGTAGAGCTAAGGAGTTCGAGAAGGCTTGGGAGGAGAAGAATCCGAGGAAAGCCTACACGTTGCTGCGACAGTATAGCGGGAAGATGAAGAGATGTTCTCCTGTCTTGAACACTACCAATGGAGTTGCAGTTGGTGATGCGACGCTGCCAATATGGAAGGATTACTTCAGTTCACTACTGAATCGTCCAGCGCCATCAGTACCTGAGCTCCCGCATGTTCAGAGAGCACATTACGATGTCAGTGAGGAACCGCCGACTGAGTCTGAAGTTTTGGATTGTGTCCGGAAAATGAAGAATGGAAAGGCAGGTGGAGATGACAACATCACTGCTGAAATGCTGAAAGCTCTTCCTCCGTCTGGGATTCGTGAAATGACCAACACCATCCGTGCCATATGGATGAGCGAAAGGATACCCGATTCGTGGAGACATGCGATCATCGTACCTCTTCACAAGAAGCTATCCGTCACGGATCCTAAGAACTACAGAGGAATCTCTCTACTCCGTGTCATGTACAAGGTTTTAGAACGTATCATTCTCGAGCGACTTATCATACATCGTGAAGGAACGACCAGAGATGAGCAAGCCGGTTTTCGACCTGGAAGATCGACCATCGACCAAGTGTTCGTCGTGAGAAGAGTAATTGAATCGTGGCAGCGGTTTTCGAAGCCATTACAGCTTGCTTTTTTGGACTTTGAAGCCGCGTTCGACTCTCCTCATCGTGATCGATTGCTCAATGCTCTGCGAGCAGATGGAGTCCCGGAAAAGTATGTTCGGTTAATCGAGGACATGAACAAAGGAACAACAGCAGCAGTTCGTACACCTGTCGGATTTACGTCAGCTTTCGAGGTGAAAACAGGAGTAAGGCAAGGAGCCGTTGCAGGACCTTTTCTTTTCAACTTCGCCGTTGATGACATCATGCGTAGAGTTGCAGAACAGTTTCCTGCGGATGTGATCCTAACACCATCAGGACGCTCCCTTGTCGACCTGGAGTACGCCGACGACATTGTGTTATTCGCTGAAAACAACGCAAAACGGCAAAGGATTGTGAACCTCGTTTCGAAGTATGCCGCAGCCTATGGACTTCGTCTTCGTCCCGACAAATGCAAGCAGATGTGGGTCTCTCAGAGGCCTTCAACTGGAGTTTGTGTGGACGGACAACGTATCGAACTGGTGGACGATTTCTGTTATTTGGGCTGTTTGCTGAAGAACGATGGTAGTTATGCAGCGGATATTCGACAACGATGTGCGAAAGCTACGTCTGCATTCAATTCTCTAACCAAGTGTTTGTGGTCTACCACCATCGCGAAGGAAGTCAAGTTGCGCGTCTACCTATCCGCTATTCGCCCTATCATGATGTACGGATCGGAGACGTGGGCAGCACCGAAAACGCAGATGGAAAGGTTGGATTGCACGCAGAGGAAGCTTTTAGGCGTTTGCTTGGATATTTCTGGCCGCGTGTATGCCATAACGAAGACCTTTACAAGGAAATCGACGCAGTACATCAACGCTTGACACGAGGGAGGTGCCAGCATCTCCTAACGCCATCTCAAGCAGCAATGGAAAGTCGACTTCGACTGCTCGGGCATATACTAAGAAGAACGCCGGATCGTCTCGTACAACACGCTTTAAAAATGCTTCCAAATCCTGTCTGGAAACGGCCACCTGGGCGTAGGCGAAAGTTCTGGACGGATGTGGTTAAAGAGGATTTAAAGTCACTCGGCATCGAAAGACAGTTCAGGCGCGATGTTTCGTTTCGCAGGAAATGGAATAGTGACAGCTGGATGGAATGTGTTCAAATTGTGGCTGAAGACCGTGAAAAATGGACACGGCTGACTACTAGGACGGCACACCTCGGTGAAGATGCGGAATGACCGCGTCAGGCGAAAGCCAACCGATTAAGTCAAGTAAGTCATCTGCGTACCGTTACACACTAGTTATCACAGCAATTTTCAGCCATCTTTCGAGGCAAATGAGGTTTCTTCAAAATCTGATCGATGTTCACGATTACTGTAGCTTCTAATAAAACATTGTAGGTTTTCCCGTTCAGATCAGTCTTTTTTACGAAGCAGTTCATGAGTGGAATTGCCCAAAACGAGTCAATACCGGCACCTTGTTTCTACATTCACCGACTCTGGAACGTTGGTAGATAAGATCACAGCTTTTTCGAAGAGGCGCCCATTGCGTGGAGTACTCTGTAACAGAAAGGTTAGCGACACGCTCAAAGGGTTGCCTGATTTTTACAACTTTCAGGTATAGTATTCACATAACACTTGCCGTTGTGGAGCGCTTGTAAGTCAAGACTCTGAACTAAAACATGGAGCTCTAGGCTGTCTCTTCAAACGAATGACTGCATTTTTGTTCGTTACCCTCTCACCATACATAGTGAGGCAAAACTATAGGTCCACCCTAATCTTTACAACCAACGGATCAGGACTTCAACTTCGCAATACAATATCATGGATCCAGTGGTACCTAACACCCTCATATTCAATGTTCTAGGACTTTCTGAATGAAAAGGATAGAATCTTTAACTCCCTGAACCGAGTCTTTGGTTTCCCACATCGGTCCAATGCATGGCCCTGTGTAGGAGCAAGCCGTGAACTGAGGACCAGAGCCAGGCCTTATCGCAATTCATAACACTATGTACATGCGCTGTGTTTGCCGCAAAAGCAAAACCGCAAAACAGTTCTTTTGGAAACCGTCGCTTTCAAACTTCCCCAGACATCGTTCCGAACTTCCCCGGATATCGTGCGGTCTGATTTGAGCTTCATGAACTTCTCATCGCGTGTTAGAAGTTGTCCTGACTTACCAGCTGCACTCTACTTCTTGTATGCTGCGAGATCCTCTGAGTATCCGTTGACTTACCTTTCCAACTCTGGTTTTTGGAAAAGAAGTTATCTGTTTCAAACAAAATCCTCGGGTAGGACATGCACCTGGCCCTTTTTGGCAGTAGAGAGCTAAACACCCCCAGGGTCACTCCATGCAGTGAAAAATATGCCTCCGTTCCTAAATTACGTTTGAGGAGGGTTTTTCTAAACGATCAATACCTCTTATTCAGCAAACCAAATCTTCTGAAACCTCGCCTTCTAAAGGTTGAGCACTCCTTACCCATTGATAATTGCGAGCTTCAATATATGTGATCCGCTGGATGCGAAAATTTGGGTGGATCTATAATTTTGTGCCGCACTGTATGATTTTGAAAGAAATAAAGTTTGGAAGTCATATGTACGTGCATGGTTTCGCCATTATGTTCCCATCGTGGAACGGGCGACCTTATTGTTATAAATGAAGCTAACCACTTATCGGGCTGATAAATCAAAAGTTTGAGAGGGCTGCAAAAAAAAGCTAGAGAATTTCATGCCAAAATGCTTGGATTTAATAGGACATCACCACTAGACAGCTCTCGAGTCGGCATAGACGCATTTTCTGACGAATCTGCAGGGTCACACATGCAATTTTCACCTCGGATATAAACCTGTAATGCGCATGAATGGTTATGGCTTCGCAAAACATCTGCGCTAACCTAGATCCGGGAGGCGGCTAACCACCCTGTTCCTCGGCCAGCAGCAACAGCGCATATGAAACTCCATTCGCGACCTCAATCGCTCACGCTCTACATAGTCTCGCATCAGCCGCAGCCATCGATCTCAGTCAAGCTTCATTACATATTATTTTTATTATTATTATTTATTGACGTGGAAGCATTGTCACCCATTATGAATCAAGCCAAAAGAAAAAATAACTGAAGAACAAGCTTGATGAGGAGAAATGTAAATATGTTTAATTCGATTGTTCCTGAAATGACCACAAGTGGAGAACTAAAGTCCTGAATCTTTGGGCAGACATAGGCAACATTTCTTCGCTTTGGCTCAATAAAAGGTTTAGTTCTCGGAGGTTCCTGTAGGTGAGAAATTTTGACCCTGCCTGAGTTTTTGCCTTTGGGAGGTTCTGTCTTCTTCTGCTTTGTGCTAGAGGAATTCTGAAAAAATCAAAGGAATCTATAGAAATTTTTTGAGTGAAAGTTTTGAACATCATGATATGATCGGCACTTTTATGTTTAATTGAAAGAGATGTTACAATACCCGCGGTTAGTTGTGTAAAAACGAGGAGCGTTTGCCAAACTTGGCAAAAAAAACGTCCGATGCTTGTAATTTTTTGAAAGAAGACTTTTTAGAATTCGGAAAACGCTATTACGTTCGCAGCTCAAATTCCTACCTAATAGCGTGCTTTCTGTGTTTAACTTCCCTAAATAGCTTTGTTTTTGAATGAAATTATTTTTGCGGGCGTTTTTGAAAATCGTCGAGCGCGGCAAAGTGCGGCAAAATTTGAGTAGTATTAGCACAAGTAGTAGAAGAGCAATTTTTTTCATGAATTAGATGCAGGTGGGACAGTCTCGAGATTTATGCAGGTAGGAAATTCGAAATACTTCATCAAACACGCTTCGGAACTTCTTAAAAAGTCAGACTTGTATGTTCTACTTGCACAATTGCACCTCAAAGTTTCGCCGCGCGCGAAGTTTTCGGAAAACGATCGCAAAAACAATTTCATTCAAAAAACAAAGCAATTTTGGGGAAGCTTGGTACGCAAAGCACATTATTAGGTACGGATTTGAGCTGTAATCTTATAGAGTTCTCCGAATTCGAAAGAGTCTTCGTTCAGAAAAGTTACAAGCATCGGACGCTTTTTTGCCAAGGTTGGCAAATCCTCTACGTTTTTACAAAACTTAGCGCAAAAAAAACCTCAACCTATTAGATCTAACAGAACCGTTAAGGAGCTGAGATTAGCTAACGTTGTAACGCCTCATCATTATTTTTCGTGTAAAATTATTCTGTTTGCTTTCCAAAAAATCACTCTCTTTCTTTTTGAGTGCGTTGAAAACCGCAGCACCACGTCGCACGATAGATCTAGGTTAGAGTTCGCGGAATAATTTTAGTCTGATGAATGGACGGGGCTGCGAAGGTAGATCACCCCGCGCGAATCGAAACCCCGATCTCCCGTGAGGACGCCAACACCGCACAGCCAGCCGCCTGGTCCATGCGTCAGAATAAATCGGAAACTGAAACCATGTGTTTTGTTAGCATTCAGAGGCAGCGTCCGCGCAGAAAAAAGCCTTTGTTGTTTTCTTCTCAATCCAATGTTTGAACCAAGTGTAGATAGTTGGCGGAGCTTGAGACCTCAATGTTGCGTATTCATGATGCAATGGGATCGTGAGAAGTGGTCTAGAAAGGCGTTGTCCCTGCCGATCATCTAACACGAGGAACAAAAGCACCACGGCAGGCTTCGACAGGTCGCGGTAATCCAAAATTTTACACTGTCGTTCTCTCGGCCAAATTCCGGTCCGCAATTGCTGAATACGGCTGTTGCATCAAGCAACACGTGATAATCGTGCTGGGATAAGGGTGAATCGTGGCGGGACCAAGTGGTCCCAGCACGATTAACACGTGTCGCATGATGCAATAGCCGCGGTCCGCAAATGCGGCCCGGAATTTGGCCCAGAGAACGACAGTAGTCTCTATTATCACATCACAGCCTGGTAGGCGTACCTGCGCAGAAAAGTAAAAAAAATAGAATACGTTTTTTTGCGCGTTCGCTTAAAGCCTTGTTTTGACTGCACCTGGTCGCTGCGGCCATGCGAGGGACAACTGTTCCTTTTTCATCGCGCGTAATGGAAAGGCGCTCCAATTGAGATCGCTTCGTGGCAAACGTCCTACATCGCTGGGTCGCGGCGACGAAATCCTATGTTTTACTGCTTCGCTGCTGAAGGAGCACTTCTCAATGGTCGCTGACCATCGCTCCATCGCGGCCAAAATGGCAGCGATGGAGCGATTGCCAGCGAATGGCACGTTTCTTTCTGTGAACATTGCTCCATGAACATGACGATATCAGTGTTTACAAGTCGGAACATGTTATTAATGGCCAATGGCCATGACATTCCACCGACTGATTGATTTTCTTCGATCGTCCATGAGGCTATGCACTATGAACAGAATCGCTGCCCCTGCTACATCGCTGCAGCAGCGGGTGCCAAATCGCAGTGATGAAAAACAGCACCGATGCAGTCAAAACAAGGCTTAAAGGCTGTGGTCACGATGAAAAACGTTATAGAAAAAACTACAAAAATCAGTTCAGATCAAAAACAACTGAAAAACTATGAAGGTAGAGCGGTGAAAAACGGGCTAGAATTAGAGTTTCTAGGGCCCAAAGAAGCTGTTTCGTGCACACGTGCACAGCGATGACGAAAAAGATCGCCGTCTCATGTCGAGCAGTCAAAAATCATCGACATTCACAGGACGAAATAAATGCAAATTTAACGAATAAAAAAAGTTGAACAATGAAAGCATCACTTCAGTCAATGTTTTTGACTAGATGTGTACATAAATCCAAAGCTTCATTGATTGAAATTCAATTTCAAGCCAGCTGATGTTCTTGATATAAGAGGTCACCGATGCCGATGATGTGGAGTGGGCTCGTCCACCATCAAAAGACAAGAAAGTTCAGGCTTCAAATTTGGCCCAAAACAGTGGTTTTTTAGCGATTTTTTCTTATAGGTCCTACTACTTGAGACCCAGAAAAGGGTTTAGAGAAAAAAGACGACAAGCATATTTGATCGCGACCACTGCCTTTAAGGCCGGGATCGTGCTTCCAGCGACGGGCGACGCGACGCAATGCGTAACATCAATATCGACCGGAAATCGACATACCCAATTTGCACTGTCGCCGTCGCTGGTCGCAGCAAGTATGATCCCGGCCTAAGAGACCGCTCGTTCCACGGCCAGTCCCGTAGCGGACCTGCGCGCTCCACGGCCAAACAATTCAGTGGGTTTTTGAACGGAGTTGTTGTTGTAAATGACTATATCAAAAACAGGTATATGGCGCTGATTTTCAGCTTACCAGTTATGCAAGTTGTTTTAAGTATGGATTTTTCAGCAATGACTAGAATGGAGGCCGCATGGAATACGTTTCTCTTGAAGTAAAGCGGAAAAATCGATTTCATTGCGTCCCGTCTGAAAGATGCCTTCGTGAAGGCCGCTCGACACTCACGCCGACCGCGTGGGAGGACAGTTTTATTCAGACAGACTTTAAGTATTTCAGGAACCTCAATCAGCTCTTAAAAAGCCATCTGGATGCCCCTAGAGCAACACCTTGCACCTCCTTTGCTTTTGATTAAAGGCATCGTTTGCGCTGGAAATCAATTTTCATTTTTCAGGCTCAATTTGATGATTGAGCCCGGTAGACCACACTGGTAAACTTTGGCGCGTCTATAACGTTGAGCAATGAGGTTGGAAGGCGTCAAAGATGAAGATCTGCCACCAATTCTCACCAGTCATCTAGCACTTTTTCGAAGAATGTTGGTGCGACCGTAAGACAACATGAAAAATTGTTGCGGCACGAACTCCACATGCAGAAAAACTTAGAAAATGACAGTGACGAGGCCTCCAAAAGCAGAAAAAACTTTAAAAAGGATTTTGGCGCGAAATTCGAATCCGTATTTACAATGTGTTCCCATTGACTTTTCTTCAGAAATGAAGGTTTTTTATGGGCCCCTTCGACATTTTCGTTCACTAGAGAGGCCAAGCTATACAAAAACATGACAAAATATAATACGATTTTCTGCGCGTGCGATGCCTTTAACCTCTTGGACAGACAATGGCACAACTTCGCTGGACATTTCTTTTGGGACACCACTTCTTTATTTACTCGCATTACCGCATTTCGAGGTCATCGTCCGTACTGGGCTTGCCCTTCCTCATAACCCATTTAAGTACTCCGTCTATCCTTCCAAATCCGCTCTGGACTGCACTTCAATCCTCTATTGTAAACACAAACACTTTCATTTCCAGTTCAATACCGTAGTCTTGCTTTCTAGTTCTCTTGTAGTTTTGAAAATAGGGAATCTGCGGTAACATCTCAGTCAACGTTTTCATTAGAACATTTATGGTGAGCGTCCTCATCCAAAATGAACAAGAGAATATTACCAGCCTC
Source organism: Aplectana chamaeleonis (assembly GCA_029168955.1). Taxonomy (NCBI): domain Eukaryota; kingdom Metazoa; phylum Nematoda; class Chromadorea; order Rhabditida; family Cosmocercidae; genus Aplectana; species Aplectana chamaeleonis. Next base: position 86,429 of record JAPDOI010000299.1, read on the forward strand.
AGACAGTTCCAAAAGCCAGCTTTTCTGCAGTTGAACTCTGTTTCAACTCTCCGCGCTCTTCGCTACAATTTTTGTCCCAAAAGCCGAATGCCCTTTCGTATTACCAGCTCCACATTTCTCATGTAATACCCTCAGTCGGAGTTGCCGATCAAAAAGTATTAACCATGATCTTGTTGACCGGTTTGAAATCGTAAATACCTACCTTTCCCGGACTAGACTCGCTTAACCGCTTTCGTTCCGCTGTCTAATGTTTTCACCTTTAAGGCAAAATAAACTAGTCAACTTACCTATTCATAGCACACTGCACAGCTTTGGGTAGCTTAGGGATAAAGCTTCAGGATACCTTCCCGAGCCCGGGGAATCCTATCATTCAAGTTCCGGTTCAGAAAGTGATGTAAACTAAAGAATTAATTTGAATAATTTTCAACTTTTTTCACTTTATATCATATATTGCCGTGCCGGAATAGATTTGAGGATGTAACCCTATCATTGAAAGGGTACAATGAACCTCTCAGATTTGAATAAGAAGAACCTCCACTTGTTTCATTTTTCGTTCAATTCTTTGCTCGATACTGCAATTGTTTGATTTGTTTGTCATACATACTGTTTTTTTTTCGACGCACCTTAGCGTGCATTATTAAATAAATAAATAAATATACTTCACGATTGAAGCTATCACTAACTATCTTCTAATCATCAAAATGCCGTGCGTTGCCTTCGACTCCAAACGTAATGTGCAGCATGTACGCTCGCAAACTCAGACAAACCGTCGCTCGGAGCGGGACCGGCTCCTCCCAATTATGACGTCATCGCCCGGACAGTGGCCGAGGGGCCAACTGGCACCGCGGTCCCTGTCCGGTGCCAGTTCGCCCCTCGGTCGCTCTCCGGTCGCTCTCGGAGCCACAGCAGTGCCATCGCCAGAGTTAGAGAGACGCGGGATTGGTTGTTCTTTGAGTGATAACGTGCGAGCCACGTTATCACTCAAAGAACAACCAATCCTGCGGGTATAAAAGGCGGCTCGCCTCGTGTAGACGGGTAGTTGGCCTTTCGAGGCCACTCTTGAGAGGTGACCTCGGATCACTCTCAGGATGACAATTTTTGGCGGCCGAGGGGATTCCTCATGGCCCGCGAAGGGGAAGGCTTCCTCATTGCGGACCATGCTGGGATGGTTACCTTGTTGCGGCCTGTAGCAGGATTAACCTCCTGACCCGCAGGCTGTAACAGGTACCTTATCCTCTTAACAGGTCCTAATCCTCTCCAAAAGAGGCGGAAATAAAGAAAAGATAGCAATTAGAAAATTTTTGAAAATCGCCCGTACAGAGACCGCAGTGCCAGTTGGGACCGAAGATCGCTCCGAGCGATACTGCTGTGGCCCGGAGAGCGGCTGATGTAGCCCGAGTAGATGGCTAATTTTCGCTCGGAGCGGAGAGGCAGCGCCGCTCGAGTAGCTCTCCGGTACCGCTCGAAGCGATGGTTTGCCTGAGAAAGTGGTTGAGATAACGACGCTAATGAGGTCGTATTGTTCCTACTAGAACGCTCACGCCGTCACAATCTCCAAAAACGAGCTCGAAGGAGCGTATTTGAGCCGTATTGAATCATCAAATTATTCTTTCTCCGCCCATCAAAAACGGGCTCCGCCCTCAATACAAACTCCTCTCCAGAGTTAATCCTCGAGTACGGTAATTTGACCCGTTTTTGACTCTTCCAACGGCGTAAACGTTCCAGTAAAGGCCCTACGACTGTATCAGCGTCGATATCCCAACCGATTTGTCGCTATCTTCTCTATTTCAACCGATGCCGCCTAACTCGTCTAATTTCGAACCGATACAGACAGAACCGTCATTTCTTCATTTTGATCGTTTTTTTTCGATTTTATTCATTATTTCCCAATATTAACAGCTCACGGCCTTCGACTCGTGGCATGAAATTTATATCATTTTCGAGCGTGTCTACTGTCTTTAAAGGCAGTGTCCACGATAGATTTCACATCCAATATATCCACGGCTAACGGAAGTTCTGGTGCCCTACGCAAAGCATGCTTTGAAAAGACGAGAAGACGCGATTTTGAGCAAAAGTAGGCCCTCTCTTGTTCGCGTTGATTTTTGAGCGTGGAGGAATTGTCCGTCCACTATGAAGGATGATGCCTATCAGTACAATAAGACGATCAGCTCACTTATCAGCCCTTCCTTGACTTGAATATTCCTGTAATCTGAGTCTTCATTTGTTCCAATCGATGGGGAAAAAAGGAAGCACGGGCCTTTCTGGGAGACCAAAGCGATGGTTGCAGCCGTTATTTTGCCACTCCTGGCTCGTTTTCTACCGTTCCTTCGGCACTGAGAGCGTAGGAACTTTCTCACTCATCATTTCAGACTGAACAATCACCGAGGATGATCATCGTGAACGCTGCCTTTAAGGTACTGTTCCAATGGTTGATGGATGTGTAGATTTCCGTCTATCGCTATGCTGAACTACTTTAAAAACTTGTTAAGTAAATTTCATCTGGAAGCCTAGAAAAATTCGATAAAACAGTAGGTGTACTTTTGTGAATGGACCAAAATCAACTTTTTATGAATAATGGGACCATTTCTCCAATTGTTATGTTTGAGGACGGAGTCAGTTAAAACAATTCTAATTTTTTTTCTCTAGGGTATGCACATATTTAGAAATACTAGCCTTGTAGGCGTGAATTTTCAGCACAAGAAAGATGGAATTCCATAGCCTATGAAGATTCTAGGATAGGGTCATGAATATTATATTTCCAATTAACGGGTATGAAATTATCTAAATCGCATGGCCAGAAAGAAGAACCTCCGGAACAGTTATTCTCTTCAGGGACATTTCAAACTCCAGCTTGTACATTCACTTTTCATGTGGAACTTCTTTATTAAAATGAGTAAATTGATATACTTTGGTCAAAGATCACGAATGTGTTCGGATTCGGCTGAACCGTCAGAACAGTTTTTCGCTATCGATTTTGAAAGACTTCCGAGCAGGTTCATCAAGTTGGCGGAAATCACAAGGCCTCTTGGGCGGAACCAAAGGAAATGTTTGAGCAATTACATCCCGCAAGAGTGGGGAATAAGAGTTGCAGCAATGAAGAAATGATAAAATCAGGCGCTTGAAAACTCCAACATAACACGCATATCCAGAAAGAGCCTGCGAAGCAATTGAAAACTGGTTTTCTATAGGAAATGTACTGGAGATTGTTTTCACTGGGACACCCTGATTTAGCGCCAGCCATCATAAATTTCTCCTTTGATTTTTTCTTTAACGGCAGCTTACCCGCCTAGAAATGGTTTCGAGTTTATGACATAAATAGAAATTTTGGAGCAGGTTGTATTGTCAACTGACAAAAAGGCAAAAACTGCATGCAAACGGAGTGAAAGTGGACGAGTTACGTCGCTGCATGCCCTCTTGGTTCAAATGGCGGAGGTAGCAGAAAAAAGGGTGTAATAGCAAAGCTAATAGAATTTTACATCCTGTACTAGAACGATTGTATCTTTGAAAGCTTCAAAAATTAATCAGAGTGACCGTGTTCGAACGACGAATCTGGTCCTGCTTATATTTAGGGGCGGGAACTGCAAGGCGAATGGGCGGGTACTGCGATTTCTTTGCTTCGATCTGGCTCAAATATAGTAGTTCTGAGTGGTTTTCGACTCCTCCTAGGGCGTGTGCGCTCCAGTCGAGTTCTTACGACCGCAGTAACGTCGTTATCTCAACAACTTTCTCGAGCGTGTATGCTGCCTTTAAAGGCAGTGTTCACGAAGAAAAAGTTGCACTTTTTTTTGGCTAAAACGTAAGCCTAGGGTCCCTCTGAGAAGACTAAGAACGGAAGTGTGACGAAAAACGGCCGGTAAGTGGGTGAAAATTTCGTGGGCCAGCCAACCCATTGGGCCACTCCGCCCACGTCCTATAACAGTTGCCCTGAATTTGTGGTTAGATGAGCGATGGTTTCCGATCAAAGGCCCCGTTCTTCCCTTCATTCTCAACTTCTCTCTTTACTCAGGTCAGCTCGCATACATTGGCTGCAAAAGACGGAAGTTACAAGCCTCGGACAACTCGTCCACGATGCTTCCCTTGCTGAATTTCGAGGGGCCATAACTCCGTTTCCAGGGGGTTTTGTACAATTCCAGGGACATCATTTGAATCAGCATGAGACCGTTTTCAAGATAGGCGGAAAAACAGAAAAACGATTTTTATCGTGAACACTGCCTTTAACAACACGTAAACGCATTCATCATTACTTGTGCTCGGAACAGTTCTCATACCTAAAAACGGCTTCTTCGGGGACTGACATGAGCCCCAAAATATCCTCTCTTGTAGCTCATTGATGTTATCGCTTCCACGGCATGCGATCGTCCTCGAGATGGGGATAAGGGCTCTCTACACACTGAGGGAGGAGTTGTACCGCCTTTCGCGGCTCCAATTCCACTCGGAACCTCGCCGCTTGCATTGAGTGGCGTCACGTGTCGAACTGCAAAAATGGGGCAGCTCCTCTCTCTTCATGATGTGAATCCACTGCTTGATATTTCAGACTAATGAATTTTTGTCGCATTCTCTCCGTGGCCGATCTACTTAATTATAACGTGAAGTGAAGTTTAATCCAATCCGGAGAGTTCTGGATGGTCAGTATTTTTCCATCCAATGCGTTCCCAGATCATCATACAAAGAACCGCAGATATTCGTTGTATACGCAGGTTTTCTGCTTTCGAGCAGTGACAGCCGTCACCGGCGACTTTTCGTGTTATTCAGCAACTGGCCAGTGACAGCCATTCTTCATAATAGTCTTGCGTTCATGCATATACTTTTCCACTCGCCTAGCGCCAAAGAGATTACTTTCTTCGCCAATGTTGCTATCTGCTTTGGAGCAATACTCTCATTCTTGTAGGCACTGTTTGCGATAAAGACGGTTGTTGTGCTATGTTCAAGAGCAGGTAGCTCTGGCTACAACAAAAGCGAAAATAAGTGGAAAGTTGGAACAGTCAGGATGAAGTTGAGGCTGGGTGTCCGCCCTCCTACAGTAAACAAGATTTCCGAAATGTCTGTTCTACCTACTTTTTTTTCCTCCCAAATCAGTTGCTGAACTTTTTAGACACTGCTGACCACTTCAAGAGCAAAATAAAAGACAAAAAAACAAGCGGTTATCAAAATCTCGTTCGGTGGGAGCGGGCGGACATCTGCCAACTAACCGTTCTAAGTTGTAATTATGCGTTTTTTCTGCAACTCTTCATTAATTTTCACTTTTTACCTGCATTCTCATGAAGAGAACTCAACAATAGTTTTTATCTCGAACTCACAGTCCAACCTCAGAATCGTTTTCAAGTTTTCCTTCTTGCCTTAGAAGTAGTATTGCGCCGATTCCATTGGTGACTCCAGAATCGGACTGAGGACTACTAAGAACGGATTTGTGGTCTCTCGAAATTTGTGAATTTGAACGACAAGAATAGGTACGAGTTGTCTCCACCCTGTTTTTTCTCGTCATTCGCAACCTTCGCACTGTAGCATGAGAGAAAGTTTAGCGATGGGCCACAGTATAGGTGGACAGCTATCGATATAAAGAACACATGTCTAAATTTAATATTCAAAAATATATAAGTTAATAAGTCTGATATTTCTATGCCAACGAGGTTGATAGATGGAATTTTATTCTCGGCCTGACGTTTCGTCCTTCACGTCTTCATCAGAGGCCTAAAAAGTGGATCGAGATCAACCGAATTCGCAAGTCTACGCTACCAAGCGCCTCCACTCACTCCGGCAGTTCTAAAGCACAGTGAGGAGCAGTGCAGAGACACCCGAAAGGGGGGGGGGTTGGTAACCCACCTCGCGAATCCACTTTTAAGCGGAATAGGTCAGCTGCCACTGTTAGTAGTCGAGTAAGCAAGATAGAGATTTACCGTGCTTCCCTCGTATTGATACAGTTAGGGAAGGACATGTTACAACTCACAGCGTCGAACAATTGGCAAAAGATCACTGGTTAAGGACCCACTAATGAACAGCAGAGTTGAGCGACCCATGATAACCAGTGATCTTTTGCCATTTGTTGTGAGTTGTAACATGTCCTTCACTAACTGTATCAATACGAGGGAAGCCCGGTACATCTCATTCTTGCTTACTCGACTACTAACAGTGGCAGCGGACCTATTCCGCTCAAAGGTGGATTCGCGAGGTGGGTTACCAACCCCTCTCCTTTCGGGTGTCTCTGCACTGCTCCTCACTGTGCTTTAGAACTGCCGGAGTGAGTGGAGGCGCTTGGTAGCGTAGACTTGCGAATTCGGTTGATCTCGATCCACTTTTTAGGCCTCTGATGAAGACGTGAAGGTCGAAACGTCAGGCCTAGAATAAAATTCCATCTATCAACCTCGTTGGCATAGAAATATCAGACTCATTAAACGATGCCGAGGTTTGAAGAAAGAAGAACATGGAGAATACTTGACGAGATACCGCCGCACCTGTTCTTCCTAGTACGAGAAGCGTTATCGCTTCGGCAAAAAGTGGTCACCACTCGACAGTCCTTGAAGTTTCTTCAACGGTGAAAGGCAACCGACGTGCTTCCGCATTTCATCACAAACAAGAAGGTTGATGCATGCTGTCGTTTACCCGAAGATCACCCGAGGATGGTCAACTTATATCGCTCGATATTACGTGTTGAGATCCGAGAGAATCAGCGTGTATTATATTCTTGCACATTGCGATGTACTTCGAAAGAGCAAGCATGCCGACGTCTTTTGCCGGAACAGACTTGGAGGAGGTTGGAGGGTGAGTCGAGAACAATTTGTGATTCTATACGATCTAGGGCCAAGTCTCGTCTCTGTGCAAAGGACAACGCGCTTGTGGGCTCTCTGCGAAGTCATTTGAATAGGGAGGAGCACCTACTTGTGAATAACCACCCAGCCACTAGTATCGGTAACGCCCAAGTGGAAAATCAATTTTCTAGGGTCACTGTAATCGGGGACGCTCAAATTTCGCCTAATGCCATCAACTTCCTAAGTTTGGATCCATCCTTCGGCCCAAAACAAAATATCAATGGCCATACATTTCGCAAAGTTGTAGGCGGCCTTCAACGGCTTAAAGATCTACTGCTCACTAAGGCTACCAACAGCAGCTTACCACCTGCGGGAAACTATGCCGGTAGACAGCTTCCTATTGTAACATTTCCCAATTCTTTCTATAGAGAACCTGCCCCAGTTCCCGAAAGCGACACCAAGTTCAGAATTCTATCAACGGGCGTACTAGATGTACTAAATCGTTTTCGAGCGATTCGAAACACAAATCTAAGCTATGAACAGTGGCAAGGATTCAGCGAGTTGCGGGAATTGCGATCAAACGGTACAATACGCGTTTCAGTCAGTGATAAAGGCGGAGAATTTGTGGTTATATCACAGTCGTTAGATCGCGAGATAACAGAGCTACACTTGCGAGACACCACCACGTATCAGTTATCCTCCGCGACGGAATTTGCTGCTCAATGCGGACGCCTTAATCATGCCTAGATGACCACTGGAAGGTCTGCTGGTTTGAATGAGAGATTTTTACGCAGGCTTAAAGACATCGTGCGCGCTGAAAACCAAATTTCTGTTTTTGTGTTATATCATTAAAGTGGGCTTTGACAAGGCCATTCACGAAGTCTGCCGTCTCAAATTTTAACCGAAATGGAGTTTTTTCCAATTGAAAACGTCTTGCTGGGTATAGGGGTTGGCCTCTGGGTCGATCATCTGTTACGTCCGTTTACCAAATGAGAACAGAAAGTAATTGATCAACAAGTGATATAGTAGAAATGAGTGGAAGTTGTTTTAATATATCACAGAATTACGTCATGAATGTCTTTTCTGCAGATGTCGGTCAAACTTTTCTCCTTTGAGAATCAGCTAAAAGTAAGATGAACGGGATTTGATCGGGAGATCGTGGGTCAATACATCCATTCGCAGCGATCGACTGTTCCTTTCCCATGAGTCGATTGCTTGAATCGGGTCTGAAAACGAAGAAATAAGGGTCCGGAAAAGCAGTTTTCAATAACTTTTTCGCTGTTCTTTCGACATGGTTGTTGTGTGGGGTACCAGAGCTTCCATTATATATTGAAAACTCAGAAACGATTTTCATCGTGAACGACCTTTGAGCTCGAAAATGCAATCTGTCCAATTTTTATAGCCTGATGAAGACGCATAAGATCACGTCTCTCGAAATGTCATCTACATTGGCGGAAACCTACAAGATAAGACCAATAATAAGTTGCGTCGGTGGACCAACTGACCGAATATCATGGTTCCTCAACACTATCGTGAACCAACTGCTAGCTTTCATTCCCTCTCACCTGCCCAATACCAACAGATTATTGATACGTTGCGAAACTCAAACCTCGATAACAACTGTATTATAGAGTCATTCGATGTAACGTCACTGTACACGAATGTCCAGAACGATGAAGCACTGCAGGCCGTATCCGAGCTTTTGGATAGGCATATTACAGACATAGAGACCTCTGGACTCGACAAGAGAACCGTCATGACTCTGGTCAAAGAGTGTCTGAGTTGCAATATCTTTAAATGGGCAGGATCGTATTTTTCGCAGATAAGAGGGTTAGCCATGGGCCAACGACTGGCTCCTGTGCTAGCAGTCTGCTTCATGAGCAGAATAGAACAGCCAATACTGGAACGCTGCCCACTATTGTACTGCAGGCACATAGACGATTGCTTCATAATAACGTCCACGCAATCCGAAATGGATGAATGCTTCCGGTTACTGAATGCCCAGTCGCAGAATATTAGGCTCACACGGGAGGTACCTCGAGAGGGTTGGCTACCTTACCTCAACATTCAGGTGAAAGTGCGCAATGGCGTATACAGCGTTAAATGGTATCGTAAGCCCAGTTCAAAGAATATCTTGCTCCACGCCACATGTTCCCATTCAAGTGCCGTAAAACGAGCCGTCGTCAGGAATATACTAAATACGGCAACAGGTAGAGTGCGCGCAATCATTTTAGTCTGAGGAGTGGACAGGGCCGCGAAGGTAGATCACCCCACGCTAATCGAATCGCCATTCTCCAGTGAGGCCGCCAACCCCACACGGCTAGCCGCCTGTTACATGAGTCAGACTAGAAAGAAAACGAGAACCATATGTGCACTGGCGAAGCAGAACGGCTAGAATCACGCATGATTGCGGTAAATATAGCAACTATGAACGGGTACGTGACACCTCAAAACAGACGCAGAGCTCGAAATGTGCCTTCGATCCCGCAACGTCAGAACGAAATTCCGCTGTGTATAACATTTTTCTCGGACAGAGTATCTGATGCTATACAGCAATGTATCGTACGAGCACAACTAAACGATGACGTTGTTTTGGTTAACATCCCTAACAACAACATAAAGAGTCAATTAGTAAGGAACAGAATTCAAGATAAGAGCTGCCTCACAGATAACTGTATCGTTTGCCCCTATGGAAGACTCGGTGACTGCAGTCAGGTTGGCACTATTTACCAGCTCGAGTGTCAGACATGCAGCGCAACATACATAGGGGAGAGTGAAAGAGTGTTGGTGGTACGCCTAAAAGAACACGGCTAACAAGAAACGCAATGACCGAAGAACTCCACTTGGGAGACATAAAATGGAGGACCACAATGGTGACGAATACGATGTGAAGTGTACGATCCTAGCTTGCGAAACTGAAATATCGGCACGAAAAACGTTGGAGGCATTTTGGATTCACGTAAAGGACTCACTAATGGTGGCGAGTCCGTTCCTCCCAGTTGGTGCCACTGGAGACTCCCCGGCAATTGTCGGGGTGAGCTGATCGCGGACACTCGTGTACCGGTGACAGGCCTTCTGCGTGACGGGCCGGCCGATGGAGGACCAATGTCACATCACATGGTGGTGGCTCATAGATCTCGTACAAAAGCTACGGCGTCCGCGGGAACCGACGCTCATTCACAAGGCCCGGTGAGTGAGGAAAGTATGCGAGGGTCTCTGATACAAGGACGGCATCAGAGGGCAACTAAGCTAGTCCGAAAATCCCACAACGTCGCCAAGACCCGCGTTGCAACTCTGAACGTAGGAACGTTGTCGGGTCGCTCGTGTGAGTTAGCAGCCGCACTCGAGCGTCGCAGGATAGATCTGTGTGCTGTTCAAGAGACAAGATGGTCCGGCAGTAAATCGAAGGACATTGGATGTGGTTTCAAAGCCATCTACAATGGAAGCCCGAGGACTGCAAGCGGAGTTGCAGTGATTGTTTCTCAGCGATTCCGGGATTCGATTGCTGAAGTGGAGCGTTTCGATGACCGGCTCATGAAGATTGTTGTTGTCACTGAGGAACATCGTTGTCATGTGTTCTCGGCTTATGCTCCGCAGACGGGATGCTCCAATCAGGCGAAGGATGATTTCTGGGCGCTGTTACACCAAAAGACCGCAGAAGTTCCGGCAGAAGACACCATAATCGTCGCCGGAGATTTGAATGGTCACGTCGGTACGACAAAGGAGGGGTACAGCTGTCATGGAGGCTTCGGATACGGAACACGCAATGACGAAGGGGAGCGAATTCTAGAATACGCAGACTCCAGTAATCTCGTTATCACGAATACAAGCTTTCGTAAGCGTCCTTCGCACCTGATTTCCTTCTATAGCGGCAATAACAAGACTCAGATTGATTTCATTCTCGTTCGACGTCGCGATCGGAATCTCGTCACTGATGCGAAGGTTGTGCCTTTCGAGACGGTCGCTACCCAACATCGACCGTTGATTTGCTCCATCAAGATTACCCCACCGAAGCAAAGGCATGACGAACGCTGTGGGCCAGCTCGTATCAAGTGGTGGCGACTGAAAGAACAGGAGCTAAACTTTGTTCCGCAAATTCAGCTTCCCCTTGTCACCACAGTCGATGAAACATGGCAAAACGCAACTGCGGCCATCGCAGAGAAGGCACGATCCGCTCTGGGCGTAACAAGACCTGGTCGTCGTAAGATAGATAAGCAGACATGGTTGTGGACGGACGATGTCAAGGAGAAGGTGCGTGAGAAGAAGCGTCTCTACCACGCCTTCCTGCACCAGAAGACAACCGAGAACTGGCAGAAATATCGTGATGGTAAAAGAAATGCCAAGCGAGCTGTAGCCGTCGCGAAAGCCGCTCACTATGATGAAGTCATCAGGAGTTGGACACGAGGGATGGCGAACGCCTGGTTTATCGTCTTTCTAATTCTCGCCGACACCAAGCGGAAGACATCGAAAAGTTCCATGGCATTAATGACGAGCGTGGTGATCTGCTGATGGATCGCAAGAAAGTATTGGAACGGTGGCGCAACTACTTTGAGAGAATATGTACGGAAGAATTTGATCATCCTCCCATCCCCCAAGCTGCGCCTTGCTATGGTCCGGTACAGCGTATCACAGTTGATGAAGTGAAAGCGGCGCTAAAGCGGATGAGACCTGGTAAGGCGACTGGGCCTGATGATATCGCGGCCGAGCTGTGGAAATCGAAACACTGGAATTCAGCAGTCTGGCTGACAAAGTTCTTCAACCAGGTCGTCACAGAGATGAAAATCCCGGCGGACTGGCAACATAGCACAACTATTCCAATCTGGAAAAGGAAAGGCAGCCCTGCCGACTGTGTCAATTACCGGCCTATACGACTACTCTCTCATAGCATGAAGATATTCGAGCGAATAATCGATGGTCGCATTCGAGAAATTGTGAAGCTGTCCAGTAACCAGTGTGGCTTTGTTTCCTCTTGTGGCACCACCGATGCCATACACGCCGCAAGACTCCTGGCTGAGAAGCATCGGGAGAAGAAGAAACCGCTTCATTTTGCTTTTATCGATTTGGAGAAGGCCTTCGATCGTGTTCCGCATGAGGTTATCTGGTATGCCCTGCGAGTGCATTCTGTGCCTGAAGAACTCATTAAGTGGGTGCGAGCTCTCTACAACGACCCAAGGAGCCGCGTACGAGCTGCCGCTGGGACGTCGAAAGAATTTCCGATTTCAGTGGGTGTGCACCAAGGCTCGGCCCTATCCCCACTGTTGTTTGTCATTGTTATGGATGCAGTCACGAAAGACCTGCAGAAGCCGGCACCGTGGACGTTGCTGTATGCGGATGATGTGATGCTGGTATCCGAGGACAAAAACGATCTCGAGCAACAAGCACAGGCCTGGAGTGACCGTCTTGCGCAGTTCGGCCTTCGACTAAACGTCAGGAAGACCGAATATTTGACAACCGACGCAAATGAGCTCGGCAGTATAAGAATAAATGGCACGAATCTACCGCGTACGGACACTTTCAAGTATCTTGGATCGACAATTACTGCTGACGGCGGCATTGTTCATGAGATAACTGCCCGTATCAATGCTGCTTGGTCTAAGTGGCGCTCAACAACCGGTGTCTTATGCGATAAGAAGATTCCTGATCACCTGAAGTCCAAAGTGTACAGGTCTGTAATACGACCTGTTGCACTCTATGGAGCTGAGTGCTGGCCAGCGACCAAGGAGGCAGAACGTCGTCTGAGTGTCATGGAAACGAAAATGCTGCGATGGAGCGCCGGCATCACGCTTCTCGATCATGTTTCCAATGAAGACATCCGGAAGCGATTTGGTGTTGCTCCCATTGCTGAAAAGCTACGAGAATCAAGATTGAGATGGTATGGTCATGTTCTGCGTGGCAAAGACGATTCCGTTCGAAAGATCGCTCTTGATTTAGAAGTCCATGGCAGGAGACCGAAAGGACGTCCGAAGCAGCGCTGGCTGGACACATTGCACAACGATCTGAAAGCTGCTGGCTTACATCCCGATCAGGCGCACGATCGAGAAAAGTGGCGCCAACGAACCATTCATGCGGACCCTGCAAGGAAGCGGGACAAACGCTAAAGAAGAAGAAGAAGAAGAAGAAGTAAAGGACTCACTAATGAACAGCAGAGTTGAGCGACCCATGATAACCAGTGATCTTTTGCCATTTGTTCGACACTTTGAGTTGTAACATGTCCTTCCCTAACTGTATCAATACGAGGGAAGCACGGTACATCTCATTCTTGCTTACTCGACTACTAACAGTGGCAGCGGACCTATTCCGCTTAAAGGTGGATTCGCGAGGTGGGTTACCAACCCCTCCCCTTTCGGGTGTCTCTGCACTGCTCCTCACTGTGCTTTAGAACTGCCGGAGTGAGTGGAGGCGCTTGGTAGCGTAGACTTGCGAATTCGGTTGATCTCGATCCACTTTTTAGGCCTCTGATGAGGACGTGAAGGTCTAAACGTCAGGCCGAGAATAAAATTCCATCTATCAACCTCGTTGGCATAGAAATACCAGACTCATTGAAGGCAGTGGCCACGATGAAAAACGTTATCGAAAAAACTACAAAAATCAGCTTAGAGCAAAAACAGCTCAAAAACTATGAAGGTAGCGCGGTGAAAAATGGGCTAGAATTAGAGTTATTAAGACCCAAAATTTTCAGTTCGTGCACACGTGCACAGAAAGATCACAGTCTCATGCCAAGCATTCCAAAATCATCGACACTCAGAGGAAGAAATAAATTCAAATGTACCTAATAAAACAATTTAACAATGAAGGCAAGCACTGAAGTCAAGGTTTTTGACTAGATGTGTACATAAATCCGGAGGTTCATTGATTGAAATTCGATTTCAAGCCAGCTGATGTTCTTGATATTAGAGATCATCGATTCCGATGATGTGGGGTGGACTCGTTCACCATCAAAAGACAAGAAAGTTCAGGCTTCAAATTTGGCCCAGAACAGCGTTTTTTTCGCGATTTTTTCTTATAGGTTCTACTACTCTATACCCAGAAGAGGGTTTAGAGAGGAAAAGAGGACGAGCTCATTTGAGCGCGACCACTGCCTTTAAACGATGCCGAGGTTTGAAGAAAGAAGAACATGGAGAATATAAGTTAATATCTTTTTCATTCCATCGCGCGTCTCGTCCCTATTGAAACCGAAATTTTGTCGGTAGGTGGGGCCCATGTTTTCGATTCTGAGGCCGTAGTCCACCTTTTCATAATTTTTTCTCGCTTATCTAAGGGAATCGAAAATTCTCGATTAGCAGGGTTGCTATACACGAGGATTGGACTATAATACCAAAGATTACCCTCGAAATATACATTGGAGAGGGTGCGCGTGGGTGATGGTCGTAATGTTTTGTTTGCGGCAGAAGAGGCGGGGGAAACCCCGTGTTCCGCCCAATCGCGCGCGCCGCTCATATCCCGTTTCACCACCTCTTTTGAGGCTAAAATACATAACCACCAGGGCTGTGCGGAACAGTTCCGTTTCCGTACTACGGTGTTTTTTGGGCTGTTCTGTTCCTCTTCCGTTTTCGATTTTTGGAGCCCGGAAACGGATGAAGCAGTGCTGCACGGGTAATGGTGTTGGGTGTAGGCGTGTTTGAAGACATCATGAGCAGGGGTGTGCGTTTTTCGTTTTTCTATTTTTTCGGTTTCTTCATTTTTCGCCTTTTTTTGCGAAAAAAATCAATATCGAAAAAACCTAAAAAGTTTAACTTTTTTTCGGTATTTTGGTTTTCGGTATAACAAAATTTTTTTCGTTTTTTTTTTGGTCTAAAATTTGCGTTTCTGATGCGATTTACAGCCGATCCTTCACTGTCTACAGACGTTTGCAGCAGGTTTGCTCTCGTCTTTCATTTGATTTCAGAATCATTTCGCGCAAGAGCATACAGTTCACCTCCGCACTGCCGTTCAGTCCGCAAAGTGCACGCTGATTGCGAAATCGTGCTGCGGCGCGGCTGCGAGTATCCTCAGACAGAGATGTGGGATCACCCGGGCGGTTTTGGCCTTCGGTACCCGAGTGATCCCACCGCCCGGGTGATCCTACATCCCTGTCTGAGGATACTCGCAACCGCGCCGCAGCACGATTCCGCAATCAGCGTGCACTTGGCGGACTGAACGGCAGTTCGGAGGTGAACTGTATGTATGATCCGCCCCTTGCACAACGGTTCTTTCTACTACATCACTTTCGATTAAAAACATTAGACTAATTGGGTCGGAATTTCTTGGATTTCCTGTTTTTAATCGGAACAAAACGACTAGTGCGCATCTTTTGAGCGTGGTCATAATTTTCAGTAATAATCCTCCGAAGACCCAAAAATATAAAATTCGACAGGCGGGAACATCACCAATCTAATAACGCCAATCGATTCCGCATAGCTAATAACCTGCATCGGCACCAGGGATGTGCGGCAAACGATTTTGAGATTTCGGCAAACGGCAAAAAACCTCATCCCCTAGATTGACCCAAAAGTTATTCACTTGTGCGTTCTACTTTTTTTTCCTTTTTTAACATACGTATGCCAACATTCTGATAATTCCAATTCTAGGGAATAGTTCCAATGCAAGGCATCAGATGAACAGAAACAAGACATGTGGGATTGTATGGAATTCAAAGAAATCGCCGCTGCGGCTTTGCGAGGAAGGCGTCTCGGTTTCTGCAGGCACCGAAGCGACGCTATCGCGCAGTCGCAGCGGCAATGTCGTGGCGGCCCTGCTGCGGCTCCTCGGTAGTGCCGCTGCGGCTCCGCGATTGGTGGCCGAGTTTCAACAAAAATAGGACTGGCTGCGAGTATCTCATATGAAGTGAGTCATGATACAACTGGGGAGCCTAAGCACAAAAATACACACCTGAGGTCCCTACGTCCTCTGTCTGATAGGAACAGAGGGTAGCCCCGTTATTGTGATCTAGGAGATACGGGACGTATCTCAAAATTGGGCTATTTTACAGGTAAAACTCTCGCTCCACCACACAGAACAAGGCATCGTAGTCGACGCGAGTTCGCTGATGCATCTTCGCGGAGCACGTGCGGTTCTAACACGGAACTGCCGCGGTACTGTCGCGGCATTGTCGACACTCAAGACACTACAACAGAATCTCCACGGCACAGTGATCATCACGGAGCACCTGCGGTACTATCGTGGAACTATCGCGACACAATCGAGGGCTGAGGTACCTTCCTGGCACTGCAGCGGCGAGCTTTCTCAGAGTCCCTGCACATGTGTGTTACACGATTGCTTCCTGCTTCTTTCAGCTACACCAGAATCTGTCAAAACTCTGGAACAGGAACGAAAGCGCTACCGCTAAATGCATTACCCCCCACTGAAACTGAAAGGTCTATTTCGCCTATACTGGTCATAGAATCCTATCTGAGAAGGGAAGGCGGGCTCATTATAGGCTGAAGATCTGGTTTTCGCTTTCTTTGAAGGGCTTTCTCAGCGTCTATCTTACGCAAGTTAGAATCTAGTTCATTTCAAGAAAGCTTCGGATTTCGACTATCACAGTGAGAAGCGAACGCTTTTTTTCGGAATCTCCTCATCACCAGTTATAGTTCACCGAAGCCCACCGCTCCGCTGCTGGTGATAATCAAAATCGGCAGCTCACTAGAGATTTTCTAGAAATCACTAGAATCCTTGAATCCTGGGGCACTTTTATAGGGCATTTGATTCTGACCACCACCAGCAGTGAGGGGTCGCTTTTTCATCAAAGCATCCTTATGGCATGTTATACATATTTCTCCAAGGCCCACCGCTACGCTGCCGGTTATAATCGCAACTGAGAGCCCACTAGATCTGCTCCAGAGTTTGTATCTGCGAGAACTCGGAATCAGAATTCATCGTGAACGCTTCACTCACGCGTCCACACATTCACGCACGTTTGCTTAGCAGAATACATACAGTGAGATTTTGAACAAATTTTTATCCTTTCTCTTGTTCAGAAATGGCCAAGCGGCGAAGTGGAAAACAGAAAAATCAAAACCATTGGATAACGGTTAATCGAACACTGGATAGTGGGCTCACTCCTAGTGACTACATAGCCGCGAGCATGAGCGGCGTTTTCTTTCAATGTTTTGCCGAGTTTTGCCGGGAAAAAGAACAAAAATTTCGGCAAACAACAAACGGCAAAAAAAGTCCCGAAAATGGCCGGCAAACGACAAACGGCAATTGCCGCACATCCCTGATCGGCACTCTAAAGGCAGCGTTCACGGTAATCATTCTCGGATAATTTCCACAGTAAAATGATACGCGAGAAGAGTTCTATGCTCTCAGTGTCGAAAAAGCGGTTTAGAAGAGCTAGGACTGGCAAAATAACGGCAGAAGACAAACGCTCTGAGGTCACCGAAACGCCTCATGCCCCCTTTCCGCCCCCTCGACCTAAAGAAATGAACACTCGAGGTTGTGATTACATGAAATAATCAAGTTAAGGAAGCACTGATAAGCGAGCTAAACCGCTTGATTGCATTGATAGGTATCATCCTTTGGTAATATCCGAGACGGGGGGGGGGGGCACCCAGGGGCCGGATGCATCAACGCACACGTGGGGGCAAGGGCAAGGGCAGGGTCTGGTCACCATAGGGCTGGCGCCCCAAGAGTCTGTGCCCTACCCCGTATGCACAAGCGCTCGACGGCATCGGGGCAGCTACTCAGGCACTCGGGGGCTACGGCCGCCGCACCATTGGCCGCCGAGCCGCACCTCCGATCAGCGCATCGATGTCGAAAGGTGCGCGGATCGGCGTCCTCCAGTAAAATCAGTCTTCCAACATTCGGACGGTTCAACTACCGTGGAAAATCCGTTGAACTAATGTCCACACTGGAAATCAGCAGAATTTCCCCGTTAGTTCAACGGAAGTTGTTCGGTAGTTAATACAGATTTCCACTAAAGTTGAACAGAAGTGCTGATTGGAGGGAATTTCAAATAATTTCTGCATGAGTTTTCCCCACACGTTTCACCTATAGTTTCTACCTACGGTTGAATGTCATTTCAATCTACCTAACCCCACCTGGTCCCTAACCAGGTGTGCACTTTCTGTGCGCATCAAAAATCAATCAAAAATGCGAGTGCTCCGCCTCTTGCCTGTTCCCATGATAGAGCACCGGTGTTAGTGCAGGAGCAGGCAAGAGGCGGAGCACTTGCGCACCCACTCAAATCGAGGGCAGAGCTCGAGGAGTTAATACTTGACAACGAGGTGCATCGGTCTAAGCCCACCTCGAGACGGCTCGTATGTGCCGCTGGTTTGATTTCGGCGTTCAACATTGCGTCGGAGCTGTCGTCTGTCGGCACTGCGCACGCGACGCAACACGCAGCGCGGCGATAAGCCCAGCAGTTCAACTCATCGTTCTCATCAGTTCAACTCGGCATTGTCAATACTTTTGTCTAAACATGTTGAAGATGCTGAGCAACTGCCTAGGGGCGCGGATGGCTGTAACTGCCGATGTGCGTAGACGCGTCGCGGTCGAGAATCTGCGTGGCGGTCGAGAACGGGCGCGGATGGCCGAATGACTCTCTCAAAGTTGGGGGATGGCCGTTTCGGCCTCAAAAGTGTGTCGGGCGGTCCCCCCGACTCAGGCACTCGGGGGCTACGGCCGCCGCACCATTGGCCGCCGAGCCGCGCCTCCGATCAGCGCATCGATGTCGAAAGGTGCGCGGATCGGCGACCTCCAATAAAACCTGTCGGTCCCCGGCCCCCAAGCGGTCCAAAATTTGTCCATAAGCGGCTCAAAAACTGTCCATGTCCATTTTCGGCGTTTCCGGATTCGTTCAGGGGACACGGGGACAGTCCACAAGGATCACCCCTGTTGGGATCCCTACGGAGGGGAGGGGTTGACCCCACCGCCACGGTCCGCAGTGGGGTGCACCCCACCGTGGACCGTGGGGAGATGGCCCCCAGTTGGGTACCACCCCCCCCCGAGCCGTGGGGAGCCTTCTCCCCTCGGCGACCAAAATTATCCTCCGGTGTCCGGTGGATCTTCTAGAAAGTGACTCGAGGCCACCTTCCAGGTCCGGCTCCGAAGAGCCGACTGAGGCACACTGTGAGGTGAGGAGCGATTTATACCAGCAACATTGTTAATTCTTTTGTCTAAACATGTTGATGATTCTGAGCAAGTGCGTAAGGGCGCGGATGGCTGCGACTGCCGATCGGCGTAGACGCGTCGCGGTCGAGAATCTACGTGGCGGTCGAGAACGGGCGCGGATGGCCGAATGCTTCTCTCAAGGTTGGGGGATGGCCGTTTCGGCCTCAAAAGTGTGGCGGGCCGTCCCCCCGAGTGCCTGAGGAGTGCCTGAGTAAACCCAGCGTAGTGTAGGCGAATCGCGTACACACGATTAATTTTACGGCACGAAACTTGCGATCGATAAGTCGACACACCTGAGAATTTTCGCCTCGTCTGCTTTGCGCCTCCTGTTTTTTTATTTCCTTTCGTTTTTGTCGCAGTTGAACATATTAGATTGCCTTTTGTCATAATGTAGAATGGTAATAGAACGTAAATGTTTTTTAATTTCACCCACAGATTTTTAATATCATTTTATTTTTTGAATTCGTTCGTTATTGGGGCTTTACAACGTGTGCAAAACTCCAAATGCTGCGAACTTTGTCTAACAAGTGTAAGTATCAAGTTTTGAAAATTTTTGTGGTGTATTTAGCCATGAGTAATATTACCATGAGTAATATTCTGGCTCTAAATGCTATTTTGCTCACCTTTTTTCTATTTCAAGTTAGAATGGGGTATGATTATCCGCCAATTCGCTCCGTGGATTCGTGGTTAGCTCAGTTGCTGAGCGCAAACAAACTGACAGCCATTTTTTTGTCAGGGTAAATTTGTAGTTTTTCCCACCCTTAAAAACCCACCAAGTTGTCAAATTGTACTTTTTTGTTTTCTGTGGCTGTGAGGAAAGCGACTGCAAGATGTTCATCTGTTGTGAAAACATAAGCAGAAGAGGACAACAGAGGAAGGAGAAGAAGCAAGCAAACCTTTGGCGGCACTACAGCTCAGTAATTTTTTTCATACATTAAGTCGATGGTTCTTGTTTCATACTTCTTATTCAGACACAGTATTGCAGAAAAAAAGTTCTTAATTGATGAGGGTAGACTTTTCATGGGAATGAAATGATAGTATTTGCTAAATATTTTTCAAAACTCAAAAGAAGAAAAGAGAATTTTAGCAAACAGCACGGGGGGAACTCAAAAAATTGTGTTGTTCAAAGTGTCCTGTTCAAAGTTTGTTTTT
Source organism: Aplectana chamaeleonis (assembly GCA_029168955.1). NCBI lineage: Eukaryota > Metazoa > Nematoda > Chromadorea > Rhabditida > Cosmocercidae > Aplectana > Aplectana chamaeleonis. The sequence goes on from JAPDOI010000299.1 coordinate 106,414, forward strand.
GTAAGAATTCTAAATCGTATCTCGAGAAAAATTGTTACTTCACGTGTCTCGAAATCGACACTCGTGATCAGGCTAAAGGGATTCGTCACCTATCACTTTTTTTAACAAAAATTGTATTACTAGATTTTCTATTATCAATATGTAATACAAATGTACAAACAACCGCAGTTTTGGCGAACATGTTTTTCAAAAAAAAATTCCACAAAAATTCTCTAACCTATTAAAGGATTACTGAACGCAAACATATTTTCTCGATGAAACATTTTTTTTTTCAAACCAACATATAAAACACCACATTTGCTGCACCTATCATCGGAAATTCAAAAGATCTACGGACGAATTTTGACGAAAAAAAAAAACGAAATTTGGCTGCAAATGCGAATTGTATCCAGAAACAGAAAAATTTGACTTGACGACATGTGAAATTAACTTCTCACAAGAAAAAAAAGGAGAACAATTTGTGAGAAAATTTTTGCTTCTCCTGAGTTCTTCATCTCACTAAAACTGTAGCGCAACAAAGAATAGCGCAAAGATTACGAAAGCAATATCGAGAAAGTAGATGCCAGCAGTCATGGAATTTTTCAATGAAAACGTCACAAAAAAAACTAAAAAGTAGGATATATGAAAAGATATGAAGAGAACCTATCAATAATGGAACCATTTCTTCTATAAGCAAGAGCTCTAGGCATATACCTGCTAACACGAAGTGGAATTTTAAGAATTAATGTACGGGAAAATGAAAAAGAAGTCGGTTTTTGCAGCGTGGCCGCATTCTTGTCTCAGCGGGGCAGCCGCTGCCCCAGCTTCCTAGTCGGAGCAGTTGGGGGCAGTGCCCCTAACTGCCCTTGCCCCTGCCCTGGCAGCTTAGCATGCCGATTTCGTTGCCCTGCGTGCCCCGCGCCTGCCCAAACCCCGAGATTCGCGTTGATGCATCCGGCCCCAGGGTTTAAGACAGAAATGAAATGAACCACCGATTGTAAACGCTATCAATCAAAGTATTTCTATTGAATTTCCAAAATAACAAGAAATCGATTGCGGTGTCAAGCATCTTTTATGAGAACTTTCTTTATTTCTATGGATAAATCTTAGGTGCCCCCTCCCCCCCCCATCTGGGATAGAGCCCACCCTTCATAGCGGTTAATTCCTCCACGCACAAAAGTCAACGTAAGTAAAGATGGCCTTTTTTTCGAAGCAAAAACACGGCTCTCGCATTCTCATCAAGCATGCTTTGCTATATAGGCACCATACCTTCCGTAAACTGTGGAGATAGCAGACGTGAATTCTGTCGTGAACACTGCCTTCTAGTCAGGAAAATTCGTTTCCGTTCAAATGTTCATGAAAACGATGTCGAGAATCGCTTTTTGGAGGCTCCTAATTTTCAAACGGAAGGTTCTCCGGAATTTCTGGGAGCAACCTAAAATCTTTGCACCCTCTATCAATCCATAACAAAAAATCTGCGAATAAAAACATTCTTAGGCGAACGGCATCACGTATTGATCCATCCAGCGAAAGTTGTTGAACGTAACCCCTGTGTAGCCACCACGACTCAATATGTGTGGTCGCGTCGCGGTCATTACAGTCCAAAAGCGCCGAGGGACTGGGCTACTGGTCAGTGCTGACCACGACGCGACCGCTCACACTGAAGTAGAGTTCGCGCAATCATTTTAGTCTGCTGAATGGATGGGGCTGCGACGGTAGATCACCCCGCGCTAATCGAAACCCCATTCTCCAGTGAAGCCGCCAACCCCGCTCGGCCAGTCGCCTGGTCCATGCGTTAGACTAAAATGAAAAGGGAAACCATACAACATGACAAGAAATTTGCGCAAAGGTGTGCTATGCATCAGGAACTATTGTCGTTCGTCTCTGTGCAACGTTTGTTCCGTTTACATCTATGACTTGCCCACGATTTTCAACTTCTACGAATTCGGTTTTTTTCATAAAGTAGGGACGGCCTTCGAGCCCACAGTTTTGATCAAAAACGCGACAAAGCGTGAGCATGAATATTAAGAGAACCACCGCAGTTTCGAGCAAAAAGTTCACAGCAAGAATTTCAGGAGGTGTTCAGCGCTACAATTTTGTCAGGATTCGCTACTGCAACAAGGGGGAAATTCCTCACATTAATACGTTGATTGCGTTTTGTTTAACTAAAAAAGCAGAATTCTGTCATTATTTGAAGCAGTTCGATTACATTGCTTTATTTTTCCAGTCAAAAACATGTAACCAAGAAAAGAAGCCATTCCGAAGAACAAAAAATTTTCGGTTTTTTTTCGGAATTTTTCGAACTCGAATTCGAAAATTTTTCGTTTTTCGGTTTTTTCGGTTTCGAAGTTTTTCGCACATGCCTGATCATGAGAAGCCGAAAATCACTTCCGACATTTTGTGTTCGATCGAATATCCCTGGCTGAGATCCTCAAAAAGTTTGGGATTCTAAAAATGCGCCCCTCTAGAATGATGGCACAAAATAGGCGTGGCTGGAATCTGACCGCTTTTTGGGGTTTTCTAAAGCTGGTTCTCCGAGAATTGGTGATTTTCGTGGGCTTCCCGCTGAAGTCCTCTTATTCGTTTGTAAACCTACACAACAGGTACAAAAATTTGAGCACGTTTTTTGCACGTACATCCTGTCCTGTAGGAATGTTTTTGAGCGGAGACAGGTGGAGGTAGCCACGGGCAGCGGCACTGCGCGTTAGAGACGAACTTCTGAATCTCATCGGTCAACGCTAGCAGTGTGATGGTATTTCCCTTTATTGGGGTAAATCAGTGGTCATATTTGATACTTATGAAATTTTGAGAATCCTCTATCAATATAAATTGCCGCCGTGTAATGTTATCAATATTCGAAACTATCGATTCCATTGATTTTTTTTCAAAAATCAATTAAGACTGTGGAAGTGGATTCTATGATGGAGGACCTCCAATAACCACTTCAAACACAATTTGGCAACTGATTTCTTACCGTAAAGGGGAATAATCAGAGCAATGCTAGCGCTGACTAATGGGATTCGGGGTTTTCTGCGTTAGAGACGGATCACAAGTGAATTTCTCGGGTGGTCGTTTTGTGGCGCCAAACTGTGATAAGATTGGGCGGATCAGAGCGAAGGACTAAGCACAGTGCTATTGGTTACCGAAGTGGCGCCGACCAATAGCAGTGCCTAGCCCTTCCCTCCGATCCGCCCACCCTCCTGATTGTTTGGCGCCACAAGACGACCACCCGAATTTCCCTAGTCTGCGGAGGAGTTTTCTTTTATTTTCTGGATCGTGTTGTATTCGCTCTTTTATTCGCGTATTCGATTGGTGGGCAATCAAGGTTTAAAAAATTTTGAAAAGTCGCCGGTGAGAATCTGAACGTCAACATTTGGTCAGCCCTGAACACGCAACGCGGCCCCCTTCCGTTCATCTACACTTGATATAGCCTAAACTCCTCTCGGGGGACAGGCTGTACACTGCTTCAAAGGGCAGCTACATATACTGAGTAAGTTTCGAAAACGCCTTCTCGGATTTTCCAGGAGCGAGGGCTCGAAATCGTGGAATGCTTTTTAGTGATTTTATGTGCTTGGAATAATTATTACTTTATTCGCAAAAATCATAGGTTATCGAATGAGAGCTGTGAGCCATGAGCAGCGACGAAACGTGAAAATAAGACGAACCATAATTTTTTGGTCTCTTCCGTTCCCGTTTCCGGATTTCCGTTTCCGGCGTTTTTTGGCCATTTTTCTTCCGTTTCCGAAAATCTTTCCGGATTTCCGTTTCCGGCGTTTTTTGGCCATTTTTCTTCCGTTTCCGAAAATCTTGAAAAGATTTCCGCACAGCCCTGATTACGACCATCACCCGGCAAGCGTAGCTCTACATACAGGAGGGGGGAAGTAAGCCCTCGGGAACGGCACCCACCTCACCAGGGTCAAGCAACCCTTTAGACAAGATGCGCCCGTTGTTTCGATCCCCCTCCATTCGTGGCCACGCTTTGCGACCGCTCTCTAACAATGACCCCCTCTGAATTCAAGGTGCCCACTTTGCTGGCGACCTAAATGCTCTTGAAAATTGAAAAAGTCCAATTAGCAGAAAAAAATGGTTTAGGGGGCCTTCTAGTGTCATCTTCATTGCTCTGGTGGGCCGCACCTCAGCAGTTCGGTAAAATAGACCGGCATAGGAGCTGGAAAAAAGCAAAGTCGCTCCTGTAGAGGGAGAAATAGAAAAATTTGCTCAGTTGGAAAAGGTGGTGTCAAATGACCGTTTTTCCCGAATGGCTTTGTCAGCCTTGGTCTTCACTTCTAAAGGGCAGCAGTCGGGCGAAGGTGCACATAATGAGAAAACTACATGAGATAATTTATTTCGAAAAATTTTTTTCACCCCACCATTTGCTCCCCCTTTGCAAACAACGAAGATTGCCCATAAATGATTTTTTCACTCCGGAAAAGTTTTGCTTGGAAGCAACTCGGAATCACTTCAAATGGTTTTTCGCACAGTTGTTTATCGAAAACACGTCAACCCATTCACAACCGAGTGTCACACCAATAGGACACTCTTCTCAAAAATCGATTTTTGCACCGCAGGGACGGATTTCCAAACTTTTTAATGATCAGTGTATTGAGCTATCTTAAACTCGGCTATGGAATTAGTGATCCGTCGGCAGCTCCACTATAGCACAATATTCGAACCTTTGTAAATCTAGCTGGGTGTCAGTTAAAAAAAAACCGTTGCAAAAACAATTTTTCGGTCTCATAATGAGCTCTTTTTTATTTCGCTGCAGTTTCTTGGCTTTCTCAAAAGAAAGACTTAGTTATAAAAACTTTCTACTCTATGAACATTAAGAGCGAAAATCGATTTTTGATGGTGTGCCATTCGAGCACGCGTGTCCCACCGACACGGTATAAGATAAAATGTGTCCAAACGGAACTGTCAGCCCACGTGGGTGTCGAGCGGCTATGCAGAGGCATTTTTCTTAAGCCTAGTTTTGACTGCAGGTGGTCGCTGCGGACATGCGAGGGACAACTGTTCCTTTTTCATCGCGCGTAATGGAAAGCCGCTCCAATTGTGATCGCTTCGTGGCAAACGTCCTACATCGCGGGGTCGCGGCGACGGAATCCTACGTTTTACTGCATCGCTGCTTGAAGAGCGATTCTCGATGGTCGCTGATCATCGCTCCATCGCTGCCATTATGGCAGCGATGGAGCGATTGCCAGTGAATGGCACGTTTCTTTCTGTGAACATTGCTCCATGAACATGACGATATCAAAGTTTACAAGTCGGAACACGTTATTAATTGATTTTCTTCGATCGTCCATGAGGCTATGCACTATGAACAAAATCGCTGCCCCTGCTACATCGGTGCAGCAGCGGGTGTGAAATCGCTGCGATGAAAAACAGCAGCGATGCAGTCAAAACTAGGCTTTAGGAGAATTCCACCGGCTGCAGTGAGCTGGCCGTCATATTAATCATTATTCGTCTAATATTTCCTCTAATTGATTTACAGGTCCGAAAAATGAAGCCGACCGCGTGGGCGGACAGTATAATACGGATAGACTATAACACAATATTGCACGCAGTCTGAACTCGCAGTTACCCAAAATGAGGAGTGGTCGCGTATGGGTTAAATGAAGTTTTGCAAAAAAAATGTTTTGAGGTTTTCAACCTCACCGTTTTCTTTCTTTCACCACTATTTGTTGTTTATGATTTTCCCTCTGAGTACACTTCCGCCTCAACGGTCAGCTCTTCAACATAAGGTGACATTTTCTCCTATCATCCTTTTCCATCTATGCTGTTGTACCTAATGGAAAAAAAAGAAACTTGTTCTCTGGCTAGACGGCAGCACAGCTGACCTTTATTGTTTACTGTTTTTTACACCTCGAGAATGATTTTAATTCGATTTGAAATTCTTCACAAAGCGAGTTTTCGCGAAGATCAGATAGGAAACGCCCCCAGCTCTTCGCCTCGCTCGAGCTAACTGAAAGTCAAGGACAGTGCTAACTTTTCATGTTCTCGTTTTCCTACAGTTCTTGAAAGCAATTTTCTCTGTTCCCAGCTAGCTTACTTCATTTGATTTCACGCTATTTTCTGCTTGAAACTCTTTGAAGGTAAAGTAAAAAAGATCTGCACTGGGAATGCAGAGGTGGTAATATATCCCCTTGATGAAAAAAGAGACTGTATTAACGATCACTTCCGTTTTTGAGTTTATATCATTAGACAACAGACTGAGCTATTTTTCGTATGAGTGAAGATCAAAACAGCCAATAAATGCTTGAAAAGTTCTCAGTCTAGTGTTTTTCTTTCAAGGCAGGGCTTACGCTAAATCATGAATGTTGAGCTCCCTGTAGGCTATAGGAGGTCAGGAGCCTTCTATGACAGCTGCGTCAGGCGTGGGAGTTAGCCCCGCCATGGCGCGGTATAAAAGGAGGTGCGACAGAGCTGAGGGCCCAGTCCATACAGGAGAAAGGCATGGTAAGCTACGGAGAGGAAAGGAAACCCACAACGGAGGTGACGAGGTGAATGGACTATTGTGGGAAGGCAATATGTGGTACAATACCCGCGCTCAGTTTTGTAAAAACGGGGAGCATCTGGCAAAATTGGCAAAAAAAGCGCCCGATGCATGTAACTTCTTTGAACGAAGACTTTTTCGAATACTAAAAATGCTATCATATTCACACATTAAATTGCTACCTAATTATGTGACGTACGGGCTGAAATTCCCTAAGATCGCTCTGTTTTTGGAGGAAATAGTTTTTGCAATAGTTTTTCAAAAACGTCGCGCGCGGCGAAACTTTGAGCAGTATTTATACAAGTAATGGAAGAGCAATCTGTATGATTTCTTCATAAATTAGGTGCAGGTGAGAGAATCTCGAGGGTTGTGTTGGTTGAATTTTCGAAATCCTTCATTAAACACGCTTGAGAACTACCTGAAAAGTCGGAGTTTTTTGTGAATGCCCCGGATTCTTAAATGAAGGACGAAAATTCAACCTCAACAATTCTCGAGATGCTCTTACCTGCAACTAATTCATGAAGAAACCATACAGATTGCTCCAACCATTACTTGTACAAATACTGCTCAAAGTTTCGCCGCACTTCGCCACGCGCGACTGTTCTTTAAACCGATTGCAAAAACTATTTCCTTCAAAAACAAAGCGATTTGGGGGAACTTCGGCTAACAATGCACATAATTAGGTAGCAATTTGATTTGTGAATATGATAGTGTTTCAAAATTTGAAAAAGTCTTCATTCAAAAAAGTTACATGCATCGGACGCTTTTTTGCCAATTTTGCCAGATGCTCCCGTTTTTACAAAACTTAGCGCGGGTATTGTAGCATATCAGGGTTGACAGATAAATGAGTGTATAGGAGAAATAATTGATTAGTAAAATAGAGTGGTCAGGCAGAAGAAATTTGCTGGAAGTGATGCATCCAGACAGCCCTGATCGATTCGCGCACATCTCGCCATAAGCGCGAACTTGCGGAAACTAGCAGGGCGCGTAAGCTCGTCCGCGCCCTGAGCATTAGAAACCGCTATTTTGGCTTATTCTGAGCGCTTTTCTTCGCTGCTTCTTTACCATTCGTAAGCTCACGACCAAACAACCCCATATCTGAGTCGAACTCGAATATGATATTCATCGTGAACACTGTCTTTGAGTTTCTGCGAAAAAAAGCTGAAAATCTTGGTATCGTGGGCATTGCTTTTAAGTCGTAAACAGCTTGAAGGCACAGTCCAAGCTCAGGGGTAATTTTTGATATTATACTCCGGCCGCCATGTATAGCAATCCTGCCAAGCACCAAATCTCAATTCGCTCAAAAAAGAGAGAAAAATTGAGGGAAAAGCCGACCCCGTTCCATGAAAGAAAAATTGGGTTACGCTCACCGACAGTTTTCCGATCTCAATAGGGAATTCAAGCGTGATTGATTTTGTGAAAATCTATGTTCATCCATTTTCCTTAGGCCTGGTTTTATTAAGGCTTGCTTCAGAACGATAGCTGCGAATAGCGAGAAAAGCAGGCTGGAGACAACTCGTCCGCAAACTTCTCGCCGTTCGAATTCAAAAATTTTAAGGAGCCATAACTCATAGTGAGTTCTGCGCGATTCCGGAGGCACCATCGCGATCAGATTTTTTTCCAAGATGGGCAGAAAAACGAGAATTCCAATATGAGGTTGGACTATGCCTTTGAGGCTAAGCTTTCTCTTCATGGAACCTGCAGCTTTGATTTTTCCCTACCTGACTGCTTTCGGAAGGACTCTATTTTCACGATCCTCAACGTAAAGTCGTTTGAGTTTTTACACTACTATATTTCGGAGCGGAATTCATCTTGAAGCTTCGTGTGCATGTGCGGAGCAAGGGAGAGACAACGAGTGAGGGGGGAGATTTAGGGGCTGACAAGGGAAGTGTTTAGAGCGGTAAACGCACCTAAGGAAACGGTATGCACTGTCAGTTTCTCTTGGTCATCTATAGTAACTTTGTGAAATATCCAGCCCCGAGCTGTTGATTCCGAGGAGCTACGAGCCCGCAAAGTTTGGCTCTCTCCGTTCATTGATTTCGGCTGCCTCCACTCATTGATCGTGTCAATCAGGAAGAAAGGTCGTTGAGTGTGGCGGCTCGGTGTAGTGGATAGCGATGTGGACTCTTGAACATGTGATACTGAAGGTTCGATTCTGCTCCTGTGTGGCTCTTTCGCAATTGCATTGGGATTTTGTATTCTACGTGAATACACCGCCTTTGATTTTGTTTTAGCGTTTTAAAGCCTTTTTTATCACCCTGATATCACATGGGATCATTCACGAATAGTAGACCACATGAATTTACAATCGATAACAGCGATAAGAAACATATTTATTGTTTCTTTGTTTTTTTTGTCAATTTGAGAACCAATGATGAACTGGCACATAGCGTGGGAAACATAAAGACTATTCACAGAAGGGGCAGCGGATGAAGGACAACGGAATAAGGATAACGAAATATGTATAATGTGTGACAAGGTAAAAGTTTTATTGTTAGTGGTAAAAGCATCTGCGAAAATGACTAGTATTGTTAATATCTCTTGTGGCTCAATATTAGAAGTGCGCAGTATCTGGCTCCGAGCCGCAGGTTCCAAGAAGTTATGATCGTTTTTCAAGCTTTGCGAAAAGGTAAGGGTACCCATCAGGAATTTTTTTGGGTGTTTCAAAAAATTTTCTCGAATATTGCTCAAAACTTGTATGTAGCGTTAATCTAGGATGGTGAACACGAATCTGAAGTCCGTTTCTCGAAGTGCTGAGGTTTACTGTAGGTTACGGTACTGTAGGTTACGGTACGGAATTCAGAGATACCACTGTGATCGAATCTGAAGTCCGTTTCTCGAAGTGCTGAGGTTTACTGTAGGTTACGGTAGGTCCCATGTCATTAAAGGCACAGTACACCCTCAGAGATGAATTTTGCGATTTTCGTTTATTTGTGTAGTAGACCCCTCCTGTATAACACGTGCCAAGTGCGGGATCTCAATTCCTCCTAATAAGCGAGATATAAGCTACCACCACAGGCCCGACCCCCTTCCTGGCTTTTGACCTCAATATCAGCCGGATGGATGGATAAATTTCGACCGTGTCGCGTTCTTCAATCCATTTCCGGACTATCTCCTTATCCTGGCTCGCTCTCGCGCAACGATTTCGAATGAAAAGAAATACAGGCCCGAGACAACTCGTCCACCAATGTTTCAACCTCAAAATATAAGCATCTTTGAGGAGCCGTAACTCTGTTCATAGGGGGTATTGGGCGAATTCAGAGATACCACTGTGATCAGCGTGTCACCCTCTCCAAGATTAGCATGCAAGCTAGAAAATGTTTTTTTGGGTGTCCTGTGCCTTGAAAGGGGCGACACCCATCTTAATATTGTGAAAATCGACAAACGGACGTTAAATTTGTGTTTATCACCCCGAATAACCCCCGTACACAAATGTTAAGTCAAATCTGAGACTTTCACCAAACTACCGTATACCCACCGTAATCTACCGTAATCTGTCAAAAATCGATTAAAGGACTCCAGATTCTTGTTTAGCACTCCAAACAACCCATAGAGAGACATTTTGAGCCATTTTTATCGTAGCGTTCCGGAAATCGTCAAAAGTCACACTTTGCCCTCAAATTTTCCTCCGATCGGAGCTTTTGAACGAATTTAGTCGAAAACTTTGGAAAATCGACAGATAAACTCCAAATTCGTGTTCGCCACCCTAGATTACCCCGTACATGCAAGTTTTGAGCAATATTCGAGAAATTTTTTGAAACACCCAAAAAAATTCCTGATGGGTACCCTTACCTTTTCGCGAAGCTTGAAAAACGCTCATAACTTCTTGGAACCTGCGGCTCGGAGCCGATACTGCGCACTTCTACTATTGAGCCACAACAGATATTAACAATACTAGTCGTTTTCGCATATGCTTTCACCACTAACAATAAAACACTTACCTTGTCACACATTATCCATATTTCGTTATCCTTATTTCGTTGTCCTTCATCCGCTGCCCCTTCTGTGAATAGTCTTTATGTTTCCAACACTATGTGCCAGTTCATCACTGGTTCTCAAATTGACAAAAAAAAACAAAGAAACAATAAATAAGTTTCTTTATATATCGTGAACACTGCCTTTAAGTACAGAAAAAGCTATTAACTCAGTCCGAGTGAAATACTCGAACACCGTTGTCAGTTCGTTGACATTTACTTCTACTAATAAATCATGGAGTCTTGGTTTGGAGGGGCATGTCTCTAAGAAGAGGGCATTTCTTTCCTATCCATTCTCAGGCGATTCTCGGCCCCGAGCCGCACCAAACAGGAATCGGAACCACCTGACAGTTCGGCTCGTTCTCCCAATCTCCAGGCCGCTGCAGTTGCTGTTCGGGCCAACTGGAGGAGCCCGGACAGCAACAGCAGTGGTCCGGAAAGCAACAGCAGTGGCCCGGGCAGCAACAGGAGCCGACTCGCAGATTGGAAAAACGAGCCGAACTGTCAGGCGTCTCGGGGCCGATAATCGCCAGTGTTAGAAGTTGCATACGTGTGCACACGCACGCGAAGGACCCGAGTGAAGGAGACAGTGAGAAATTTGGGGGGACAAGGAGACACAGCGTGCGCACGCTCACGCACGCAAACTTTGGAAATAAATTTCACTCCGAAATAGAGGATAGTAAATACATATTCATCGATTTCCATAATCTTGAATTCCATCGTAGTTGCGATTAGTATTTCTGTGCAAACGTAGGGCAGATAATGATCGTGGTACACAGTTTTTCTCCTTTTTGCGCATTTCTTTCTGCTGTGCTCTAAGATGAGAATCTACTGACGCAAAAGTGCTTATTCTATCTTCAGATAAGAACGCATTGAAGGAACTTTAGGAAAAAAAGGAGCGTGTGTTAGCTCTGATCAGTATCTCTTCCTTTTCCCGAGTTGCATGCTGGGAAAGCTTGCATAAAAAAACAGATCCGAAGATCTTTCACCTGTCCATTAGTCGATTCCCCCAACGCTCTACTACATTGCTTCCCTGGAACAGTTAGATTCACTTTTGTGTTCTGAGACAAACTTCCTATACATAAATGTGAGTATAAGCAGAGGTACATTTTGTTCACTGCATGCTATCATAAATTCTTGCAAACACATATAAACTTAACAAGCAGTGGTACAGCTCTTTTTTGTATCTTTCGCGCGCATAATGCCCCATGGCAGATGCTCAAACATTCGCCGGATCTGACCCCAGCTCGAACGGGGTCCTACTCACTGTGTTCAAGGTGACATGCAACTTAAAGTTGTTAAGTGAAGTCGCAGGTAACATTTTAAAAGCCCTTAATTCGCATATGACTTAATCAGAAATTCCTGAGTACAGTCCACGGCAACGGTAAAAGGCGATTATGCGGTTGCGTATTCCCACTAAACATACTGTAGGTTGCACCATAATCTACAACAAAGTTATAATTCTCTCCCAATTTTTGAAAATAAAAACAACATAGGAAAAGTTGAAAAACGGTGAATGTTTCCCCACACACAAACATTATCAATATGCCTAAAGTCTTTACCGTGGATGACTTACTGACTTAATCGGTTGGCTTTCGCCTGACGCGGTCATTCCGCATCTTCACCGAGGTGTGCCGTCCTAGTAGTCAGCCGTGTCCATTTTTCACGGTCTTCAGCCACAATTTGAACACATTCCATCCAGCTGTCACTATTCCATTTCCTGCGAAACGAAACATCGCGCCTGAACTGTCTTTCGATGCCGAGTGACTTCAAATCCTCTTTAACCACATCCGTCCAGAACTTTCGCCTACGCCCAGGTGGCCGTTTCCAGACAGGATTTGGAAGCATTTTTAAAGCGTGTTGTACGAGACGATCCGGCGTTCTTCTTAGTATATGCCCGAGCAGTCGAAGTCGACTTTCCATTGCTGCTTGAGATGGCGTTAGGAGATGCTGGCACCTCCCTCGTGTCAAGCGTTGATGTACTGCGTCGATTTCCTTGTAAAGGTCTTCGTTATGGCATACACGCGGCCAGAAATATCCAAGCAAACGCCTAAAAAGCTTCCTCTCCGTGCAATCCAACCTTTCCATCTGCGTTTTCGGTGCTGCCCACGTCTCCGATCCGTACATCATGATAGGGCGAATAGCGGATAGGTAGACGCGCAACTTGACTTCCTTCGCGATGGTGGTAGACCACAAACACTTGGTTAGAGAATTGAATGCAGACGTAGCTTTCGCACATCGTTGTCGAATATCCGCTGCATAACTACCATCGTTCTTCAGCAAACAGCCCAAATAACAGAAATCGTCCACCAGTTCGATACGTTGTCCGTCCACACAAACTCCAGTTGAAGGCCTCTGAGAGACCCACATCTGCTTGCATTTGTCGGGACGAAGACGAAGTCCATAGGCTGCGGCATACTTCGAAACGAGGTTCACAATCCTTTGCAGTTTTGCGTTGTTTTCAGCGAATAACACAATGTCGTCGGCGTACTCCAGGTCGACAAGGGAGCGTCCTGATGGTGTTAGGATCACATCCGCAGGAAACTGTTCTGCAACTCTACGCATGATGTCATCAACGGCGAAGTTGAAAAGAAAAGGTCCTGCAACGGCTCCTTGCCTTACTCCTGTTTTCACCTCGAAAGCTGACGTAAATCCGACAGGTGTACGAACTGCTGCTGTTGTTCCTTTGTTCATGTCCTCGATTAACCGAACATACTTTTCCGGGACTCCATCTGCTCGCAGAGCATTGAGCAATCGATCACGATGAGGAGAGTCGAACGCGGCTTCAAAGTTCAAAAAGCAAGCTGTAATGGCTTCGAAAACCGCTGCCACGATTCAATTACTCTTCTCACGACGAACACTTGGTCGATGGTCGATCTTCCAGGTCGAAAACCGGCTTGCTCATCTCTGGTCGTTCCTTCACGATGTTTGATAAGTCGCTCGAGAATGATACGTTCTAAAACCTTGTACATGACACGAAGTAGAGAGATTCCTCTGTAGTTCTTAGGATCCGTGACGGATAGCTTCTTGTGAAGAGGTACGATGATCGCATGTCTCCACGAATCGGGTATCCTTTCGCTCATCCATATGGCACGGATGGTGTTGGTCATTTCACGAATCCCAGACGGAGGAAGAGCTTTCAGCATTTCAGCAGTGATGTTGTCATCTCCACCTGCCTTTCCATTCTTCATTTTCCGGACACAATCCAAAACTTCAGACTCAGTCGGCGGTTCCTCACTGACATCGTAATGTGCTCTCTGAACATGCGGGAGCTCAGGTACTGATGGCGCTGGACGATTCAGTAGTGAACTGAAGTAATCCTTCCATATTGGCAGCGTCGCATCACCAACTGCAACTCCATTGTAGTGTTCAAGACAGGAGAACATCTCTTCATCTTCCCGCTATACTGTCGCAGCAACGTGTAGGCTTTCTTCGGATTCTTCTCCTCCCAAGCCTTCTCGAACTCCTTAGCTCTACACGTCCACTCGTTCGCGGTCACTTTGAAGCTGCCGACGCAACTTCCTCCTCAGACGCTTCTCCTCCACGAAGTTTCCTGCAGTTCGGAGAGCACATACTCTGTTGTAGGTAGATGTTGTTTCTTCTGAGACGTAGGCGAACTTCTTCTTAGGCTGTACAACCGGGAGTGCCTCTTTCGAAGCGTTCTGGATGCACTTGACAAAAGAATCCGCGTCGCAAAGTTTCTTCTTAGTCCGTACTCCGATGTGAATAGAAACGCGTTGTCGGAAATTCCTTCTGCACTCTTCATCTCTGAGACTTGTCATGTCAATCCTCTGGAGAGGCTGGAGCCCCTCGCTTCCTCTTATGAATCCTCGCAGTGAAGTTCAACAGAACAGGACGGTGATCCGAATCGAATGCGACATCCCACACAGCTCTAGATCTTCGAATGTCCGATACTGGAATATTCCTCGTCAGGACATAGTCAAGCTGTAGTTTCAAAGTTGTCATCTTCCGCTTCCGCTGCTCTTCTGGAGATAGCCGGGTTGGTCCCTGCCACGTAAGCTGATGGCGGCGATGATTCCTCTTGAATGTCGATGCAATAATCAGACCACTGCGTTCACAAAAGTCGACGAGGCGGTAGCCATTGTCCGATGTTTGCTCCACTGGGTAGAACCATTTACCGAGTACTTCGGATTCCTGATCAAGTCCCATCTTCGCATTTGCGTCAATCCCCACGACAACAGCGTGTTGACAAGGTATCCTGGCCAGCAACGTAATGAGTTCCTCATAAAACGCATCCTTCGAATTGTCTTCGGCGGTTTCAATGGGCGCATGAGCACTCACTATCCACAGATTGAATCCTCTGTGATCCCGCAGTCGCACGAATGCATTCCGACACGACGTTGAGCCGAACTCCTTGACCATACCATTGAAATCCTTCCTTACAGCTATTGCACAGCCTCCCACTCTCCTATCGTCAGCGTTACCGCAGTAGATGGTGTACTCTCCGACGCTGATGACGGGTCTATCCTTGAGGCGGGTTTCCTGCAAAGCAGCAAACGGTGCATGGAAATAGCTCAGAAGTCTGGATAGCGCAGTTTTTTGGATATCACTCGACAGCGATCGACAGTTCAGGGTGGCGAAATTGTGGCTTGTGGCCAAAGACTCCATGACTCCCTAGGTACGGATCCTAAGGTGTTATGGACTAGAGGCCTTAGTGTGCCGGACGGCGACACCTTTATGCAATGTGCGGGATACTTTCGCGATATAGTTGTGCACGCTATATCGCTCGAACGTTCCCTGTGTACACTCAAACGTCTGCTGGGTTCAGTAGAAGCAGGGGCACCAACGAGCAGGTACCAACAGACTTGTATACACACCCCCTTTACCATGGATACACGCAGGAATGGCAGCAAAACCGATTTTTTCTCGGTTATTTCCTTTTTTTGTGAGTTTTCATTTTTTCTTGTTATTCCTGTATCTACGATAAAGACTTCAGGTGTTTTGATGTGTGGTGGAGAGCGGAGAGCTTACCGTTTCTCACCGTTTCCGGTGTTTTTTCGTCTGAATTCAGAAAAATATTCAACTTTGCCGTCCATTATGGCGCAACCTACAGCATGCTAAGTGAAAATACGCAAGCGCACAACCGCCACTTACCGTTGCCGGAGACTGTATTATGAATCCCATATGTAGCCTCGTAAGTTTGAAACCCGTGTACACTTCTATTGCTCAAAAATCTCGTAGGTTGTTCTCCATAGATGCTAAAACACTTTTAGGTAGCTTTAACCCATCCGATGTCGCGGCAACTAATATTGTCGAATGCTCTTGGCACTATAGGAACCAGTGTACCTTATAGCGGCACCTTCCAATCTAATGAAGTGTTCTGGAAATGGTCTGACTCACATAACAGTCAGGTCATCAGTCTTCCACTGCCGCTATCCACAAAAACAACGCTCACAATTGACGTCATCAATTCGTGGAGTTGAGTGAGACGTCATCAATTCCGGGAGTTGAGTGAGATAACCACGGAAATAGAATGGTATGGCCCAGATTACAACGCATACGCATTTTGAAAAAAAAACGCCTACGGAATTTGGATGTGTCAAAAACGACCCAAAATGCCGCTACATGAGTTAGAAGTAGGCCCCGCCCTGTATTTTCACGCCCCCTGTATTTGCCCTTTTCCTGCAACGCAAGGTTGCTGGGTCATCTTCACCGCCGATACTGTTGGAGGATTGCCTAAGAAGTGAACCACACACGTCACTGACGGCGAATATGGCCCAACAACCCTGCGTTAGAGGAAAAGGACAAATAGAGGGGGCGTGGAAATACAGGGCGGGGCCAACTTCTAGCTTATGTAGCGGCATTGTGGGTCGTTTTTGACACTTCAAAATGCGTAGGCATTATGTTGTAAGCCATACGGTTCGATTCTTCTTGATATCCCAACCACGTTTGCGAGCATGTATGCTGCCTTTAATGATGAATGGTAATGTGCCTTGTCTGAGTCTCGATGGGACGATGACACGCTGATGAACAATGACGTCTGACGAGAGAATAATGAGCTGTAAACATGGTCGGAAGGGCACTGCTATTTCTATGTAAAATTTCAAAATTCACTACAGATTGAGGAATAACTTCACCTGTGCACTCAAGTCCGATTCCTTCCCGCCCTGGAAGATCAGTATGCAGTGAACCTCCAACTCGTCATCCAGCGGGTGTTGTTCTCTGATCACTATTGTTGTGTTGTTTTGGACATTGGCGCTTGCCTCAGTGTAAAAGACCGATCGTCTCACAAATCACCTAATAAGATTGTGAAATATCAATTAGTTAGGAGTTGACGAAAAAATAAGCAGACTGCTAGATTAGAACCCAACACTGCGATCTCTTGACGATTCATAAAACAAAGGTGCAAACAAAGGTCGATTTCACCTCGCATCTCTTGCAGAATATTTCCTGTCCTGATCATGTCCTTTTCCTTTCTGTTCCGCATCAACTGTGAGGAGCCTTGGCAGTGATTAATGTCTCCGTTTCTCCTAAATGTTATCCTGACCACATTCTTGGAGCCAGCTATCGGTATCCGAAGACGTTGGCGGAAATGCGTTGAAGCAAAGGTGGAAAGAAGGTCTTACAACTTCACGATTTCCCAGTTTTGCGCTCACCCATGTTGCAACCACAAACCACATCTTTCTCGCCATGTTCGCCAATAACTGCACCACCTTTGTTGTAATCACTGTGTCGTCACAGCATTTATGGCTAATTATCGGCAATTTTTTACACTATTCATCAGCGTAACTACGTGCAGCTACCCACATTCAGCAGTTTGTTGTCCCTAAGAAGTCGTGTAAGATCAACAGTTAGACAAAGACGAAGTAAACCGGTCTGCTGAAACCTCCTACTAGGGAAGGACTTTCGAGACCCGCGACGTTCCGCAAAATGTCCTACTGGAAATTGTGAGGGACGAGCAAAGTAACAAAAATGTATATGCGAGCTCCCAAACACCTCGTATGGTCTATTGTTTTCACTGAACCTCTCTCTTGAAATTTACCGACATTTGGGGCGTCAAATCGTTTTTGAAATGAATGGTGGACCGATGCCACGAGGATACTCAGTTTTCACGAAACAAACCACTGCGAACTCTATATGGGTTTTCGTCTGTACCTCCCCGCATGTGAACGTTGACATCTACTCCGATACAGTACCGCGCAAATATTTTGCGACAAAAAGCGTTTTGCGGCGTTTCTTGCGCTGACAAAGCGCCGCATCGCCGTAACTCACTTCAAAATCGACGAAATGAGTTTTTCAGGTAGTTTTCGTGTTCTTCTCAGTGAGGCGAATGCAATGGTACGTGTAGAAAGTCTTTTCAGCTTGATATTTTGCTGAAAAAATGGTTACTTTCTCCTGTTATTCACATCGACCACAGGTCAAAACATGACGGATTATGACCGTCTGATCAGTTCCTAATGAGGGATTTTGTGGCGCAAATATGCGATTTTCGATAAAATTCTGGAGTTTAATCTATTGTTTTGTAACACTATCGCATAGGACTGACTCAATAAAAAAAATTCATAAATGACTTCGAATCGAAATCGAACCGTTTTGAAGGGAGTTGTGGCAATGCGGCGCTTTGTGAGCGCAAAAAACGCCGCAAAACGCTTTGTTTGCAAAAAAAACATGCGCGGTTCTGTAGGATCGTTTTGGAATTGCCAGCTTCAAAACCTATTCAGGCGAAAGCATTTGAGCCCTCTATAAAAGAATACTGGAGCAAAATCTCGTGAAACAAAACCAGCTCTTGTCAGTTTCTAGGCACCCTCATTATCGTTAGTCTGGCAACCCCTGAAGGCATTCAGTCGGCAAACTTCGAGCAATAGTGCAGTTTTTCGACGATTCCTGCTCTTCTCGTTTTCTCACAGAATCGATGATAGATCGATTTTATCGACTTTCGAGAAAAGTTTGTAAATTGTGAACAGATTAATAGAGAATCTTACTAAGGAGCACATGTGGTTCAAGTTCATGCCTTGGCAAATCCAGGGAAACGAAAAAAAGTGGCACAGTCGCAGCTGTTCTGCACACTAACCAGGGTCGGTTTTATTTCACGGTATCTTGCTCTCGTGTTCTCCAAAAGGGGCTCCAAGGACCCCCACAATAAAAAATTTTGAATTCGCACGTTTACATGCGAGAGTGTACCGATATTGATATTGGCTTATTTTGTGAAAACTGAATATCCTCAGTAAAAATCCAAATCGGTGGAAAATTTTCTGAACACACTAACAATTCCTCGATACCTGCCTTCTCAGTTAGAAATCTCCACCCAATCTCGATTCCTTGTGAGTCCCCTCTTGTTAAAGAGCTCCTTGTTGGGATAACCTATTGGGGACGAAAGACTGTCGAGAGAATCAAGGAGACCAGGGAAGCCACGGTATGTGGTCAGCGATTTCTAGGAACGCATTTTGCAGTAACTAATTTTAAATTTGGAGCATTCTGCTAGGAACCCCTCTGAGGAAACTACAGCAAACATTGTGACAGCATGGGTACCAAATTACGAAAAGTTCTTTGCCAACACAGGATAGCCATTGGGCCTTTGACAATTATGTTTCCATTAGAAGTGTTGGCCATGACGATGCTGATATTCGTTCTGCCACGCAAAAACCTTGACATCTGACGAATCGTTGCCCTATTCATCGAAGTACGAGTAAAAACATGGAACTAATTCATCTTTCCCCGTTGGAAACATTTCTCTTTGTTAATTGGTTTACTTAAAGGCAGTGTTCACGATGGTTTTCGTTCCCGAGTTTCTCACATAAAACAATGAGTTGGCCTCCAAGTGTTACCAAAATTACGAAGAAACGGCGAGAAACGCAATAAAGCTTCGTATTTCAGTGACATTGTTCTATAACATGGACTAGTCCGGTTGGATGAACATGTTCATGGTGGTTTTCACCGGTTGAAAATTGGGTCAATCGAATATAGAATAGTATTTTAGGGAAAACAGTATTAGTTAGGGTCCGAAGGAAAGCACGGAGCAATAGAGAGTGGAGAATCGCAAAGGACGGTTCCGCAAAAGATTTCATTGTCACAACAAACACTTCCTGTGATACTTAAAAGGCGGGCTGATACTTAAGGATTTCGGGTACTTCCGGTGCGTTTTTCTCAATTTCTTTGTCATTTTAGTTCTACCTGGGGGCCACTTAGTCAATATAGTGAATAATCTCAAAATTAAAGATTATCGTGAACACTGCCTCTAAGTACAGAAAAAGCTATTAACTCAGTCCGAGTGAAATACTCGAACACCGTTGTCAGTTCGTTGACATTTACTTCTACTAATAAATCATGGAGTCTTGGTTTGGAGGGGCATGTCTCTAAGAAGAGGGCATTTCTTTCCTATCCATTCTCAGGCGATTCTCGGCCCCGAGCCGCACCAAACAGGAATCGGAGCCATCTGACAGTTCGGCTCGTTCTCCCAATCTCCGGGCCACTGCAGTTGCTGTTCGGGCCAACTGGAGGAGCCCGGACAGCAACAGCAGTAGCCCGGAAGACAACAGCAGCGGCCCGTACAGCAACAGGAGCCGACCACCAGATTGGGAGAACGAGCCGAACTGTCAAGCGGCTCGGGGCCGAGAATCGCCTGAGTTTGCATGACAGGTGGGCCACTGGTTTATGAAACAGAGACCACTCGATCTGACCACATTTTCTAAAACTTGTCATCGCATGTGCCCCCAAGAACTTCTCAGCAGATTGCTTGAGAACCTCGCAATGGTCTTCTCAGACAAAAAGGATCTCGACGTCTACTCCGATTCGCCCGCTTTCCCAGAGACTCGCGATAGGCATGTGCTCGCCCTCCTAACACGAGAGCGTGCCTATCGCGGGATAAGGGCGGTATGGTGCCTATCAGGGCTGTGCGGATCTGTTCCGTTTCCGATTCCGTTTCCGTATTTCCGGTACTTTTTGGGCTGTTTCGTTCCGTTTCCGGCTTTTTGTGCTCGGAAACGGAAGAAAATGTACTACAAGATAAAACGTCACGCCTCCCCAGCCCTCAAAGCCGCGGTCTCTTTGCGATAATCATAGCGTGAGTCGAATTCTGATCGCTATGATCGGCGTCCCGCTCCTTCCAAACGTCTCACAGCTTGCGGTCCCCACCAACGTACTGGACGGTCCCAACTTGGACTTGACCTTTGCGGCTAGAGAAGGCATATTCTGAGTTCTTATGCACGAGTGAGTAAGCGATGTTTTCTCGCAATCGAATCTTGCTTAACATTATTATCTTAGTCGAAAATCATCAAAGTTTGCCTCTTACACTTTTAATCACAATATTCTTCTCGAACCACTGAACTATTGGCTTATCATTACTATTTCGTGCATCAGTACAAAACTTTTTTTTTACAATCGTTTCGGCCGATGGAGGGACGAAAGAGGCAAAAACTCCTTCTCTTTGTCTGTCTAGCTACTAATGCCCTTGCGGCGTTGCAGTTCGGCGCAATAGAAGTTCCACGGTCAGGCACACATCGAGTTGAAGTCCTCTTTGTCAGCAGCATGAGCTGCCAACTCATACTGGGTTTCGATTTCTCATCGGCAGCTTGTGCTGCAGTTACATAACATCGCCTGTTGCGGCCGATGAGGGGTTGAACTCGATGTCGGCATCCGAGTGCGACCCCTCATCAACAACAGCATGTGTCGCTAGCAGCAGCGCGTTATGTTATTGGAGAGTCTTTGAGCCCCCACCTTTTCTACCGGAGCTAGGTGCGACCCGCACCAAGGACGTCAACCTTGCTAAGGTACGCAACAAAGGCATAATTCTCGATACGGTTCACAACAAGAAAGCTTCCCTATGATGCGCTGTGGGGATGATTTCCTCAGCTCCCTAAATTGACATCCACAAACTCGAGATCACCTTCTCAGATCGGCTTCAAGCAAACAGTCTCAACAAAAGTGGGTGCCATGTGTACCTGCAGCCGTGGTAGAACATTGATTGCAATGAAAAACCCATCGAAAGGAGGAACTCGACATCGGAGAGATAAGCAGCACACTAGAGAAGGAGTTGCTCGAGCAGACTTGCTTGCAGTCCAATAGGAGAACCTGCAGCTGCACGTCTTCCTTTCATACCTACACTCTATTTGCCCTCGGTTCGCTAGCACTTTTAGAGCACAGCCCCATGGGTAGTGAGCGAATAGATTGAGATCACAAGCTATCGAATTACATCTGCAAGCCATGAGTAGCGACGAAAATTATTATTGAAGCGTACTATGATTTTTAGGTACCTTCCGTTTCCGGATTTCCGTTTCCGACGATTTTTAGCCATTTTTCTTCCGTTTCCGTTTCCGAAAATCTTGAAAAAGATTTCCGCACAGCCCTGGTGCCTATCACGGGCGAAGCGTGTCCTTAAAAGAAGCTCGACGCCCAATACGCTAATTTCCAAGGGGGAGCATATGACGCGCTTCTGATCCAGGACTCAGATGACTGCAGTGCCGTCGGTTCAATTACCCAAGTTTACAGCTGTTTTTGTAAGATCTGACCCAATGCGCCATTGTGGTCTGGAAATTCTCCATAATTCTCCTCAATGGAGAGAACAAGATACAGATCCAAGAGCAACATACATGACGAGTTCAACAAGTTATCCTCTAGGAGACCGCGTGCCCACACAGTGCACCCACGCCATGAACTCGATT
The DNA here is from genome assembly GCA_029168955.1 of Aplectana chamaeleonis. NCBI lineage: Eukaryota > Metazoa > Nematoda > Chromadorea > Rhabditida > Cosmocercidae > Aplectana > Aplectana chamaeleonis. Next base: position 128,475 of record JAPDOI010000299.1, read on the forward strand.
TTTCGTCTTCTTTAAAAAAAGCAAGATTTTTTCATTGTAGCTGGAAGACCCGCTTTAAGATGAACTTGTAATACCTGTGGGCAGACATTATTCACCTTGATGTTCGGTGATTCGGGTTCTTTTATGGGGGGATTTCCGTTTTAGTACAAACTGAAATGATTAGCCGTGGAGCGCGCGATTGGCTGCGCACAGAAACCGTGGGGCGCCCTGCCTCTTGAGTGTTAATTAGCGAATATTGATCGATTGAATGCTATTGTCCTTGAGGGGGGTGAGGTGGAAAGGCACTTGCTACCAAAAGATCTCCCGGTCAATCACGACGTGATTCAACTGAATACTTTAGCATATCAGTTGTAATCATCGTCGCTTACGGCCATACCACGTTGAAGTGCGCCAACCCGTCCGACCTGGCAAGTTGAGCAACGTTGGGCCTGCTTAAAACTTGGATCGGAGACGCCTTGGGAATCCCGGGTGTCGCGAGCTTTTGCATTTTCGCAGCGAGTATAAAACATTCAAAGCTCTACTATAATGTGGTCTACAGATACAATCTCCTCACTATCTGCAAAAAAAACTGAGAAAAACTATTTTGAAGCTCCAGCAACGCTTGATCTGGTCCTCTAAAGGGGTCTGCAGAGTTGCACCGACCGGCGACTGGTCGCCGAGCGTCAGCCTTGCCTCGGCAACAAAAATTTCTCCCAACGTTATCGTAGCCGCGTCGGTTGCTGCTCGCTGGCAGTGACGCAGCGTCGACACACTCTGTGGTGCCCCCTCGTCGCTCCTCACGCTGCGTCGGTCGCCCCCGTCGCCGAATGTGATCGATATTGCATCAGCCAGCGTTGTTCGTCGCTGCGAGCAACGCCGCGACTTCAACTCTGCGGACCCCTTTACCCGGGCGCTATACGACGGCGGCAACGTACTAGCCGACACCTGCACAGGCGTCGATTTAATTACCCAAGTTTGTGGTACTTCACCCCAACTGGCCGCTGGAGGCCCCGTTCAACCGCTGGCGGCCCCAGTTGGTGCTCGGCGAACTAGCCGCGTTGCGTGTTGGCGTGCCGGCCGCGGCGTGTGTCGGTGCGTGTGTATATTTTCGGTCAAAAAATATACTCAGAGGGGCTTGTCGTCCGGGCACGAAGCAGCTGTTCGCCCACTACAGTCTCTACCGCGCCCGCGGAGGCCACTACCGATTTTGGCCACAAAACTTCGGATTTCGGGCTCCACGGCTACTATCCCGCTGGCTACGCCGGCTTTTCAGCGGGGCGTGGAGCGGGTTTTTGTCTGAGTTATTCTTAGTACAGTCCTCTGCAAACCGAGAACCCGGAGGGTCCGAAAGTGAGAGACTTTCACCGACAATTATTATTAATTATTGCAGCCAATACAAAAACATCAATGCCCATAACCAACAAACCAGAAAGCGATATTGGCCATGAAGTAGCGAGAAAAAAGGCAGTGTTGAAACTAGCGACACTCCTTATAGGAACCGTGCTATGATAGAAAATGTCTCGATCATTTAAAAACTTCATAATGTTGGAACTGTGGCTTCACTAGTGCTGTAGACTATAGTTGTACAATTTCGAAAAAAATGTCGAACGAACGAAAATCGATTTTTTTCGTTCGAAATTTTTTCGAACGAACGGAAAATGAAAAAAATTCATTCGAAAAAATTTCGAGCGAACAAAAAAATTTGTGAAAAAATTTCGTTTGTTTACAACTATGCTGCAGACCTAGTTGACCGCCTTGTACATAGTTCTACTACCCCAGAGCACGCAACTGGATAACCATACCCGGGCGGGTTCTGTCTTTTAAAAGCCTCTTTGAACTGGCACGCGCCCTGGGCGGGGATAGGGTCTCTCCACACACCGAGGAAGAGTTGTCTAGCCTTTTTTGGCTCTAATTCCGCTCGGGACCTATTGAATTGAAATCAGTGGCGTGGCGTTCGAACTGCAAAAACGGGACAACTCCTCCCTCTCTGTGTAGAGAGAGCCTATCCCCCCCAGGCGATTGCAAAGGAGGGAGGGCAGTCAGATGAGCAGCAGTGAAATAGTCCTTCAAATTATGGAGATGACAGGTCAGGGAAACTATGTATACGTGGGATTACAAACGCAAAGCTCTTGCGAAAAACGCACTAGAACACTTTATTTCGGTGACATTTTTTCTCCGGCCTGGACTAGTTGTCCGGTTATACGAACATGTTCTCTGTAGTTGTGACCGGTGAAAATGGTGAATATCGAAAATGGGGACTACTCTATGCGAAACAGTGTTAGTTAGGGTCTGAGGCAAACAACGGAACAGCAGAGCGCAGAGAATTTCAAAGTATGGGTCCACAAAGCATTTCGTTGTCATAACAAGCAGCTCCACTGAAAGTACCGGAGCGGAGTGAGAATACAGGATTTCGTGCAATTCTGATGCCTTTTCCCACCAATTTTTTCTTCAAATCAGCTCTGTCCGTGAGCCAGTCGTTCTAGCAGATATTCTCGGAATCGAACATTATCGTGAGCACTGCCTCTAAGGAAGATTGAGGAAAAGGAGCCTATAGAGGGTACTTGATATGTGTTATAATAGAGCCGGGTTTTGGTCTTACTTAGAGTTGTTGTACGATAGGCGCAACGAACGAGCCGAACTATTGCTGGTATCGGGACTTGGCAGCTTTTCTTGTGATATGTAGCTGTTGCAGGTGTCAAGGTTCCATAGACGTTCTGATTCCAGAACCAGTTGCCGGCGGGACACAGGCGGGGTCGCCAAAGATGGCGAGTGGGCGGAGACGGGTTTTTCACAAAGGAATCTCACACCAGTCGTACACCTCACACATTCTCCTGACAAATTGGCCGCACTTTTTACTGAGAGTACGAGCCTGAACCAATTCTTGCAGTCCCGTTGTTCCGAGGCTCTGTCACCTTCTGTCACAACAAGGTCAGTGGGACTGGTCTCGTTCACTTACTCAGATTTTCTTCTCCTTATCGTCGAGATCTTCTAACCATGGCGATGGTCCTATCCTTTTTCTGATGCATTTTCATCAGCTCATGGCATTTATCAGTTTTTCATTGCAATTTTTCCGAGTGAATCCTTAAAGTCTCATCAAGCCAGCAAAACTTGAGCCCTAAAGTTTTTTTTCTATTTGAGAACGGTGTACTTTACTATTCTCCATATGGAGAGTTCTTTACTGAAACAAAGGGATGATCCTTAGCTCGAGCTATCGTCCGGATTTGTACGGAAGTGTACAGTTTTCGCGTACACCCAGTATTTCGCAGCTCATTCATTTCTGTCCAGCTCCTGTTTTTTTTTCGCCGGAAGCGGAAGTTTTTGCTCACTACTTTTTAAGAAACATCGGAAAATCGAAATCATGGCATGCTTCGCACTGACTAATTTGAGATGCTCATGACGGTGGGAAGGTATTATTAAGACTTTCTATCAATTTTGGCCCTGTTGCTTTTTTTCGGCGGTATTTGCCCAGTTCCGTTTCTGTTCCCGAGAAAAATTTTCCTGAACAAGATTTTGTCACATCCCTGGCTGTATCGACGAAGTAATGGTAAAATGTGGGCCAACATTACTGCCCGATCGAGAAAAAATGATCTAAAAAGCGTATTTCAAAAAAATAGCCGATATTTCACAAAATAAATATATTTGATTGAGCTATACCTTGTAACAATAAACCGTGAAGCTTATCGCCTCAAAGTCTAGCCTCACACGAAAAAATGCAGAAGTTGAAATTCCCCAAAAATGCAAAATTCACCCTATTGGAAGATTTCCGCAAATCCGTATTGATGCTATACTGTGTAGTCCTCCACGGTATCAAATTTTCAATCACGCATAGCTGATTTGGTGCTTCGATAGGAGTACGGCACAAACATTTCTAAATATTCAGTACCTGGACCACACAATGATTGCCAATGTGTAATTCAAAAGCGAATGAGTTTTCCGACCGGAGATAAAGTGATGGAGGAAAAAATGCGCTTCCAAATGCTTTACCACACTTAGCCAAAAGAGCGCAGTGAAGCAGAGGAAAAATGGTTTTCCAAGAACCTGAAAAATTTATGCAGCAACCTAATAAAATTCACTTCGAAAAAGAGGATAGGAACCTGACGTAGGGAGTTTGCGAAGCTTATAGACCCGCACAACCTCTATCAAAACGCTCATGCCGTTAAAGGGGTCAAAAATTAGCCGAAATTGCCGTATTTAAAGGCAGTGTCCACGATAAAAATCGTTTTCGAGTCTCCGCCAGAAAACGAAGGTTTATAGTCTGACTGTTTCATCAGTGAAGAGAGAATCATGAAAAACGCTGCGAAACATCCAAAATCAGCTCTTCTTCTTGAAAGCCATAATTCAACGGTGAATGAGTTGCGCGGGCATGGGCCCGAAGTAGACAGGGTGCGCAAATGCGCCCCAATGCTAGAACTCAGCCGCGCTCGCGCTCCAATGCTAATGTGGAAGCGGACCAAACAGTTTCTCGGAAAACTCGACCGCGAGCGGAAGGGCTAGCGCGAGTGGACTTCGGAGCAGTATGGAGCTCTTTCAAGCTCGTTTTCGTTCGTTCTTTCGGCCTCAGTGCTTCAATGAGATCCTGAACTTTCGATTTCCGGTCAAAACCGGAGGACGAAATTTATCGTGAATACTGCCTTTAAGCTACCCGGAGTTATTGAAACGAATCTCATTACTATGCAGAACACAACCACCTCAATACAAACACCCTCAAATTTGTAGAAAATGTGCTGTCATTTTTGTTAGTTTTCTGACGCTTCCAACGAGTTCAGCCTTCTGGTTGGTACTGGCTGTACGACCATATTCACTTCGCTCCCACCCAACTACGTTCGCGAGCCTGTATTTCACCTTCAATAGCATACTCGTAGGCGGAAAAATTGCGAAAATTTTATTTTCCATCTTCAAACATCGTATACGAGCTGGTCAGAATTCCTCAGAAGGTTCTGAAGAAATCGGCAGAGGAGTTCATGGCGCGCTGCAGAATTTTGGCGAAATGAGGACATATGGATTAGCGATCTCGTCTTGTGACGTTCCCTGACTAGTTTTGCATTTGTTGAACAAGTTAGAAGAATCGAATTTCATTTAGTGAAGAAACATTCCTCTAAACGCTAGTTGATAATTTTGTTACATCCATTTGAGGATTTCCAGTTTGAAAGAGGCTCTCTGAGTACATATGTTTTGATTTATATTAAACCGAGAGCCCCGGATAGATAGGTTTCCTTAATCCCGTTCCAATTACAATGTCACTACAACACCACGTTTTAGAAACTGTCAACCTCACTTAGCTTTTCAAGGAGGTACAAAGGGTATGGTACCCTACTGAGCCGTCGTATAAGGAATGTCTCAAAGATGACTCATGCCCGCAGAGACTTTCCTCAAGGTCACGCCTGGCCCATTTTTTCTTTTCATCTTACATGACGAGCTTCCCTCTCTGGGAGAAAAAAAAGGAAGGTTCTTGAAGTCAACTCAAGGCGGTTGAATCTGGCAGTCATACGTGTGTACGGTCTGTCCGAATGAGACTATCCGTCAACGCGGTTGGTGTGTGTGTCAGCCGACGGTGGCATAGGCATTTTTCGGACTTAAAAATCCATAAATAGAAGAAATAGACGAACATTGACTATTAGACTGTCAGTCGTGGAGAGGCTCGTGCAAAAATTGCCTCTGCGACGGCCGCGCGACACGCACGCTTACCGCTTGGGCGGACAGTCTCGTTGGGACAGATTTCACTAGTACATATGGGCTCATTAATTAAAGGCAAACCTCACGATAAAAGCAGGCTCAAGATTTTCAAAGGAAAGCGAGAAGTCCTTGCTACATCAACGGTGAACACCCATTTCTTCGACATTATTTTGCACTGGGTCTCGGGCCTTCCGATTCCACTTGAAAATTTAAATACTGCTCCAGCTAAAGACTTTTCGAAGGCATACCCCTTATTTTTCTATTAGTTTGTGCAGCTAGGCTACGATGTAATGAAATCTAGGGGAAATACCTCATAAAAGTATCGAATTTCGGAGAAATTTTCTTTTAAGGACCTCGAAGCATTCAAGATTCCGCCCCTTACGTCTATTTCGGCGTGTTTGGTGTTATATGGTCTGTGTATCACATTTATTCTGGTGAATGGACCAGGCGCGAAGATTGCACCTAACCGTGCGGCGTTGGCGGCATCACCGGCCAACGGGGTTTCGATCGCGCGCGGCGATCGACCGTCGCAGCTCCGTCCACTCGTCAGACTAGATCAATGCGAGGACTCTATATAGTTGACCGCAATGTTAATAGAACATGGTGCGGCCGCGGACTCGCACTGAATTACGGTAGAATCTGGCACTTTGCCAGATTTCTTCATCGATCGGTGCCAACCGTCGTCTCTCTGCTCACGAGAATATCAGCTGTGGCGCTGATCGATGACGAAATCTGGCAAAGTGCCAGATTCTACCATAGTTTTAGTGCGAGTCCGCAACCGCACCATGTCCTATTAACATTGCGGTCAACTGTATAAACAGTGGAAAGGGTATGGCGCCGTAAAGCCAGCATGCAATCTCATAAATGGCAGATAATTTACGACATAAATGAAAGGTTTGGTTCAGGCAGTGCCGGAAACTGACGAAAACCCCACCAAATTAAAAAATAACGGATTGTTTTAGTATTGGACTAGACGAGTTTTGAGTTATTGAAACAGCGAAGCTAGACAAAGTAGTTGTGATAGCGAAGACTGTTACGGCCTCTACTAGAGAGCTTGCGTCGTTGGAAACATCGAAATCTAGCGAAAGTGACCGTGGACGAGTTTGTATTGAGCGGCCGGACTCCGCGCCTGCCGCGCGATGAGAACTTTCATAGTTCACCGCGCTTACCGCGCGTGCCGCGCTTACGGTGAGGACTATGAAAGATGCCTTAGTAGCTGTAACACCTTAATGACGTCGCTAGCTCAGCAACCTTTTCGAGAATGTAAGCTGCCTTCGAACTTCGTAGGAAGTTTCTTCCATTTGTTCTTCTGTTGTCGAGAACTCCCTAAAAATAAATATATTTATTAACATGTTTGGAATCTCTTGCGTTAGAGAATATCGAGAACCGGATCGTTCTTTACTGTCGTGGTGCTTCTGTACCTCGTGCTTGATGACCTATGGGGAAAACACTTTTACGGACCACAGGACTGTTTTAACGGAGCTCTATTAATTTCAATAGTGCCAACCACCTGCACGTGGTTCAAACATCTGACTATGGAGGGAAAACTAGTGTGGTGTAACACCCGGATACTGCCTTCATCTCGATAACTATCAACGTAGACGTTTTCCTTACTTGGGTGTAGTTTGCGACTATCTAAATATGTCTACGGTGAACTACCGAGGTAGGAAACAATTCTGAGCCGACTCTGAGTGACTCTTCGCTCTAACAATCAGAAATCCTTTCAAACCATCTTCGAATAACCCTGAACGAATGGAAACCCCATTCTCCAGTGAGGCCGCCAACCCCGCTCTGAATCCGCCTGGTCCATGCATCAGACTAAATTAAAACGGAAACTATACTTATATATTGCATACACAAACTATCGAACTTTATTCTCCAGTGTTTCCTTTCCAGTCCAATGCTTCCCGTAGAACTCAGCGATCGACTTTGACCCCGAAACCATACAATGACCGCATCGTTCACGTCTGAATTCTCGAATTAGTTGCTATTCGCGGAATTGACCAAAAAGAGACAAAAAATGACCTTCGTGGAGGCCTCGTCTCAGATGAACGCCTTTATGGGTACAATGTCGGTCTGGAGGTCTTTTTTGTTCTCTCATGCCTGGGTGAATAGTCGGACACATACTGGCGACAAATGTTCTATTCAAAGCTTTTCTACTTTCTACTGTTATAATACTCCTAAACATGTAAACTAGCATTATAGAAAACTTTCAGACAGCCATTTTATTACATTCAGAATATTCCACGAGGTAGAGTACTGTGGGTAAAAGTTCTTCTCAGGAAGGTGACTTCCTCATATCCTTTTTTACCGAAAATTATTAAAGAAGCACATAGAAGGTTTCGGTCTCTATGTTTGGTTGTTAGAATTAACGTCGGCATGGATCCGGAAGAGACTTCGCGTTCACTGTTGAAGGTTGGCGCAAACTCGGCGCCATATGCTATAACATAGGTGAACCGAGTTTGCGCCAACTTCCACTGGGGAACGCAAAGTCTCTTCAGAATCCATGCCGATGTTACTTAACATGAGCAGGCGTTAAACACGATTCCTTTGTATGTACAACTTTTACATAATATGGGCGGTCTTATTCGATGGGCCGGCTGATTCACGTGATTTTCACTCACCTCCTGGTGTTCTCTCGTCGTTCTCATTTTTTTATTCGCTCAAAAGGACCCTAAGCAATGAACGGGAAACCTCTGCGTCGTGATCACTGTCTCAAAGGGCACAGTTCACGATAGACTCCGTTTTTGTGCTTCAAATGGGAAACAACATAAAAAGTCCTCAGAAGTCGAGCATCGTCGAAGGAACGTGGTCACACCTTCTTGAAGCCAAAAGGGACTCAGAAGCATGGTACAGTGTCCTGATTGCACCGCTTGGTCCCAGTTGTTGCCATCAACACCGACATGACTCCATCGCTGCCACGCCTTGGGCTGAGATCCTGGGTGGTGGTCGAAATGTTTCCCAATCGCAAAAGAGGCGCGGGGAACGGGGGAGAGCGAAGTGCGTGATTGGACGAGACACGAAGCTAGCCGTATTCCATTCAATCACGCACTTCGCTCCTCTCCCGTGTCCCCCGCCTCTTCTGCGGTTGGAAAACATTACGATCACCATCCGCGATCCTTAAAGGCAGTGGTCACGATGAAAAATGTTTTCGAAAAAAAAAACTACAAAATCAGCTAGGATCGAAAATAGCTGAAAAACTATGGAGGCAGCGCGGTGAAAAACGGGCTACGATCAGAGTTCCTAGGACCCAAAGATGCCAGTTCGTGCACACGTGCACAGCGCCGCCCAAAAAGACCATAGTCTCATGCAGAGCAGTCGAAAATCATCGACATTCAGAGGAAGAAATAAATGAAAATTTACCTAATAAAAACCGTTGAACAATGAAAGCAAGCACTTCAGTCGATGTTTTTGACTAGATGAGTACACAAATATTCGAGCAGGTCAGTCCGAAGGTTAATGTTCATTGATTGAAGTTCAATTTTAAGCCAGATGATGTTCTTGATATTAGAGATCATTTACGCCGATGATTTGGAGTGTGCTCGTCCACCACCAAAAGACAAGAAAGTTCAGGCTTCAATTCTGGCGCGAAGCGGCGGTTTTTTCGCGATTTTTCTCATTGGTCCTACTACTCTAAACCCAGAAAGGAGTTTAGAGAGGAAAAGAAGACAAGCATACTTCATCGCGACCACTGCCTTTAACAGAGGTGGCTTTATTGAAAGAAGCAGTGGGTCTCAAACGGAAAATTCGCACCTGTTTCGAAATTCCGCTTGGCAAGGGGTTCCAAATATTTGGGGAAAATCAGGTAACATTCGAACTCACGTTAGAAATTATAAAAATCCCAGTGAAGGCCGAAGTTTTTACGTGAGTGCGAAATTTTTCACCAACGCTTTTCCTGTGTGAATGTTCTAAACAATTTCCGCGGGAAGACCGTACACGACGCCTTCTCTCAATATCTTGGTCTGTTTGTTCGATTAAATATCGTCAAAAGTTCGGGATTCACAGTGATATGAGGGAAAGATCGACAATCAGCTACTTTTTTCCTCGCATAATTGTCCCAGTGATTGAAATCGTTCGAGTTTTGCTGAATAATGGCTTGATGGTAGTTCGAATGACATGTTGGTTTTTGCTGGATTGTGTCACAAATTGCGGTGTCACCGGGGGTGAACAGGATTTCCAGCACTCATACGCGAGTCGTTCTTTGGGAATAAACCGGATCGATTGATTTCCTCCTGCCTTGGGTTTGTCGAAACAATTGGTAGCCTGGCTACCTTTCATTGTCATAATCTACATCTCCATGTAAGCTCTTCGTCGTAGTTGTGTTTATGTGGTTGTTGAGCCTTCTTTGTGTCCTAAACTGATTTTTATGGCCAACATTCGTTGTGTCTGGGTCCGAGATATTTCCTTCTCTGAATCTTGAGATTGCTGTGTATTAGCTGGAATTAAACGTTTTTCGAAGGACTCTGCCGATCGCGAATTAGCTGCTCTTTTGAAGAAAAAGATCGTCTTCGACTTTCCCTTGAAATCGGACATCAACCGCTCCTTGACTGCCACTGCACTCAATTTCCTCACGTAATCGTTTACGACTTTGAGTTGACGAGATCCGCTTCGGGTCAAATTATCTAATAATGAGGGCCGATCGATGCCTACGAGATCTGACCAGAACGAAAGACAACATACTGCTGTCGTCTAATGTTCCTGTTAGCCTTTTTCCCGCAGTTTCTCATCTTTTTCTTCATTCCTCATTCATTCTCTTATCATTTGGCAGTCAAAATCCAGAGTCTTCCTGTGTTTAATCAATGAATTCGTTTGATTCAGTATTAATGCCTTCTCTTGGTTAAAATTGGTTCTGTTGATGAACGACTCGCATTCTAAACTCTATGCACTGAATTTCCATTTCAAAAATAAAAATTGAAGACGGAGGGCGTCTGATTAATTTGGATAGATGCAAAACAGCAAGACTGAACAATCCAATTCATTGAAACATAGGCGGTATTTTCTAATTTTCTCTTTTTTTCTGCCTTGCTGGCTCTTCAGCTTTTTTTGGTCGAGAGGCGCTAAAATCAGACAGAATCAAAAATTCCCGAAAAAGTGTTCAAGGAATCATCCGCGCTGAAAACCACTTCCCATTCTTCATGCTCAGTTCAATGAATGAGCGCTGCAAACCACAGCAGTGACGTTTCGCGCCTCAAAAACGTATGGTTCTGAAGTTGGAGTGGTTAGAAATGAGGATTCGCCACCAGTTCTCACCGGTCATCTAGCACGAGGAGCAGAAGCTTTTTCGCAGAATATTGGTGCGGCCGTCGAACAGATTTGAAAGCAATTATAGCACGAACTTCTCATGCAGAAAAACCCAAAAAAAAATGACGGTGACCAGGTCTCCAAATGCAGCAAAATTCAAAAACGATTTTGGCGTGAAATTCAAAATTACTTTTACTGTGTATTCAATTAGGTTTTTCATTAGAAATGAAGGTTTTCAGGGGCCCTTCCGGAATTTCCGTTCAATAGAGAGGCTAAGCTAACAAAAACATGAAAAAATATTATATGGTTTTCTGCGCGTACGATGTGTCCCGGAGTGCATCACATTGTAGCTAGAAATTCTCATTTCAATTGTGAGATGTTAGAAACATCGTTATCAGCATCTGAATTGAATCACTGGAAATATCCGAGTTAATACTGATCTTGACATACGTCTGTCCAGCTGAGACTGTCCGCGCACGCGGTCGGCGTGCGTGTCGAGGGCCGCTGCAAAGGCGATTCTCCGACCAGCATTTTCACGACTGCAATCAGCTGACTGGGATATCATTCAGTATTCGTTTCATATTTGTGCTTATTGATTGAGAGGTTCAAACATGTTTGCTAAGCAGTCGCACGACACGCACGCCGACCGCGTGAACGGACCTTCTCATTCAAACAGACTTTACGTGCTTCGATGAATCTGATTTTGAACTTATTCAATTCAACGTAACCGTGAAAAAAAAACATTCGAATGGACAACTGGAAATGAAGGGTTTGGATTCAGTTTATTCATTGCTCTCCGAAAGTCGACTACTCAGATAGTAACACCGGTTGGTTCGATGGCACTGAAGGCGTCTCCGGACTGCTCGCCGGGCTTGATCGCTGCAAGATGTGGACACGTCGGTCGGATCGAGGGTATCCATCGCGGTTTCCGGCGAATTGCGAGAAGGATGTGGGCACATCGGTCAAATCGCGGGCAGCACCTGAGTAATGTCTCGCTGTCGGGCTGATCCCAGGATAATGTTGGTCAGATTGGGCCGCCATGCGTCCTCGGTCCAACCGGTGCTACTGTCCGAATATGTTACATACATATTTGAAGCTCTGTCACTATCTATATAGCGTTGTCGATTCATGAATAATTTTTGTGGGTAGCTTTCCGAATGATAAGATTCAAACATGCTCATTCGTCTAGTTTGTTTCTACTTCTACCACTGCCACATAATTTATCTTCTTTATGCTCACAATCAGAGTTACTTTGGTGTCATCCACGCCATGGAGAGGGTCGTTTTATGCGAATCCTGGATTTTTTGAACAAGAAACGTGATTTTTTATAGGCTTGTATCTGCCTAAGAAACCCTTTTTCCCTAAACTCTGTATTTTTCAATAATTCTTTTCTGCAACTAGAGTTGTTATTGACGTTCGTCTCCTTCAACACTGTTGTTGTAATATTGCGTGCCGTATTTAGCTACAATCCAATCAAATGACCATTGCTCTTTTCCTGTCAGGGTCGGTTTTTCTCACCATCTTCTCTTTCACCTCCCTCACCAGTACGTTAAGCTGTTTCTAATTACTTTTATGACAACTGTTCGACATGGACTGTGATGGGATCATAATAAGCAGTTTCTTCTACTGCATTGTTTTCCTAAATTTCCCGAATGCTTCCGAAAACTTCCTCAAAAGTTTCATCCCTCAAAGCGTTCTCCCTTATGTTCTAATGCGATGACAAGTGGAAAATCTGATCTGCATTAGGAGTTTCAGGTATGAAATCAGCAAAAAACCCGCCAACTCCTCGATGGCGGCTCTTAGCCATCGGATTACTTCTGTTAGGAATTTTGATGCTTCTATTCGGTCTGCTCATGCATTTTCTCGTCATACCGTTGCTGGTCAGGGACAGCATCCGACAGGTTGGTTGAAATGTCCAATGCTCGATTCTCTGAGAGAACAGAACTGGCCGCTGTAGTACCGCAACCGTGCCGCAGTCCCCCATAGTTCCGCAGTCGTACCGCAATGACGATGCAATGGGCTCGCACTTGTGTCAAATACCGAAATAGCGCCGCAATGATTGCGGTACTACTGCGGAGCTACTGCGGCAAAATCACAGTGCCGCTGAAACCAGCCATGCCATTTATCGATCCACTCAACCCGGCTTGCCACGTTTCTCATTCACTCGTCTTCGTCTTTCAATTCTGTTGGAACGAAAGCGTGTCTCTTGCTTTTCTCAAAATTCATTACCTCTCTTAGGGAAACACTGACACATTCATCCTCTTCAGTCTTATAAGCGTTTATGTTGACAAAGTTTAGAATGATTTTTTTTGCGTGAAAGTTTAGAATCATTTTTTGAGCTTAAGAAGCTTTTTGAGTTTTGAGCTTTTGAATTTTTTGAACACATTCGACCACACTTACCTGAATTCATGAACCTGAATTCTATAATATGCACATTCTGTGCCAAGCCGAGGTCTCATAGTTCTCTCGCGTGTGTTTCCAGTGATAAGCGGATTTGTTTCAAAACTTTTTAGAGGCTGTGTCCACGATAGAAAGCCGTATTCTAGTTTTCTATGTTTTTCAGTGGGCAAGTTCTCGATGTAGAGGATAATTGGGAAACGTCTCTATAGAAATTTTGAAAGCCGAATAAAAAAATCCTTTTAAAAATATCATTTATTATTTATTTACGCCTCTTGGTGTGTTTTGCGCACTGCAAACAAAACGTCAGACCAATCGTCGCAAATTGTTCTGAGCTTTGAAATGGTTAGGTAAGTGACTTTGCTTTCTGTTTCGTGTACCAGAAACTCTTGAAAAAATAATAATGTTGAATGCTCATGTTTAGATCTTGCAATTTCCCGGAATAAAGAGTATGGCACTAGAAACTATGGAAAACAGCCATATGGCTTGGGCGGGGTGATCCAATGGTTCGACTGGTTCACGAGATTTTCACACGATTCCTGGCCGTTTTTCGAGTTACTTCCATCCCCACTATTCTCAGAAGGACCCAAAGCTTATTTTCCTGCGAAAAACGGGCAATTTTCTCATCGTGAGCACTGCCTTTAAATCGGATTTTGAAAAACGAATGACCATCTCACAAGCAAAGTTTACAAAGCGTAGGTCGGATCTGCGGAAACGAAACGTATGTCAGTATCTCTTGTCTATAGTAAAACTTTGCAGTACCACGCCCCAAGCTGCTGGTTCCAAAAAGTGCATTCATTCATGGAGTACGTCGTATAAGACAGACGCTAGAAAAAGTCGCAAAAAATCAGAAAACTTCGAATTACAAATATATCTAAGACTTCAGTAAAATTTTAGCCAGTCCCCGTTTAAATGACATCGTGGACCTGGCAGTGAGGGTGGCCTTCCCCACGCGCAGATACGCTGACCCCGCTGAGCTATGAGCTTTTCTAAAATTTCACGATAAGGTAAGGGTATCATCAGGAGTTATTTGGGTTGTTTTGAAAAAGAAATCGGATTTGCTCAAAACTTGTATGTAAGGGTATTCTAGGGTGCTGAGAACGAATCTGGGGTCTGTTTGTCGAAATGCTAGAAATACACCTTCCATTAGAAGTACACCTGTCATAGAGATACACCAAAAAGACGGGTATCTGAGAATTAGAAGTACACCCTCTATTTTAAGTACACCTCTAATTGAAGTACAATACCTCCGCTATTCAAGGGAAAAATGGGCGAATTGGGCAAAGTGGACAACTAAAGCGTCTTTCGACCCCAACACGCCTCAAAGTGCTCCGTTTTTAATTTCGAAAGAACCAGAATGTTCACCGTGCCACAATCTATCTAACTATATAAGACAAATTTTGAAATTTAATGATGAAAACGCTTCCTTAATATGAAGTTAGTTATGAATTTGATAAGGTTATCACAAGATAATGAGCCCATTCGATTAAAAACAACCGCACGCGATCTCTAGCATGGTCAAAATGAAAATGTATTCCGCCTTGAAAAATAATGTTGCTTTTTAAATTTCGTAAAATATTATCACACTATCGACTAGATCACGACATGCTGTACATTTCAGCGTTTTCGAAGTTCAAAACGGAGCATTTTGAGGTGAGTTGTGGTCGAAAGACGTTTGGTTGCCCACTTTGCAAATTTCGCCCATTTTTTCCATTGGATAGCGGCGGTATTGTGCATCTAAAATAGAGGCCTGAGGATTAGAAGTGCATGTACCTTTAAAATAGAAAATCCGGTATATTAATTAGGTGTTGCAAGCGAAAGGTTTACTGTTCTTTGGTTGCTACTCCCCTAAATTGCCTTCATTAAGTTGAATCTTCACTCCACTAGGATGATACCAGGTCTATTCACTCTTTGGTCTCTTACCAAAGGTTTTCTCACTTTGAGACGACACTCATTGATTACCTAAAGCCTGTCCGAATGAGACTCTCCACCCACGCGGTCAGCCTGCGCAACGAGCACACGTCAAACCTAGTGCATACTTCCCGCGTTGCGCGATCACGACAGTGCATATCAGCAATATCGATTTTCGGTCCATATAGATGACAAGCATTATGCCGCGTCGCTCGTTGCGATAAGTATGCACTAGGCGTCACGAAGGCAATTTTCAGACGAGCTGACCGACGACTTAGGTACAGCTAACTGGAATATTGTTCCCAATTTGTCTGATATTCGTGGTAATCTATTCACGAATCCAAAAAAATTTCGCGGCGGCCGATCAACACGCCCACCGGCCGCGTGGGCGAGCAGTCTCATTCGGATAGACCTGAATTACTCTGTGGAAGTAATAAAAATTTTATTAACTCTGCTGTGACAAAAAATTGAGTGTAATCGTTCCATACCCAAAGTAAATAGACTTTCTAAATAGCAACAAGTTCAGCGGAGAAGAGATATGTAGGGACAAATAGCTGCATGTAATACCATGTAGCTGTGCTTTCTCGTGAACTATAGTGCCAACGTAATTACACAGCACGTATTCGTGGTTTAGGCAGCCGATTCTTTGGCGTCCAGTGTGTGGATAATGCTACTGAAAGTGAATTAAATCTATGCGCCACGGGAAGATACTTTATTCAGTAGAGATTGTGTAAGAATCAAGAAGACGTGGCCAATAATGACTTGGTGATAGCAGAAATGGCGAATCTGCGGCTCCGGCCGGGGCCGCAGAGGTAAGATTGCGGGGCGATCGCGGCCAGTTCTCTCAGAGTTGGCTCAACAGTTTTTGTTAATTTCTTACTATTATTAAATTCGCTGACTGTTGTCACAGGGCTTGATTCCAGTTCAAAGCTTTTTCGTTAGTTGCAGAAGTTTGGGAAGGTAACTCGCGTCGCTTTTTTTTATTATTTTCCGTTATCCAGTCGCAGAATAAATGCTAAAGTTTGGTAGAATGCTGACTCACTATTCCAACATTCCGTACTCTGTTGCACTGTTCTGGTAAGTAGTGTGGTTATTGAAGCGAAACTCAGGCCCGCACATGCGGACAACGGCTGCTGCGTCGCGCAACACGATGCTAATCGTGCTGGGACCGCATGGTCCCGGCACGATTAGTTTTTGTCCCAGCAGTTGTGTGAGGCAGCATCAGTTGTCCGCAGGTGCGGACCGGAATTTCGATCCGATAAGGAAAGTACATGGAAATATCCTACTATATATATTTTGGTAAATTTGTGTGTGCGTGTGTGTGTTTATGTATGTGTGCGTTTCTCTGTGTGTTTGTTTGACCGTTTATTCGGCTTGACTTTCAAGACGGGCTACCTTACGGGTACGGGCTCAAGAGCGCGCAGAACGCCGTAGAAAGTGTGTGGGACCCAAGTGGAAGTGCGCAGGACGCCGTATAAAGTGTGCGGGACCCGAGTGAGAGTGCGCCGGACGCCGTAGAAAGTGTGCGGGACCCGAGTGAGAGTGCGCCGGACGCCGTAGAAAGTGTGCGGGACCCGAGTAAGAGTGCGCCGGACGCCGTAGAAAGTGTGCGGGACCCGAGTGAGAGTGCGCCGGACGCCGTAGAAAGTGTGCGGGACTCGAGTGAGAGTGCGCCGGACGCTGTAGAAAGTGTGCGGGACCCGAGTGAGAGTGCGCCGGACGCCGTAGAAAGTGTGCAGGACCCGAGTGAGAGTGCGCCGGACGCCGTAGAAAGTGTGCGGGACCCGAATGAGAGTGCGCCGGACGCCTTAGAAAGTGTGCGGGACCCGAGTGAGAGTGCGCTGGACGCCGTAGAAAGTGTGCGGGACCCGAGTGAGAGTGCGCCGGACGCCGTAGAAAGTGTGCGGAACCCGAGTGAGAGTGCGCCGGCCGCCGTAGAAAGTGTGCGGGAACCAAGTGCGGAGAGCGCCGGTCGCCGTAGAAAGTGTGCGGGACCCAAGTGGGAGTGCTAGGGGCGCCGCATAAAATGTGTGAGACCCGAGGGAGATCGCGCCGTAGGAAGTGTGTGAGACCCAAAAGGAAGCGTTGGACGCCGCAGAAAACGTGTGAGACTCAAGAGAGAGAGAGAGAGAGAGAGAGCGCATTACTTCAGAATCACTATGTGCGTCTAAAAGAGAGCGTACACCACTCCTTTCTTCAGGTCCCCTACCCTTCACCACTCAATTCAACTGCTTAGCTGTTTATATGCACTAACTTTTCTAAATCGGGTTTATATACGATGAAAATAAGAGTTAATCAAAATCTGCATCCATGAAACACAAACATCATTCTACTTCATTTGGCAAAAAAAGTAGCAGGGGGTCGGTTGATCATGAAAACGTTTAGTAAATTCCAAACAGCGGTTGTCCTTATCATGACAAAAATTGAGATAGTCAGAGGCCAGTTCAGGATCTTATAAAACGGAAGAACGACCGGTGTGTCACGTTACAGATAAGGAAGTAAACGGGCGTAGCAAGGTTTGGAATGCTTTGTGATTTCCCATGGTTTAAGTGTTGCCGCCTAAACCAGCTTATGGGCCGGCGCAGGAAGAAAGAAAGCACCGAGTTATTTGGCTTATACCCAATATGCCGGCGAAAGGCCCCAGCGGCAGAGGCCGGCGTGAGCCGCCCGACGCCGCTGGTAAATGAATATGGAAGCAAACATAGTTGATATCAAGAAATTGATGGGGCGTCTAGGACAGAGATTATGCGGTATAGTCACTGTCCTTGAGTCAGGAAGCCGCACACAGCAACTCGACGCCAAGTCATTCGATCAATGGCCGTCTTCTTTTCGTTTTTCCGCGCTCGAATTATTTCGCCAAGCAGCGTTGCGGCTTTCTGCCTGAATTACACTTGTCATGGAGTCCTCGCATTTATTTAGTCTGACGAATGGACGGAGTTGCGACGGTAGATCGCCGCGCGCGAGTGAAACCCCATCACCCGGTGATGCCGCCAACGCCGCGGTCAGCTGCAATTATTGCGCCTGGTCCATTCACAAGACCAAATTTGTTACGCACACCATGCATAAAGTTGGGTGTGCATAGGTATGTGCAGTCGGCATGGATTTTAGTGATGCTTTACGCTCCCTACTGAAGGTTGGCGCAAGCTCGGTGCCATGGGCTGTAACATAGGTGCACCGAGTCGTCGCCAATCTCCAATGGGGACGGGGTATGGTATACTTTTTCGCTGTAATGAGCGACAGGCATGCAATCTAGCACAAGTTGAACAACGGCATCGGTCGTCGTAGGAGCAGCTGTCGCGTGTCTGTCGCAGCGACGTGTCACGGAGGGCTGACATACTGTGCTTATCTGGGCCAAATTCCGGTCCGCAATTGCGTCTCGACACGCTTTGCGACCGCACGCTCCCGAGTCAGAAGAACTTCCAGCGCCGCAGTCGCCGATCTGATGACTTCAGGTGAGTTTCGGAAACTGGAAACTAAGAAAAATTGGAGAAAATTGTGTAAAAAAGCCAAATCGAGTCGGATCTGGCGTTGGAACCCCAACTGACTCGAGCGCTTGCGGTTGCAAAGCGTGTCGAGACGCGATTGCGGACCGGAATTTGTCCCCGATAAGCACAGTACTTCAAATGTGCCAAAGCCTGTCGCTGCCACTGTCTCTGTCACTGTGCAGCGCACTGCGACAGTGATAGATTCAAAGGGAGGGAGTTCCGCGACAGGCGGTCAGCGACGCGACCGTGTGTCGCAGTTTCGAAATTCGAATAATCGAAATTCACAGTGATCATTTCATTAGAAGCTCTTTTTTTCTGATCAACCTTAGAAAGCACACTTTATCAATGCACCATCTTGGCTTACTCACTCCACGCCCGATTTGGGGATCTCACACGCTTGGATCGTGTGAAATATTGCGTCACCGTACAAGGTGCTCCATCGGTGGGATAGGCTGGCTTGAACGGCCAGTCAGTGCAAACCGTTTCTCTCTCGTTTTCGCTTTTATTATGTAGCTGTCAGGCAGATATGGACAGTACCAGGGTTTTAGCTCTCAAAACCCTCCCGTTCCAGAGAAACTTACTTGAAATACGGACGGGTGCGATTGAGCTCACTATGTAATTTACAATGACTACTCTGAAAACATTAGCTTGGAGTGGTCTTCGCGGCTAGGAAGGTTTGGTTTTGCTCAGACCTTGTGAATTACGATTTGCGATTTACGAGGAATTCGAAAACCCACGATTTACTATTTACGAAATTACAAAATTCAGTTACGCGCAACCCTGTGCGGCGCAGCGCGGCACGATCGATATTAGGGGTCGTTTATACTTCCGCCGCCGAGTGAAGTGCATTTCTGTAATATTGGTCACGCGGCGTGGCACGATCGATATTGTACGATTGCCCTTTGCCGAGCCGCTCGGCGGCGGAAGTATAAAAGTCTTGTAAGGTCAATGGTATACATTGTCGCTGCCATGAGCGACAGTCATGACATTTAGCACAAATGCGGGACCAGCATCGGAGCAATGGCACTGGCCGTCGTAGGAACAGTTGTCGCGTGTCCGTCGCAGCGACGTGTCGTGGAGGGCTAACATACTGCAATTGTGCCGATGCCTGTCGTTGCCACTGTCGCTGTCACTGTGTAGCGCACTGCGACAGCGGCAGATTTCAAGGGCGGGAGGCGGACGCTGTCGCTGTGCAGAGAGACGCGACCTCGTGTCGCAAAACTTAATCCTTTTCGTACCTTTGCTGCCGCGTCAAATGCCGCTCCTTAAAGGCATCGTACACGATGAAAATCAAATTCCTGTTTTTGTGTTATATCATTCAAGTGGACCTCGATGAATTCATTCGCGAAGTTAGCAGTTCTAAAATTGAAATTAAATGGAGTTTTTTCCAGTTGAAAAAGTCTTTTTGGGTTCGAAGGTTGGCCTTTGGGTCGATCATCTGGTACCTCCTTTCATCAAATGAGAAAAGAAAGTAATTGGTCAACAAGTGATATAGTAGAAATGAGTGGAAGTTGATGAAATATATCATACGATTACGTGATGAATGCCTTTTCTGCACATATCGTTCAAGCTCTTCTCCCTTAAGAATCAGTTGGAAGAAGGATGAACGGGATTTGATCGGGAGATCATGGGTCAACCCAGCGATTCGTAGCGATCGACTCTTCCCTTCTCATGCGTCGATTGGTTGAATGGGGTCTGCAAACGAGGAAAAAGAGATCCGGAAAAGCAGTTTTCAGAGACTTTATAGCGGTTCTTTCAACGTGGCTGTTGCGTAGGGTACTAAAGCTTTCATTATATATTGAAAACTCAGAAACGAATTTCATCGTGAACGATGCCTTCAAGAAAAATGGCGGTGGCGGAGAAAACGTTCTCGATCGTTGTTACCGCTATAGCGGCTTTTGCCGCGCTTTACTGTCTCGTTACCAGTTCCGATCGCGTATCGATTTCGCCAGCAGTCTCATGTGGAAAGAAGCTAGTTGCCAACTTCCGGCTCATTTTCTAGTAATCCAAAATACTGGCTTCATTGTAGCTTGAAAGCGGCATTTTACGCGGGGGCAAAAGGTCGTAAGGGTTTCAAGCTCGAGTGTTCAGCCCTGCCCCCCCCCCCCACCTGAAGTCGTGCAAGCAAATTTGCCTAGGCCGCACCGTGGCGTAGTAGTAGGTCGTGAGACCGGTGCTAGGGTCTCGGCGCTCGGGTGCGATAAGGCGCTCCCCCGAAAAGGGATAGTGGTGGTCAAGCCTCGCCTGAAGCCAAGCGTCTTGTGCTGAACGCGCGTGACGCGCTTGCGGAGACTATCAATACTCTAGTGGCGACGCTAGGCGGAGCGAATGAAAATGGGTCCTAACTTTGCCGAGTCTGTACATGCGATCACTATCATAGTAGCAGAAGATAGCACTAAAATTAATTATTAATAAACAAAATGAAATTGAATACGGATTAATAATGAGAATGACGAAAGTTGTTACGGCCGCCACCATGGTGGAGCAGGCGTCACGCGCGTGCCGTACGAATAGCGCCTAACATTGTGGTAGGCCGATGAATATTTCTACAAAGTGATAGTCACAGCGAATGACAGCTCAAAACTAATTTTCAAAGTCGGACTATCATTTGTGAATACGAGAAAATTTATCTGAAAATAGAAAAAAATTATTCGAAAATTTCGATTTTCAAATATACTCGAAAATTTGAATTTTGAAAGATCAGTTTCTCGAATATATTCGAAAATCCGAAATTCGAAAAATACCATTTTCGAGTTTATTCGAAAATTTGAAATTCGAAAAATTTGATTTTCGAATATTCGAAAAAAGTGATATTCGAATATATTCGAAAATTTTTACAGTTTTGATCAAGTATAATGGCTACGGTGGTGGAAAACATTGAGTTGTGACATCAGATACTTCTTGAGTCAGAGTGCATGCGAAAGCTACCCTTGTCCTATTTGATTCATGGCACATTTCAGTGATTCAGATTTTGAATCATTCCGAATTTCACGTTTCCATTGATTCGGATTCCTCGATAAAGTTTACTTCGACTGGCTTAAAATGAGGGAGCTACATAGGCTATACATACGTATCCTCTGTTTCGTAGTAAGATTGATTTCCGTTTCTCGCGCGCGTCTGCGCGCGTATACTGCGTCTCCTTTTCCTCCACGCTGTCTCTCTTCTCACTCCGCACAAGCGCGCGAATGAACGGAGTGAATTTGGCTTCGGAACAGGAGAGCCTTACAGAGCTGGTGCGTGAGGTGGGATTGTTGTCTGAGGCGTAACCGAGCGTGCTCCATCAGTGAAATTTTTTTTTCGCTTTATTTTTTCCTTTAAAATATCGAATATCACAAACTGGCTGCTCCAGTTAGTGGAAACCTCCGCTTGAGAACGTTGCAAACTGCAATTCATTCAACTGAGCATCGATACTCAAATGTCCTCAATATGCAAAACTGCGATCTGTCAGTACATCAGTGCTCAGCCAGATAATTTAAGGAGTACAGTTGTGAAGGAAACTTCTGAGGCCTTTCAATAGGATGTCTTACCCGATCCGGCATAATCGCTAGAGATTACTCCCTCTAACATATGTTTCAGTAGATGACTCATGATCGGGCCAAACAGGAAAGAGGAGTTTTTCAACCTGGGATCTGTATGCTGCGTAATAGATAGGATGAAGTGGTCGCCAAAGATGGACGAAAATTCGAATGAAACACATTTCGCACCATCTGGAAATGAATATTCAACAGTTTAAAAAAAGCATCCAAAACTTGTTTGTGCTTTAGGATTTTGTGAAACATTACATCATTCAATTCAGTTATTTATTGGGTATTTTTTCGGGATTAAGCTTTTGTTTGCCGGGGGTTATAATTCATAAATTCAATGTTAAATGAAGCGTTATAGGAAACAATTTCGTAGCTAAGGCGATAGCTGCGTGCTCTTTTTACGACCTGTCTTTAAATCATGCTTAAGGGAGAGACCTGGTTCTCCCGCAGAGCGAGGTCAAATGCCATTCTGTCCCAGCCATGCAGCGATTTCGCTCCAGCAGCGATTTAGAGATCCATAAAGATAATTGCGAGAAGAACGAAAATCCCGAAATAATCCCAAGATGTTCGTAGTTCATCTAGAAGCTCTACCAAGATACGTAGAGCAATGTAGAGAGTTCCAATGCCGAAAAATCTTTGTCTTGAGTCGGGAAGCTTCGAACAAATCGCATGCATAATCGACTGGAATATTTCTTCTATGTTTCTCGTAGGAATACGTTTATCATTGACTCAGAGGAGGCCTAGTGGCCTAGTTGACGGGCAGGGACTAGCGCAATCTCGATTTCTCGAATTCGGATGGGTTCTGGCTTTATGATTTACGAATTCCGAAAAACACGGAAGAAAATTGGAAGTATCACCTTGCGTGGTCCTGGATCTGGCATGAGTATATTTCCGTTATCCCGATTAGCCAATTTTTGATGGTTTTTGGTGTTTCAATGCCAGACTAACGCGTTCCGGAAATAAATCGGTCTTTCCTTCTCCGGTTTTTGACTTTCGTATTTTTAATTCAAAATTCCGTTTTTTTCTGTCGACAAGGCATAGCAAAGTGGGTTTCCCCTTGAGGTCGTGAAGACGTTCAGTGTGATATCGTTAACAAAAGGAAAGGCTACCCTAATCTGAGGCCACATAGTTTGATAAACTCTGGGGCATTTCTAGTCGTCTCTCGATTTCGATGACCACCAGCGGGAAGCGGTTGCTTTTTTTGTCGAAACATCGTTATCAGCAGTTATAGTTCTCCAAAACCAATCGCTGCAGGTGAAAATCGAAATCGAAAGCCCACCACGAATGCCCCAAAAATCATCTCTCTTTTACTAGACTCTTCCCTTTCATTGCAGAATCCCCAACTAACGCAGAGTACTCTCATACTTTATACATTCTTCTCTTAGGAACTCCCCCAATAACAGCTCTCGTCGTTTTCTGCAGTCACCAGCACTTCTGTTTTCTCCGAACTATCTGGAAAATGTTTTTTTGGCAGACAGTGCCTTTGGAGGCAGTGTTTACGATAATAAAGTTGCCCGTTTTTGGCAAAAACAGGAGCTTTGGGTTTCTCTAAGAAGAGTGAGAACGGAAGTACTACGAAAAACGATCTCGTGGACCAGCCGACCAATTAAATCACCCCGTCCACGTCATATAACAGTTGTCCTGCGTTCGTTTCACCGGAGGAACAGTTGCCGAATTTTTGAATATTCTTTATTGCCAAAAATTCTAATATCCAAGCATATGCCTTCTTATTTTTATAGAGGTTTTGGTACAAGATACAGATAACAAAGTCACTCACCTACGAAATTTCGAAGCGCAAAATAAACCCGTCTCCTTAAACATTTCAAACAGGCGTAATTAGGTATATCGGAGGTTTCTTTCAACAGTTTTCTCCGGTATTTGAGAGTTTTGTGGCGACTTTTCTCTAATAACCTCTTCTTCGTTGTGTCACCTACACAAAGAAATCGAAAACTAGTGTACGGTTTTTTATCGTGAACACTACCTTTATTTTTAAGTCCAAATTTATTCTCAGATTTCCACGGAATTTGTACTATTCAAATCTGATAGTGGGGTGTCTTCTCTGATTCTGGCACCCCTTACAGTTTTCAGGGGATTAATGGCTAAAAGTCTTGCTGTGATTACGACATGTTTTTGTGTTATTTCTCCAGGGACAAGCTACAGAAGGTGGTACTCTCTTCTTTCTCTTCGTTCTTAGTGAGGTCAACCAGGGCTGATTTCCTCTGCGATTTCGGCATTAAAATGGGCATTGTCGGCGATTATGCGACAGCTGAGCGTCCTCCATTCAAGAGAAACCTGTTCGTACGGCTGTTACGATAGAATGTCGCTCGCTTATAATGCCATCAAACCGGGACAGAGAAATAAGCAGGCTACCCCCGGGTGGGGAAAATTATATAATCTCTCCGGCGAAAACTCGAGGGAATAATGGATTCGTGGCTAAACCAGCAGTTTCGCTAGACCTATGTTCAGCTTACCTCATTGTTAAAGGCAGCGTTCACGATGATCATCTTCGTTGACTTTCCACAGGGAAATGATGGGCGAGAAGGATCTTAGGCTCCCAGTGTCGAAAGAACGGTAGAAAACGAGCCAGGAGCGGCAAAATAACAGCTGCAAACAAGCGTTGTGGTGCCCCAAACACGCCTGGTGCCCCTAATCCGCCCCCTCGGAATGAACAAAGATACAGGAATGATCAAGTGAAGGGAGTGCTGATAAGTGAGCTGATCACTTCATTGCACTGATAGGTATCATCCTTCTAGCGGTCAATCCCTCCACTCTCAAAAATCAGCGTAAACAAGAGAGGGCCTATTTTTGCTCAAAAACGCGTCTTTCGTGTCCTTTTTGAGCATGCCTTGCTATATAGGGCACCAGACCTTAAGCCGTGGAGATATCGGAAGTGAAATTTATCGTGAACACTGCCTTCAAGAAGCAAACATAGAACTGTATGCTGCTCTGCGCACGACTTTATAGCACTGTCCTTGACATGAATGAGCGAAATTCCGAATTCCGCTGCCTCGAAAAAATTCCGAAACTGCAGAAAAATCGGAAATATCGTGGCTAACGTCAAATTTACTGACAGATGCACCCTTGCTAATATCGTTGTCTTTCTATGACCGGGATCATATTTCCGGGGACGAGCAACGCCACGCAATGCTTACCATCAATGTCGACTGAAAGAACTGTCGCTGGCGCGGGTCGCGGGAAGTGTGATCCTAGCCTAATACATACATGTTTAGTCTTTAGTTTATAGTGGATGGCGCTGTGGTTTGCCGCCTGAGAGGCGCATGTTGATGAAAATCGCGTCTCAGCCAATTTTCTCCCAAAATGTATTGAATGCGTGGAAGTCCCAAAAAAAAATTAATTCTCTGAGGCCTGACAGCTTCGACCCTACGACTTCCATAATTGAAAATCGGTTTACGCTTTCAGTTCTGTGAAAACTCCAGAATTAAGTCCGATCATCTTTGATTCACAATAAGAGTTGTGATCTCCACATGAAGTGAATGACAATCCCGAAAAAAATCTCTCAGAACCTATTCAGAGGGCAGGTTGCCCATAGAAGAACATTATATTGATGGTCTACAGCGTTCCTATAGCCTCTCCTCCTCATTCTGAGTCAGTTGATTGATTGATTTATTACGATGCTTAAAGGCAGCATACAAGCTCGTAAACGTAGTTGAGATAACTACAGAATTAGAAAGGTATGGCACCGAACACAACGCCCACGCATTTTGAAGCTTCAAAAACAACCCACAGTGACGCTACACTAGTTAGAAGTTGGCCCCGCCCTGTATCTGCCCGCCCCCCGTATTTGCGTCCTCCGTCAAAACAAGGGATCTGAGCCATTTTCGCCGTCGGCGACGTTCGTGGTTTACCTATTGTACCTATTTTACCACCCACAAACCTCGCCGACGATGGAAATGGCCCAGCACCCCTATATTGGAGGAGGACGCAAATACATGGGGCGGGCAGATACAGGGCGGGGCCAACTTCTCACTCATGTAGCGTCATTGTGGGTCGTTTTTGACGCTTCAAAATGCGTGGGCATTGTGTTCTGTGCCATACCTTTCTGATTCCGTAGTTATCTCAATTACGTTCACGAGCCTTTAAGGCAATCGTATGAAAGCAAGAAAAACAATAATGAAATGCATCACAAAACAAAGCACACAAGTTTCAACGAGTAAGAACAAGCTTTCCGGGAAAGTTAGTCCAGACAACTCAGGAAACTGCAACGTTAAGAAGCTTGGATTCAGTAAAGCGTTTGAACCTTGGGAACTCCATTGTTTCGAAAATTGAACTCATAAGCGCATTGTACGCAGACGCGGCCCTGATAGAATCTGTTGTGTTTTGCCATGACCAACCGCTCCGCTGCTTGTTCCGCTCGGACTTAAATGAGCGAGACGGCTATACTATCAACTTTTCGCGCTGTTTTGCTTACCAGCGAGTTCCTGGCTGGGTGAGGTTCATCTGCCCTCTCTCACACACAGGCGGGGGGAAATTTGGGCTCTCGAATTGGTAAGTTTAAAGGCATCGTTCGCGCTGGAAATCAATTTTTATTTTTCAGGTTAAATTTCATGTTTGAGCCCGGTAGACCACACTGGTAAACTTTGGCGCGTCAAAAACGTTGGGCAATGAGGTTGGAAGGCGTCAAAGATGAAGATCCGCCACCAATTCTCACCAGTCATCTAGCCCTTTTTCCTAGAATGTTGGTGCGACCGTAAGACAACATGAAAAATAGTTACGGCACGAACTCCGTGTGCAGAAAAACCCCGAAAACGACAGTGACGAGGCTTCCAAAAGCAGAAAAACTTCAAAAAGGATTTTGGCGCGAAATTCAAATTCGTATTTGCAATGTGTTCCGATTGACTTTTCTTTACAAATGAAGGTTTTTCATGGGCCGCTTCGACGTTTTCGTTCGGTAGAGAG
The DNA here is from genome assembly GCA_029168955.1 of Aplectana chamaeleonis. Taxonomy (NCBI): domain Eukaryota; kingdom Metazoa; phylum Nematoda; class Chromadorea; order Rhabditida; family Cosmocercidae; genus Aplectana; species Aplectana chamaeleonis. The sequence continues at coordinate 155,602 of JAPDOI010000299.1, forward strand.
GCCAAGCTACACAAAAACATGAAAAAAATAATATACGGTTTTCTGCGCGTCCGATGCCTTTAAAGGCACAGTACACCCTCAGATATGAATTTTGAGATGTTCATGTAATTGTGTAGAAGACCCCTCCTGTGTAACACGTGCCAAATGCGAGATCTCAATTCCTCCAAATAAGTGAGATATAAGCGACCACCACAGGCCCGACCCCCTTCGCTCACCACCACAGGCCCGACCCCCTTCCGGATTTTCGACCTCGATATCGACTGGATGAATGGATGAATTCTTAACCAATCACCGTTCTTCAGTCCATTGCCGGACTGTCTCCTTATCCTGGCTCGCTCTCGCACAACGCTTGCGAATGAAGAGAAATACAGGCCTGAGACAACTCGTCCACCAATTTTTCTCCCTCAAAATCTTGGCATATTTGAAGAGCCATAACTTTGTTCAAAGGAGCTCTTGGACATTTTCAGAGATACCACTGTGATCAGCGTGTGACTCTCTCCAAGATAAGCATGAAATCTGAAAATTAACTTTTTGGGTGTCCTGTGTCTTTAAGGCGACGTTTGATCGAGTAAGCACAAATCCTATTCGATCCTTTCAGGCTCTGAAGAAGATTTCTCCGAAACGTCGGCCATAAAGAAGATTTACCAACCTCGTGTCGAGTACAACATCATCGTACATTATACCGTTTTCGCGTGTGTTCAGTGTACGTGGGATAAAACCGACGTGTACTTTCTACTAAGCCAACCGGTTCCAATTCGGATGTGTATGGAACTCGTTATCCCTTGCAAACGCCCTTTATCCTCTGGAACGTGATCTTTTGAGGACCTATATTTGTCCGAAGAACAGGTTCTCACTGAACGCGTGAAACCTACATATTGCCCCCAGGTGTTATCGAACTACAATACCCGCGCTATCCCCTTTGAAAACGAAACCATTTTCTGAGTTGGGAGAAAATTTTGATGCCTATACCTTTATTGAACAGGAACTTTTAGGAGTTCTGAAGACTTACTCGTGTTCACAGTCCAGGTTGCTATGTACATATCTAGTGGTATGTGCTATTCGTCAAAATCTGCTCATTTCGCCTTTCTTAGAGGAAAGTGCTGCGTATCTGATGTGAATTTTTGAATTTGTATAACTGCGTAAGTAAAAGAATAGCGATGTCTAGTTGGTTTTCGTGGAACAGGTGGAGGTAGGGTGATTTAAAAGCAGCATACACGCTCGCAAACATGGTCGAGATATCAGCAAAAATAGGCCCGCTTCGGCCCATACCATGTCGTGAACGACGTTTGAAGCGCTGAAAACCATCCAGGATGACAACATTTGAGCAATCATGTCAAGCACGCCCGTATTTTCACACCCCTTCTAGTAACAGAATGAAAAGTTAAACTCAAGAAAACATGTGATAGCTTAGAGTGATAGCACTAACCAAAGGGAGTGCGTGAGAGAAACAGCTCGATTTACCGGCATATTACATGTTTGTGCACTGATGAAATCCTCCATTTTCGAAAGCCAGCAGGAGTATAGCGGCATTCTCGAAAGTGGACGAGAGTTAATCGGTATGTAGACATGTTATACTCAAGTAAATCGAGCTGTTTCTCTCGTGCACTCCCTTTTGATAGTGCTATCACTCTCAATTATCGCATGTTTTCTCAAGTTTAACTTTTCATTCTGTTACTTGAAGGGGTGTGTAAATACGGGCGTGCGAAACATGATTGCTCAAATATTGTCATCTTGGTTTTCAGCGCTTCAAACGTCGTTTGCGACATGGTATGGGCCGTGTGGGCCTATTTATGCTGAAATCTCGACCATGTTTGCGAGCGTGTATGCTGCCTTTAAAGATTAGCGCAAGGATGGGTTTTGAAATCTATCACTAATCATTTTGACAAAAAATATCTGAATTTAGGTGATAATACAATTCCGACAGCTTTTGCGTTGAAAGAAGGATCAAAAATTCACTCTTTGCTATTCTCTAGATCGTTCTATTCGCCCGTGTTCTATAGAGAGAGCATTTTCTTCATTAAAGGCAGTGTTCACGATGATTTTCGTCCCCGAGTTTTTCACGTGGAACAATGCGTTGGCCTGCAAGTGTTACCAAAATGGCGATGAAACGGCGAGAAACGCATTGAAACGTCGTATTTCAATGACATTATTCTGTAACATTCACTAGTTGTCCGGTTGGATAAACATGTTCATGGTGGTTGTCCCCGGTGGGAAATTGGATCAATCGAAAAAAGAAGAATGTTTCATGCAAAGCAGGGTTAGTTAGGGCCATAAGGAAAGGACAGAGTAATAGAGAGTAGAGAATTGCAAAGTACAGGTCCACAAAAGATCTCATTGTCACAGCAAACACTTCCTGTGATACTTAAGAGGCGGAGTGATACCTAAGGATTTCGTGTACTTCTGGTGGGTTTTTCTCAATTTCCACGTCATTTTAGTTCTTTTCCGGGGGCCACTTGATCAATATAGCGAACAATCTCGAAACTAAAGATTATCGTGAACCCTTTAATCAAAAACAATCTCAAAAAAATCTCTGCATTTATGTCGATTTTCTTTTACAAATGAGGTTTTTTTACTCTTGTACTATTTTCGTTCACTATAGAGGCTTAGCTATACAAAAAAAATGGAAATATAATCTATAGCCTGGCTCTCTCATTTTGAGCCGGTCGGAGAAAGGCTTATCATGTCAAAATCGCCTTATCACTGTTATGCTTTTCTATGACCGACCGCTCCGCTGCTTGCTACGCCCAGACTCATGCGAGCAAGATTGGCTTTATGTATCATTTGGTGCGGGCGCGATGCCTAGAGAAACAAGGCATGTTTAGAAAAGCGTAGTAAATAATGGTTATCAAATATCAGATACTTCCCGTTCACAAAGGGTAGCGCTGGGGTGCGTTCCAAGAACATTCCCATGGCGAAACGCGTCCATGGAAACTTAGCCACGGCCACGTGGGAGCAATTCTCAGTTATAATTCGCATCCATGGAAAGCAAAGTTGTCCATGAAAAGGTTGTTTTTCCTCCCACGGCGTCGTGGGAACGTTCTAGGAACGCACCCCTGGTATTTCATGTGCTATTATATCGTATTGTCCGTGTGTAGCCGCCTCACAGCAAGACCGCCCGCAGCACGCTCGCTCTTCTAGTCACCCATTGATCTTACCCGTATCGATCGAAGGCGCGGCAAGCAAGCTGGGTTCATCGAGAGGAAAATTCTCACGGAGTCCACCATACTTGTATTGAATTTTCGAAAAAATTGAATGCGCGTTCGGCTGAAGAAAGATTTCACAGGTATTATTTGGCCTCTTTCTATCATGGGTATAGTTTGGCCCCTCTCTATCCGAGCAAAATTTTTTGTTTCACTCGCAACTCATTCCAGAAATTTTTTCTGGATTGCTTTGCACTGCTGAATTCTCACAAACACTCCCTTAAAGATCTGGACCTTATATAGTCATGTGATGTGTTGCACTTTTGCCGATCGCTTTTGGAGTAGAACTCACATACATACTTAGACAAAGTGGCCATTCGAAATGAAGAATACGTTTCTAGGACCGTTTTCTGACCTTACAATTCGAATTGAACCTCCGCAGCTGAAGAACTGCTCCCTGTGCAGCGCTTTCAAGACTTTACGGGTAGTTACATCAAATATGTAATGTTTCGGGTGTTTACGAAAAAATCGGATTAGGCTGAAAACTTGTATCTGGAGACTATTTATGATGCCAGACAACCTTGGTCGACCATCCAACAACATTTGGATCAGATTGGGAAAGGAAGCACAGCAGTATTATGTGTTTGTATTTACTGTAAGAAAACGACATTACCTTCCGGTCCCCCTAATATATTGTCATTTAGCTGGCGTAGCCTACCTCAATATTTCGAAAATCGACGAGTGGACTTCAAATTCGTGTTCAGCATCCCATTTTACCCCCACAAACAAGTTTTGAGCCATACATGAGGCTTTAACCAGACAACCTAAACCCACCGTAACCTACCTTGATACTTAGATAATTTACAATCGGACGTCAGGGTCGCGTTCAGCACCCCCAAACAGCTCCTGCAGAGAAGTTTTGAGTTGAATCTGTAATAGCGTTCCGAAAATCGGTTTGCCGATTTCCGGAACGTCGTGTTTTGCCTTCATATTTTTTCCTCGATAGTAAACTTTGAACAAATTGGGTTGAGAACTGTGGAAAATTGACAAGTGGACCTCAGATTCGTGGTCAGCACCTGAAGTGACCCCCTGATTGATAGGAAGGCGAAAGCTCAACAACTAGGGAAATAGGGGAAAACACCTATACCTCTGGCCAGAGAACCGTTCCGCCGCTACAGAGGGAAAACTCGAACCAGAAACGTGTATCTCATTATAAATGGCCACTTTGTCCGAGTTTTTTTTCCTTGTCAGACACAATTTATGTGATGTATGCGTGTTAAGTTCCAGTTTTGAAGTTTCTTCAGTAGCCTTCCTATTTGGTATTCAAATGATGCCGCGGTATTTTTGGCGAGTTTTGCTCAAGTATGTACGGCAGTTCAGTTCTGTTTGTGAGAAGGGCACCACACGTGCTGCATGAAGAGCTCTTCAGTGCCATTGAAAACCACATCATTTTTGACCCCTCGCTCCACTTCAAAACTTCAAAACAACATTGCATATAAGGTTTGTCTATTATCAAGTTTGTGGACAGGCAAACATTGTTCATGGGGAAAACTTGAGGTAAATGAAAGTGAATATGAAAGTGTTTGTTGAATAAATGAATTTTCAGAACACGCAACTCGTTGAGGGTTCCCGGATGATGGAGAAGTGGATGCACCCCGAATACGAAATCCTCTTCAAGGTGAGGTTTTTCTAATCCAGACCTTTGCCTTCATAGTTGTCCGACAAATTAGTCATAAACCTGGTTTTTCAATGATAGGCAAAAAGTTTCAACCACAAAACCTTTGTGTGTTGTCGAGGAATAAGTTCCGCATTTTCTATGTTTCGATTTTTTTCGTTTTTGTTGAGCGCCTTATTAAAGTGTAATATGGTGTTCGAGAGGGTCATTTGTCCTCTTCTCAATGCTTCATGTGGCTTACCGTTAAACTTGACCACTTCCGCCTTTTAACTTCAAATTCAAAGTGTGGTCCAAGTAGTGACTATATTCTAATGTTGATATTTCTTCCAAGCAAAGCATCATATTGATTCAAATGGGGTTTTCCTAGAATACTCTCAAGTCAATGTAAGCAGACCTTTTGTTAGCGGAGCGGGTGAATGCGGACTTCTTCGCCTGCTCGTGACCTGTCGAGCTTCTGTCATAGTTGGTCGAAACACGGCTTCATCTTACCTGATAACTGAGGTAGTAAGCCTACTGACCGCGGTGCCTCCCGCTAAGCATACCTACATTGGTAAGGGACAGTTCACACTCCTCAATCCCAGCGGTTCATGCACGTGACTCGCGGGCGTTGCGACGGAGTATGAGTCCTTTCCACGGGAGTAGAAACGGCGACAGCTTTTGAAGGCATCGTACGCGCTGAGATCCACTTACAGTTTTTTGGTTCGAATGATTTTCTGGGCCCACCTAAGAACGTAGGGAGAGTTTATTTGGGTAAAAACGTCTTACTGTGAAGATAAATGATCCGTCAGTCATCTGGCACAATTTGCTGTCAGCCATCATATAAGTAAATGATCAACGATTGATAAAGCTGAAGTGAGGGGAAGTTGATGGAATCGCTTCAGCCGCGAAGCGGCTGGAGAGGTTTGGTTTTGCCTAGGCCTTGTGATCAGGGATGTGCGGAAATTTTTTGAAAAATTTCAGAAAACAGAAAACAGAAAATCGAGTTGGTCAGAAAACAGAAAGGCTAAAACGGCCAGAAAACAGAAAACAGAAAATTTTCAGAAAAAATACTCATTGCATTTTAACTTTTTTTCAAGTGAAGAGAGGATGTAATTCTAAATACCATTGTCATACTTGTAATATTATATCTACGGAACTGCGCAGATGATCTATAAGGCATTGATAGTAGCAATAACGCGTCAATGACGGATACAACATCATTGAAGACACGCTGAGAGTCTTGGCCGAGAAATAGCCCACCAGGCTCAACAACTGATCCTGTCGAGCTATTTCTCGAGTATTTTTTGATTGATTCTTGGCTGCTAGGTGGCTGCGACCATGTTGTTTGCGAAATAACCGAGGAATAACCGAGAAAACATGGGTAGTTGAACCGACGGCGGTGTTGACATCCAAATCTGTCTCAACAATGCGTCTTACACTCCCCTTTGAGAGCATTCTTTGGCGGCTGTTTCTCGACGACCATTATTTGACGCCTATTTCGCGGCAACCAGCTATTTTGCAAACACGACCTTGTTCTCGGCTATTACGCGAAAATCAGACATTTTGTGGCTATTTATCGGCTATTGCTCGGCCAAAACTCTCAGAGCACCCACCCGTATGGTACCTCAGACAAATCATCGCTCGGAGCGGGACCGAAGAGCGACTCGAGCGACGCTGTCTCTCCGCACCGAGCGATCTACTCGGGAGACAGTAGCCGCTCTCTGGGCGACAACAGTCCCGCTCGGAGCGATCTTCGGTCCCAACTGGCACTGCGGTCCCTGTCCTGGCGATTCTCGAAACATTCCTAACTGCTATTTTTTCTTCATTTTCGCCTCTTCTGGAGAGGATTAAGCCTCTTAAGAGGACAAGGTACTTATTACTGCCTGTGGGCTAGGAGGTTAATCCTGCCACAGGCCGCAACAAGGATACCATCCATGCATAGTCCGCAGTGAGGAAGCCTTCCCTACCGCGGGCCATAGAGGATCCCCTCGGCCGCCAAAAATTGTCTTCCTGAGAGAGACCCGAGGTCACCTCTCAAGAGTGGCCTCGAAAGGCCAATTACCTGTCTACACGAGAGCCGCCTTTCAAACCCGCAGGATTGATTGCTCTTCGAGTGATAACGTGGCCCGCACGTTATCACTCAAAGAACAACCAATCCCGCGTCTCTCCATCTCTGGAAATGGCACCGTTGTCGCCCTGAGAGCGACCGGAGAGCGGCTGACGCTGATATTTCTACTGGACAGGGACCGCGGTGCCAGTTCGCCCCTCGGCCGCTGTCCATGCGACGACTTCATAATTGGGAGGAGTCGGTTCCGCTCCGAGCGATGGTTTGTCTGAGACAAGGGTTGCATCCTAGGACAGAATCGGGTTCAACCCCACGCTGTCAGCGGCAGCTGCTGCTAACAACTAACTGCAGCAGCTGCTGACAAGGGGAGGTTGAATTCGTGCTCTGCCCTGGGATGCTACCCCTATTGCCCCAAAGTACTACCCTACGAGTTCGTTAGCAGGGTTCGCGATACAAACGATTGTTGAATTTTTTTTTTTACAATAATGGAGTTCTGGGCACCACAATAGTGAAAATAAGGGAGAAGTTCCATAATAACGCACAAAAACAAGTCATAACGGCTAATTGGTGGGTGTACGCATACCCCCAACTAAAAGGTTTTGTTAATGCTTATTTTCCACCTTCTATTCTGCCGCTGAAAAAAGTTAGTAGTCTCTCGGTGTTCAGCAACTACTTTAAATGCAGAATAAAAGACGACAAAACAAGGTATTGAAGAAATCTAGTGAATTGGGGGGGGAGACCCAGCAATTGCTTGTTTTCGAGCTTTTTTTCTCCGACTTTCCACTCACTTTCACTTTTTTGATGACCAGGCCTATCTTCTCAAAGAGATAGCACAATAAAATTTTTTATCGCGAACCCTGCCCTTAACAGCAATCGCACCATAGAACACAAATAGTACCTCGCAAAGGACTAGATAAGCTGCGGTGTTCCACAGATCCGGATTTCGTAGATTTTTTTCTGATGTTTTTCTGTTTTTCGCAGATTTTTCAGAAAACAGAATTCAGAGAACAGAAAGGTCCAAACGGCCAGAAAACAGAAATCAGAAAACAGAAATTTCCGCACACCCCTGCTTGTGATCACTTAGAATTCTATAAAATAGTTTATAGAATCTTTGAAACAAAATTTCTGAAGATTTCCTTCTGGATATAAGTGAAGGGGTCCAGAAGACACCTGCTTTCCAAATTTCAGCAAAATCGGTTCACAAATAACAAAGTTGGGAGCCCGAAAGCTTAATAAAATTTCATGGTGTGCGCCGTAGGCCGTGAGCCGTAGGCCGTAGGCCGTAGGCCGTCACGCTTTTCAGTCCTCACTGCTAATAGCCACTGCCAATGGTCTCAGACAATCAACTTGGCAGACAGGTAAGTTGGTAGGAGGTACGTAGGCTGGTAAGTAATCGACTTGTAGGTGAGTGGGGATTCTGATGGCATCATCGGGACGTCGCGAAAAGTGCTTCGGGCTTCTGATGACGTCATCGGGACGTCGTGAAAAGTGTTCCGGGCTTCCGATGGCATCATCGGGACGTCGTGAAAAGTGCTTCGGGCTTCTAATGACGTCATCGGGACGTCGTGAAAAGTGCTCCGGGCTTCTGATAACGTCATCGGGACGTCGTTAAAAATGCTTCGGGCTTCTGATGACGTCATCGGGGCGTCGCGAAAAGTGCTCCGGGCTTCTGATAACGTCATCGGGACGTCGTTAAAAATGCTTCGGGCTTCTGATGACGTCATCGGGGCGTCGCGAAAAGTGCTCCGGGCTTCTGATGACGTCATCGGGACGTCGTGAAAAGTGCTTCGGGCATCTGATAACGTCATCGGGACGTCGTTAAAAGTGCTTCGGGCATCTGATAACGTCATCGGGACGTCGTTAAAAGTGCTTCGGACTTCTGATAACGTCATCGGGACGTCGTTAAAAGTGCTTCGGGCTTCTGATGACGTCATCGGGACGTCGTGAAAAGTGCTTCGGGCATCTGATAACGTCATCGGGACGTCGTTAAAAGTGCTTCGGGTTTCTGATGACGTCATCGGGACGTCGTGAAAAGTGCTTCGGACTTCTGATAACGTCATCGGGACGTCGTTAAAAGTGATTCGGGCGTCTGATGACGTCATCGGTACGTCGTGAAAAGTGCCTCGGGCTACTGATGACGTTATCGGGACATCGTGAGAAGTGCTTCGGGCTTTTGATGACGTCATCGGGACGTCGTGAAAAGTGCGGAACTATCCTAGGCGGGGGGGGCACTCAAGATTCAAGTCAGAAATGGAATGAACCACCGATCTATAACGCTATCAATCGAAGCATATCTACAGAACTTCATCAACAACAATGATTGATAGCAGCATCAAGCACCTTTTATCAGAGTTTCCATTCATTTTCATGAGAAAATCGTGGGTGCCCCCCCCCTGTCTAGGATAGTCTCAAAAGTGCCTCGGACTACTGGTGACGTTATCGGGACATCGTGAGAAGTGCTTCGGGCTTATGATGACGTCATCGGGACGTCGTGAAAAGTGCGGAACTATCCTAGGCGGGGGGGGGGGGAGCACTCAAGATTCAAGTCAAAAATGGAATGAACCACCGATCTATAACGCTATTAATCGAAACATATCTACAGAACTTCATCAACAACAATGATTGATAGCAGCATCAAGCACCTTTTATCAGGGTTCCCATTCATTTTCATGAGAAAATCGTGGGTGCCCCCCCCCCTCTAGGATAGTCCCAAAAGTGCCCCCGGCTACTGGTGACGGTATCGGGGCAACGTGAGGAGGGCTTCGGGCTTATGATGACGTCATCGGGACGTCGTGAAAAGTGCGGAACTATCCTAGGCGGGGGGGGGAGCACTCAAGATTCAAGTCAGAAATGGAATGAACCACCGATCTATAACGCTATCAATCGAAGCATATCTACAGAACTTCATCAACAACAATGATTGATAGCAGCATCAAGCACCTTTTATCAGAGTTTCCATTCATTTTCATGAGAAAATCGTGGGTGCCCCCCCCCTGTCTAGGATAGTCTCAAAAGTGCCTCGGACTACTGGTGACGTTATCGGGACATCGTGAGAAGTGCTTCGGGCTTATGATGACGTCATCGGGACGTCGTGAAAAGTGCGGAACTATCCTAGGCGGGGGGGGGAGCACTCAAGATTCAAGTCAAAAATGGAATGAACCACCGATCTATAACGCTATTAATCGAAACATATCTACAGAACTTCATCAACAACAATGATTGATAGCAGCATCAAGCACCTTTTATCAGGGTTTCCAATCATTTTCATGAGAAAATCGTGGGTGCCCCCCCCCTGTGTAGGATAGTCCCAAAAGTGCCTCGGGCTACTGATGACGTTATCGGGACATCGTGAGAAGTGCTTCGGGCTTTTGATGACGTCATCGGGACGTCGTGAAAAGTGTTCCGGGCTTCCGATGGCATCATCGGGACGTCGTGAAAAGTGCTTCGGGCTTCTAATGACGTCATCGGGACGTCGTGAAAAGTGCTCCGGGCTTCTGATAACGTCATCGGGACGTCGTTAAAAATGCTTCGGGCTTCTGATGACGTCATCGGGGCGTCGCGAAAAGTGCTCCGGGCTTCTGATAACGTCATCGGGACGTCGTTAAAAATGCTTCGGGCTTCTGATGACGTCATCGGGGCGTCGCGAAAAGTGCTCCGGGCTTCTGATGACGTCATCGGGACGTCGTGAAAAGTGCTTCGGGCATCTGATAACGTCATCGGGACGTCGTTAAAAGTGCTTCGGGCATCTGATAACGTCATCGACGTCGTTAAAAGTGCTTCGGACTTGATAACGTCATCGGGACGTCGTTAAAAGTGCTTCGGGCTTCTGATGACGTCATCGGGACGTCGTGAAAAGTGCTTCGGGCATCTGATAACGTCATCGGGACGTCGTTAAAAGTGCTTCGGGTTTCTGATGACGTCATCGGGACGTCGTGAAAAGTGCTTCGGACTTCTGATAACGTCATCGGGACGTCGTTAAAAGTGATTCGGGCGTCTGATGACGTCATCGGTACGTCGTGAAAAGTGCCTCGGGCTACTGATGACGTTATCGGGACATCGTGAGAAGTGCTTCGGGCTTTTGATGACGTCATCGGGACGTCGTGAAAAGTGCGGAACTATCCTAGGCGGGGGGGGGCACTCAAGATTCAAGTCAGAAATGGAATGAACCACCGATCTATAACGCTATCAATCGAAGCATATCTACAGAACTTCATCAACAACAATGATTGATAGCAGCATCAAGCACCTTTTATCAGAGTTTCCATTCATTTTCATGAGAAAATCGTGGGTGCCCCCCCCCTGTCTAGGATAGTCTCAAAAGTGCCTCGGACTACTGGTGACGTTATCGGGACATCGTGAGAAGTGCTTCGGGCTTATGATGACGTCATCGGGACGTCGTGAAAAGTGCGGAACTATCCTAGGCGGGGGGGGGGAGCACTCAAGATTCAAGTCAAAAATGGAATGAACCACCGATCTATAACGCTATTAATCGAAACATATCTACAGAACTTCATCAACAACAATGATTGATAGCAGCATCAAGCACCTTTTATCAGGGTTCCCATTCATTTTCATGAGAAAATCGTGGGTGCCCCCCCCCGTCTAGGATAGTCCCAAAAGTGCCTCGGGCTACTGATGACGTTATCGGGACATCGTGAGAAGTGCTTCGGGCTTATGATGACGTCATCGGGACGTCGTGAAAAGTGCGGAACTATCCTAGGCGGGGGGGGGAGCACTCAAGATTCAAGTCAGAAATGGAATGAACCACCGATCTATAACGCTATCAATCGAAGCATATCTACAGAACTTCATCAACAACAATGATTGATAGCAGCATCAAGCACCTTTTATCAGGGTTTTCAATCATTTTCATGAGAAAATCGTGGGTGCCCCCCCTGTGTAGGATAGTCCCAAAAGTGCCTCGGGCTACTGATGACGTTATCAGGACATCGTGAGAAGTGCTTCGGGCTTTTGATGACGTCATCGGGACGTCGTGAAAAGTGCGGAACTATCCTAGGCGGGGGGGGGCACTCAAGATTCAAGTCAGAAATGGAATGAACCACCGATCTATAACGCTATCAATCGAAGCATATCTACAGAACTTCATCAACAACAATGATTGATAGCAGCATCAAGCACCTTTTATCAGGGTTTCCAATCATTTTCATGAGAAAATCGTGGGTGCCCCCCCCCCTGTGTAGGATAGTCCCAAAAGTGCCTCGGGCTACTGATGACGTTATCGGGACATCGTGAGAAGTGCTTCGGGCTTTTGATGACGTCATCGGGACGTCGTGAAAAGTGCGGAACTATCCTAGGCGGGGGGGGGGGCACTCAAGATTCAAGTCAGAAATGGAATGAACCACCGATCTATAACGCTATCAATCGAAACATATCTACTGAACTTCATCAACAACAATGATTGATAGCAGCATCAAGCACCTTTTATCAGGGTTCCCATTCATTTTCATGAGAAAATCGTGGGTGCCCCCCCCCGTCTAGGATAGTCCCAAAAGTGCCTCGGGCTACTGATGACGTTATCGGGACATCGTGAGAAGTGCTTCAGGCTTTTGATGACGTCATCGGGACGTCGTGAAAAGTGCGAAACTATCCTAGGCGGGGGGGGCATTCAAGATTCAAGTCAGAAATGGAATGAACCACCGATCTATAACGCTATCAATCGAAGCATATCTACAGAACTTCATCAACAACAATGATTGATAGCAGCATCAAGCACCTTTTATCAGGGTTCCCATTCATTTTCATGAGAAAATCGGGGGTGCCCCCCCCCGTCTAGGATAGTCCCAAAAGTGCCTCTGGCTACTGATGACGTTATCGGGACATCGTGAGAAGTGCTTCGGACTTTTGATGACGTCATCAGGACGTCGTGAAAAGTGCGGAACTATCCTAGGCGGGGGGGGCACTCAAGATTCAAGTCAGAAATGGAATGAACCACCGATCTATAACGCTATCAATCGAAACATATCTACTGAACTTCATCAACAACAATGATTGATAGCAGCATCAAGCACCTTTTATCAGGGTTCCCATTCATTTTCATGAGAAAATGGTGGGTGTCCCCCCCCCCGTCTAGGATAGTCCCAAAAGTGCCTCGGGCTACTGATGACGTTATCGGGACATCGTGAGAAGTGCTTCGGGCTTTTGATGACGTCATCGGGACGTCGTGAAAAGTGCGGAACTATCCTAGGCGGGGGGCACTCAAGATTCAAGTCAGAAATGGAATGAACCACCGATCTATAACGCTATCAATCGAAGCATATCTACAGAACTTCATCAACAACAATGATTGATAGCAGCATCAAGCACCTTTTATCAGGGTTCCCATTCATTTTCATGAGAAAATCGTGGGTGCCCCCCCCCGTCTAGGATAGTCCCAAAAGTGCCTCTGGCTACTGATAACGTTATCGGGACATCGTGAGAAGTGCTTCGGGCTTTTGATGACGTCATCAGGACGTCGTGAAAAGTGCGGAACTATCCTAGGCGGGGGGGCACTCAAGATTCAAGTCAGAAATGGAATGAACCACCGATCTATAACGCTATCAATCGAAACATATCTACTGAACTTCATCAACAACAATGATTGATAGCAGCATCAAGCACCTTTTATCAGGGTTCCCATTCATTTTCATGAGAAAATCGTGGGTGCCCCCCCCCTGTGTAGGATAGTCCCAAAAGTGCCTCGGGCTACTGATGACGTTATCGGGACATCGTGAGAAGTGCTTCGGGCTTATGATGACGTCATCGGGACGTCGTGAAAAGTGCGGAACTATCCTAGGCGGGGGGGCACTCAAGATTCAAGTCAGAAATGGAATGAACCACCGATCTATAACGCTATCAATCGAAGCATATCTACAGAACTTCATCAACAACAATGATTGATAGCAGCATCAAGCACCTTTTATCAGAGTTTCCATTCATTTTTATGAGAAAATCGTGGGTGCCCCCCTCCCTGTCTAGGATAGTCCCAAAAGTGCCTCGGGCTACTGATGACGTTATCGGGACATCGTGAGAAGTGCTTCGGGCTTTTGATGACGTCATCGGGACGTCGTGAGAAGTGCGGAACTATCCTAGGCGGGGGGCACTCAAGATTCAAGTCAGAAATGGAATGAACCACCGATCTATAACGCTATCAATCGAAACATATCTACTGAACTTCATCAACAACAATGATTGATAGCAGCATCAAGCACCTTTTATCAGGGTTCCCATTCATTTTCATGAGAAAATCGTGGGTGCCCCCCCCCGTCTAGGATAGTCCCAAAAGTGCCTCGGGCTACTGATGACGTTATCGGGACATCGTGAGAAGTGCTTCGGGCTTTTGATGACGTCATCGGGACGTCGTGAAAAGTGCGGAACTATCCTAGGCGGGGGGGGGGAGCACTCAAGATTCAAGTCAGAAATGGAATGAACCACCGATCTATAACGCTATCAATCGAAACATATCTACTGAACTTCATCAACAACAATGATTGATAGCAGCATCAAGCACCTTTTATCAGAGTTTCCATTCATTTTCATGAGAAAATCGTGGGTGCCCCCCCCTGTCTAGGATAGTCCCAAAAGTGCCTCGGACTACTGGTGACGTTATCGGGACATCGTGAGAAGTGCTTCGGGCTTATGATGACGTCATCGGGACGTCGTGAGAAGTGCGGAACTATCCTAGGCGGGGGGGGGGCACTCAAGATTCAAGTCAGAAATGGAATGAACCACCGATCTATAACGCTATCAATCGAAGCATATCTACAGAACTTCATCAACAACAATGATTGATAGCAGCATCAAGCACCTTTTATCAGAGTTTCCATTCATTTTCATGAGAAAATCGTGGGTGCCCCCCCCCTGTCTAGGATAGTCCCAAAAGCGCCTCGGGCTACTGATGACGTTATCGGGACATCGTGAGAAGTGCTTCGGGCTTTTGATGACGTCATCGGGACGTCGTGAGAAGTGCGGAACTATCCTAGGCGGGGGGCACTCAAGATTCAAGTCAGAAATGGAATGAACCACCGATCTATAACGCTATCAATCGAAACATATCTACTGAACTTCATCAACAACAATGATTGATAGCAGCATCAAGCACCTTTTATCAGGGTTCCCATTCATTTTCATGAGAAAATCGTGGGTGCCCCCCCCCCGTCTAGGATAGTCCCAAAAGTGCCTCGGGCTACTGATGACGTTATCGGGACATCGTGAGAAGTGCTTCGGGCTTATGATGACGTCATCGGGACGTCGTGAAAAGTGCGGAACTATCCTAGGCGGGGGGGCACTCAAGATTCAAGTCAGAAATGGAATGAACCACCGATCTATAACGCTATCAATCGAAGCATATCTACAGAACTTCATCAACAACAATGATTGATAGCAGCATCAAGCACCTTTTATCAGAGTTTCCATTCATTTTCATGAGAAAATCGTGGGTGCCCCCCCCTGTCTAGGATAGTCCCAAAAGTGCCTCGGGCTACTGATGACGTTATCGGGACATCGTGAGAAGTGCTTCGGGTTTTTGATGACGTCATCGGGACGTCGTGAGAAGTGCGGAACTATCCTAGGCGGGGGGGGGGCACTCAAGATTCAAGTCAGAAATGGAATGAACCACCGATCTATAACGCTATCAATCGAAACATATCTACAGAACTTCATCAACAACAATGATTGATAGCAGCATCAAGCACCTTTATCAGGGTTCCCATTCATTTTCATGAGAAAATGGTGGGTGTCCCCCCCCGTCTAGGATAGTCCCAAAAGTGCCTCGGGCTACTGATGATGTTATCGGGACATCGTGAGAAGTGCTTCGGGCTTTTGATGACGTCATCGGGACGTCGTGAGAAGTGCGGAACTATCCTAGGCGGGGGGCACTCAAGATTCAAGTCAGAAATGGAATGAACCACCGATCTATAACGCTATCAATCGAAACATATCTACTGAACTTCATCAACAACAATGATTGATAGCAGCATCAAGCACCTTTTATCAGAGTTTCCATTCATTTTCATGAGAAAATCGTGGGTGCCCCCCCCTGTCTAGGATAGTCCCAAAAGTGCCTCGGACTACTGGTGACGTTATCGGGACATCGTGAGAAGTGCTTCGGGCTTATGATGACGTCATCGGGACGTCGTGAGAAGTGCGGAACTATCCTAGGCGGGGGGCACTCAAGATTCAAGTCAGAAATGGAATGAACCACCGATCTATAACGCTATCAATCGAAACATATCTACTGAACTTCATCAACAACAATGATTGATAGCAGGCAGCATCAAGCACCTTTTATCAGGGTTCCCATTCATTTTCATGAGAAAATCGTGGGTGCCCCCCCCCCGTCTAGGATAGTCCCAAAAGTGCCTCTGGCTACTGATAACGTTATCGGGACATCGTGAGAAGTGCTTCGGGCTTCTGATGACGTCATCAGGACGTCGTGAAAAGTGCGGAACTATCCTAGGCGGGGGGGGGGCACTCAAGATTCAAGTCAGAAATGGAATGAACCACCGATCTATAACGCTATCAATCGAAACATATCTACTGAACTTCATCAACAACAATGATTGATAGCAGCATCAAGCACCTTTTATCAGGGTTCCCATTCATTTTCATGAGAAAATCGTGGGTGCCCCCCCCCTGTCTAGGATAGTCCCAAAAGTGCCTCGGGCTACTGATGACGTTATCGGGACATCGTGAGAAGTGCTTCGGGCTTTTGATGACGTCATCGGGACGTCGTGAGAAGTGCGGAACTATCCTAGGCGGGGGGCACTCAAGATTCAAGTCAGAAATGGAATGAACCACCGATCTATAACGCTATCAATCGAAACATATCTACAGAACTTCATCAACAACAATGATTGAT
The DNA here is from genome assembly GCA_029168955.1 of Aplectana chamaeleonis. Taxonomy (NCBI): domain Eukaryota; kingdom Metazoa; phylum Nematoda; class Chromadorea; order Rhabditida; family Cosmocercidae; genus Aplectana; species Aplectana chamaeleonis. Next base: position 172,317 of record JAPDOI010000299.1, read on the forward strand.
AGCAGCATCAAGCACCTTTTATCAGGGTTTCCATTCATTTTCATGAGAAAATCGTGGGTGCCCCCCCCCCGTCTAGGATAGTCCCAAAAGTGCCTCGGGCTACTGATGACGTTATCGGGACATCGTGAGAAGTGCTTCGGGCTTTTGATGACGTCATCGGGACGTCGTGAAAAGTGCGGAACTATCCTAGGCGGGGGGGGAGCACTCAAGATTCAAGTCAGAAATGGAATGAACCACCGATCTATAACGCTATCAATCGAAACATATCTACTGAACTTCATCAACAACAATGATTGATAGCAGCATCAAGCACCTTTTATCAGGGTTCCCATTCATTTTCATGAGAAAATCGTGGGTGCCCCCCCCCGTCTAGGATAGTCCCAAAAGTGCCTCGGGCTACTGATGACGTTATCGGGACATCGTGAGAAGTGCTTCGGGCTTTTGATGACGTCATCGGGACGTCGTGAAAAGTGCGGAACTATCCTAGGCGGGGGGGGGCACTCAAGATTCAAGTCAGAAATGGAATGAACCACCGATCTATAACGCTATCAATCGAAGCATATCTACAGAACTTCATCAACAACAATGATTGATAGCAGCATCAAGCACCTTTTATCAGGGTTCCCATTCATTTTCATGAGAAAATCGTGGGTGCCCCCCCCCCGTCTAGGATAGTCCCAAAAGTGCCTCGGGCTACAGATGACGTTATCGGGACGTTGTGAAAAGTGCTTCCGGGCTTTTGATGACGTCATCGGGACGTCGTGAAAAGTGCGGAACTATCCTAGGCGGGGGCACTCAAAATTCAAGTCAGAAATGGAATGAACCACCGATGTGTAACGCTATCAATCGAAACATTTCTACAGAACTTCATCAACAACAATTATTGATAGCAGCATCAAGCCCCATTTACCAGGGTTTCCATTCATTTTCATGAGAAAATCGTGGGTGCCCCCCCCCCCGTTTAGGATAGTCCCAAAAGTGCCTCGGGCTACTGAAGACGTTATCGGGACATCGTGAGAAGTGCTTCGGGCTTCTGATGACGTCATCGGGACGTCGTGAAAAGGGCGGAAATATCCTAGGCGGGGGGGGCACTCAAGATTCAAGTCAGAAATGGAATGGACCACCGATCTATAACGCTATCAATCGAAGCATATCTACAGAACTTCATCAACAACAATGATTGATGGCAGCATCAAGCACCTTTTATCAGAGTTTCCATTCATTTTCATGAGAAAATCGTGGGTGCCCCCCCTGTCTAGGATAGTCCCAAAAGTGCCTTGGGCTACTGATGACGTTATCGGGACATCGTGAGAAGTGTTTCGGGCTTTTGATGACGTCATCGGGACGTCGTGAGAAGTGCGGAACTATCCTAGACGGGGGGGGCACTCAAGATTCAAGTCAGAAATGGAATGAACCACCGATCTATAACGCTATCAATCGAAGCATATCTACAGAACTTCATCAACAACAATGATTGATAGCAGCATCAAGCACCTTTTATCAGGGTTTCCATTCATTTTCATGAGAAAATCGTGGGTGCCCCCCCCCTGTCTAGGATAGTCCCAAAAGCGCCTCGGGCTACTGATGACGTTATCGGGACATCGTGAGAAGTGCTTCGGGCTTTTGATGACGTCATCGGGACGTCGTGAAAAGTGCGGAACTATCCTAGGCGGGGGGGGGCACTCAAGATTCAAGTCAGAAATGGAATGAACCACCGATCTATAACGCTATCAATCGAAGCATATCTACAGAACTTCATCAACAACAATGATTGATAGCAGCATCAAGCACCTTTTATCAGGGTTCCCATTCATTTTCATGAGAAAATCGTGGGTGCCCCCCCCCGTCTAGGATAGTCCCAAAAGTGCCTCGGGCTACTGATGACGTTATCGGGACATCGTGAGAAGTGCTTCGGGCTTTTGATGACGTCATCGGGACGTCCTGAGAAGTGCGGAACTATCCTAGACGGGGTTGGCACTCAAGATTCAAGTCAGAAATGGAATGAACCACCGATCTATAACGCTATCAATCGAAGCATATCTACAGAACTTCATCAACAACAATGATTGATAGCAGCATCAAGCACCTTTTATCAGGGTTCCCATTCATTTTCATGAGAAAATCGTGGGTGCCCCGTCTAGGATAGTCCCAAAGTGCCTCGGGCTACAGATGACGTTATCGGGACATCGTGAGAAGTGCTTCGGGCTTTTGATGACGTCATCGGGACGTCGTGAAAAGTGCGGAACTATCTAGGCGGGGGGGCACTCGAGATTCAAGTCAGAAATGGAATGAACCACCGATCTATAACGCTATCAATCGAAGCATATCTACAGAACTTCATCAACAACAATGATTGATAGCAGCATCAAGCCCCTTTTATCAGGGTTTCCATTCATTTTCATGAGAAAATCGTGGGTGCCCCGTCTAGGATAGTCCCAAAAGTGCCTCGGGCTACTGATGACGTTATCGGGTCATCGTGAGAAGTGCTTCGAGCTCCTGATGACGTCATCGGGACGTCGTGAAAAGTGCGGAACTATCCTAGGCGGGGGAGGGGCACTCAAGATTCAAGTCAGAAATGAATGAACCACCGATCTATAACGCTATCAATCGAATCATTTCTACAGAACTTCATCAACAACAATGACTGATAGCAGCATCAAGCACCTTTTATCAGGGTTTCCATTCATTTTCATGAGAAAATCGTGGGTGCCCCCCCCCCGTATAGGATAGTCCCAAAAGTGCCTCGGGCTACTGATGACGTTATCGGGACATCGTGAGAAGTGCTTCGGGCTTTTGATGACGTCATCGGGACGTCGTGAAAAGTGCGGAACTATATTAAACGGGGGGGGGTTTAAAGATTCAAGTCAGAAATGGAATGAACCACCGATCTATAACGCTATCAATCGAATCATTTCTACAGAACTTCATCAACAACAATGACTGATAGCAGCATCAAGCACCTTTGATCAGGGTTTCCATTCATTTTCATGAGAAAATCGGGGGTGCCCCCCCCGTATAGGATAGTCCCAAAAGTGCCTCGGGCTACTGATGACGTTATCGGGTCATCGTGAGAAGTGCTTCGGGCTTCTGATGACGTCATCGGGACGTCGCGAAAAGTGCGGAACTATATTAAACCGGGGGGGGGGACTCAAGATTCAAGTCAGAAATGGAATGAACCACCGATCTATAACGCTATCAATCGAAGCATATCTACAGAACTTCATCAACAACAATGATTGATAGCAGCATCAAGCACCTTTTATCAGGGTTTCCATTCATTTTCATGAGAAAATCGTGGGTGCCCCCTCCCGTCTAGGATAGTCCCAAAAGTGCCTCGGGCTACTGATGACGTTATCGGGACATCGTGAGAAGTGCTTCGGGCTTTTGATGACGTCATCGGGACGTCGTGAAAAGTGCGGAACTATCCTAGGCGGGGGGGGCACTCAAGATTCAAGTCAGAAATGGAATGAACCACCGATCTATAACGCTATCAATCGAAGCATATCTACAGAACTTCATCAACAACAATGATTGATAGCAGCATCAAGCACCTTTTATCAGGGTTTCCATTCATTTTCATGAGAAAATCGTGGGTGCCCCCCCCCCGTCTAGGATAGTCCCAAAAGTGCCTCGGGCTACTGATGACGTTATCGGGACATCGTGAGAAGTGCTTCGGGCTTTTGATGACGTCATCGGGACGTCGTGAAAAGTGCGGAACTATCCTAGGCGGGGGCACTCAAGATTCAAGTCAGAAATGGAATGAACCACCGATCTATAACGCTATCAATCGAAGCATATCTACAGAACTTCATCAACAACAATGATTGATAGCAGCATCAAGCACCTTTTATCAGGGTTTCCATTCATTTTCATGAGAAAATCGTGGGTGCCCCCCCTTGTCTAGGATAGTCCCAAAAGCGCCTCGGGCTACTGATGACGTTATCGGGACATCGTGAGAAGTGCTTCGGGCTTTTGATGACGTCATCGGGACGTCGTGAGAAGTGCGGAACTATCCTAGACGGGGGGGGCACTCAAGATTCAAGTCAGAAATGGAATGAACCACCGATCTATAACGCTATCAATCGAAGCATATCTACAGAACTTCATCAACAACAATGATTGATAGCAGCATCAAGCACCTTTTATCAGGGTTTCCATTCATTTTCATGAGAAAATCGTGGGTGCCCCCCCCCGTCTAGGATAGTCCCAAAAGTGCCTCGGGCTACTGATGACGTTATCGGGACATCGTGAGAAGTGCTTCGGGCTTTTGATGACGTCATCGGGACGTCGTGAAAAGTGCGGAACTATCCTAGGCGGGGAGCACTCAAAATTCAAGTCAGAAATGGAATGAACCACCGATGCATAACGCTATCAATCGAAGCATTTCTACAGAACTTCATCAACAACAATTATTGATAGCAGCATCAAGCACCTTTTACCAGGGTTTCCATTCATTTTCATGAGAAAATCGTGGGTGCCCCCCCCGTCTAGGATAGTCCCAAAAGTGCCTCGGGCTACAGATGACGTTATCGGGACATCGTGAGAAGTGCTTCGGGCTTTGATGACGTCATCGGGACGTCGTGAAAAGTGCGGAACTATCCTAGGCGGGGGCACTCAGATTCAAGTCAGAAATGGAATGAACCATCGATGTGTAACGCTATCAATCGAAGCATTTCTACAGAACTTCATCAACAACAATTATTGATAGCAGCATCAAGCACCTTTTACCAGGGTTTCCATTCATTTTCATGAGAAAATCGTGGGTGCCCCCCCCTCTAGGATAGTCCCAAAGTGCCTCGGACTACTGGGGACGTCATCGGGGCATCGTGAGAAGTGATTCAGGCTTTTGATGACGTCATCGGGACGTCGTGAAAAGTGCGGAACTATCCTAGGCGGGGGGGGGGCACTCAAGATTCAAGTCAGAAATGGAATGAACCACCGATCTATAACGCTATCAATCGAAGCATATCTACAGAACTTAATCAACAACGATGATTGATAGCAGCATCAAGCACCTTTTATCAGGGTTTCTATTCATTTTCATGAGAGAATCGTGGGTCCCCCCCCCCCGTCTAGGATAGTCCCAAAAGTGCCTCGGGCTAATGATGACGTTATCGGGACATCGTGAGAAGTACTTCGGGTTTCTGAAGACGTCATCGGGACGTCGTGAGAAGTGCGGAACTATCCTAGGGGGCACTCAAGATTCAAGTCAGAAATGGAATGAACCACCGATCTATAACGCTATCAATCGAAGCATATCTACAGAACTTCATCAACAACAATGATTGATAGCAGCATCAAGCACCTTTTATCAGGGTTCCCATTCATTTTCATGAGAAAATCGTGGGTGCCCCCCCCCCGTCTAGGATAGTCCCAAAAGTGCCTCGGGCTACTGATGACGTTATCGGGACATCGTGAGAAGTGCTTCGGGCTTTTGATGACGTCATCGGGACGTCGTGAAAAGTGCGGAACTATCCTAGGCGGGGGGGGGCACTCAAGATTCAAGTCAGAAATGGAATGAACCACCGATCTATAACGCTATCAATCGAAGCATATCTACAGAACTTCATCAACAACGATGATTGATAGCAGCATCAAGCACCTTTTATCAGGGTTCCCATTCATTTTCATGAGAAAATCGTGGGTGCCCCCCCCCCGTCTAGGATAGTCCCAAAAGTGCCTCGGGCTAATGATGACGTTATCGGGACATCGTGAGAAGTACTTCGGGTTTCTGAAGACGTCATCGGGACGTCGTGAGAAGTGCGGAACTATCCTAGGAGGGGGGGGGGCACTCAAGATTCAAGTCAGAAATGGAATGAACCACCGATCTATAACGCTATCAATCGAAGCATATCTACAGAACTTCATCAACAACAATGATTGACAGCAGCATCAAGCACCTTTTATCAGGGTTCCCATTCATTTTCATGAGAAAATCGTGGGTGCCCCCCCCCGTCTAGGATAGTCCCAAAAGTGCCTCGGGCTACAGATGACGTTATCGGGACATCGTGAGAAGTGCTTCGGGCTTTTGATGACGTCATCGGGACGTCGTGAAAAGTGCGGAACTATCCTAGGCGGGGGGGGGCACTCAAGATTCAAGTCAGAAATGGAATGAACCACCGATCTATAACGCTATCAATCGAAGCATATCTACAGAACTTCATCAACAACGATGATTGATAGCAGCATCAAGCACCTTTTATCAGGGTTCCCATTCATTTTCATGAGAAAATCGTGGGTGCCCCCCCCGTCTAGGATAGTCCCAAAAGTGCCTCGGGCTAATGATGACGTTATCGGGACATCGTGAGAAGTACTTCGGGTTTCTGAAGACGTCATCGGGACGTCGTGAGAAGTGCGGAACTATCCTAGGAGGGGGGGGGGAAACTCAAGATTCAAGTCAGAAATGGAATGAACCACCGATCTATAACGCTATCAATCGAAGCATATCTACAGAACTTCATCAACAACAATGATTGACAGCAGCATCAAGCACCTTTTATCAGGGTTCCCATTCATTTTCATGAGAAAATCGTGGGTGCCCCCCCCCGTCTAGAATAGTCCCAAAAGTGCCTCGGGCTACAGATGACGTTATCGGGACATCGTGAGAAGTGCTTCGGGCTTTTGATGACGTCATCGGGACGTCGTGAAAAGTGCGGAACTATCCTAGGCGGGGGGGGCACTCAGGATTCAAGTCAGAAATGGAATGAACCACCGATCTATAACGCTATCAATCGTAGCATATCTACAGAACTTCATCAACAACAATGATTGATAGCAGCATCAAGCACCTTTTATCAGAGTTTCCATTCATTTTCATGAGAAAATCGTGGGTGCCCCCCCCTGTCTAGGATAGTCCCAAAAGTGCCTCGGGCTACTGATGACGTTATCGGGACATCGTGAGAAGTGCTTCGGGCTTTTGATGACGTCATCGGGACGTCGTGAAAAGTGCGGAGCTATCCTAGGCGGGGGGGGGGGCACTCAGGATTCAAGTCAGAAATGGAATGAACCACCGATCTATAACGCTATCAATCGTAGCATATCTACAGAACTTCATCAACAACAATGATTGATAGCAGCATCAAGCACCTTTTATCAGAGTTTCCATTCATTTTCATGAGAAAATCGTGGGTGCCCCCCCCTGTCTAGGATAGTCCCAAAAGTGCCTCGGGCTACTGATGACGTTATCGGGACATCGTGAGAAGTGCTTCGGGCTTTTGATGACGTCATCGGGACGTCGTGAAAAGTGCGGAACTATCCTAGGCGGGGGGGGGCACTCAAGATTCAAGTCAGAAATGGAATGAACCACCGATCTATAACGCTATCAATCGAAGCATATCTACAGAACTTAATCAACAACGATGATTGATAGCAGCATCAAGCACCTTTTATCAGGGTTTCTATTCATTTTCATGAGAGAATCGTGGGTCCCCCCGTCTAGGATAGTCCCAAAAGTGCCTCAGGCTAATGATGACGTTATCGGGACATCGTGAGAAGTACTTCGGGTTTCTGAAGACGTCATCGGGACGTCGTGAGAAGTGCGGAACTATCCTAGGAGGGGGGGGGGCACTCAAGATTCAAGTCAGAAATGGAATGAACCACCGATCTATAACGTTATCAATCGAAGCATATCTACAGAACTTCATCAACCGATGATTGATAGCAGCATCAAGTACCTTTTATCAGGGTTCCCATTCATTTTCATGAGAAAATCGGGGGTGCCCCCCCCCGTCTAGGATAGTCCCAAAAGTGCCTCGGGCTAATGATGACGTTATCGGGACATCGTGAGAAGTACTTCGGGTTTCTGAAGACGTCATCGGGACGTCGTGAGAAGTGCGGAACTATCCTAGGAGGGGGGGGGGCACTCAAGATTCAAGTCAGAAATGGAATGAACCACCGATCTATAACGCTATCAATCGAAGCATATCTACAGAACTTCATCAACAACAATGATTGATAGCAGCATCAAGCACCTTTTATCAGGGTTTCTATTCATTTTCATGAGAGAATCGTGGGTCCCCCCCCCCCGTCTAGGATAGTCCCAAAAGTGCCTCGGGCTAATGATGACGTTATCGGGACATCGTGAGAAGTACTTCGGGTTTCTGAAGACGTCATCGGGACGTCGTGAGAAGTGCGGAACTATCCTAGGAGGGGGGGGGGCACTCAAGATTCAAGTCAGAAATGGAATGAACCACCGATCTATAACGCTATCAATCGAAGCATATCTACAGAACTTCATCAACAACAATGATTGATAGCAGCATCAAGCACCTTTTATCAGGGTTCCCATTCATTTTCATGAGAAAATCGTGGGTGCCCCCCCCCGTCTAGGATAGTCCCAAAAGTGCCTCGGGCTACAGATGACGTTATCGGGACATCGTGAGAAGTGCTTCGGGCTTTTGATGACGTCATCGGGACGTCGTGAAAAGTGCGGAACTATCCTAGGCGGGGGGGGGGCACTCAGGATTCAAGTCAGAAATGGAATGAACCACCGATCTATAACGCTATCAATCGTAGCATATCTACAGAACTTCATCAACAACAATGATTGATAGCAGCATCAAGCACCTTTTATCAGAGTTTCCATTCATTTTCATGAGAAAATCGTGGGTGCCCCCCCCCTGTCTAGGATAGTCCCAAAAGTGCCTCGGGCTACTGATGACGTTATCGGGACATCGTGAGAAGTGCTTCGGGCTTTTGATGACGTCATCGGGACGTCGTGAAAAGTGCGGAACTATCCTAGGCGGGGGGGGGGCACTCAAGATTCAAGTCAGAAATGGAATGAACCACCGATCTATAACGCTATCAATCGAAGCATATCTACAGAACTTCATCAACAACAATGATTGATAGCAGCATCAAGCACCTTTTATCAGGGTTCCCATTCATTTTCATGAGAAAATCGTGGGTGCCCCCCCCCCGTCTAGGATAGTCCCAAAAGTGCCTCGGGCTAATGATGACGTTATCGGGACATCGTGAGAAGTACTTCGGGTTTCTGAAGACGTCATCGGGACGTCGTGAGAAGTGCGGAACTATCCTAGGAGGGGGGGGCACTCAAGATTCAAGTCAGAAATGGAATGAACCACCGATCTATAACGCTATCAATCGAAGCATATCTACAGAACTTAATCAACAACGATGATTGATAGCAGCATCAAGCACCTTTTATCAGGGTTTCTATTCATTTTCATGAGAGAATCGTGGGTCCCCCCCCGTCTAGGATAGTCCCAAAAGTGCCTCGGGCTAATGATGACGTTATCGGGACATCGTGAGAAGTACTTCGGGTTTCTGAAGACGTCATCGGGACGTCGTGAGAAGTGCGGAACTATCCTAGGAAGGGGGGGGGGGCACTCAAGATTCAAGTCAGAAATGGAATGAACCACCGATCTATAACGCTATCAATCGAAGCATATCTACAGAACTTCATCAACAACAATGATTGATAGCAGCATCAAGCACCTTTTATCAGGGTTTCTTTTCATTTTCATGGGGAAATCGTGGGTGCCCCCCCCCCGTCTAGGATAGTCCCAAAAGTGCCTCGGGCTTCTGTTGATGTCATCGGGACGTCGTGAAAAGTGTTTCGGGTTTTTGATGACGTCATCGGGACGTCGTGAGAAGTGCGGAACTATCCTAGGCGGGGGGGGCACTCACGATTCAAGTCAGAAATGGAATGAACCACCGATCTATAACGCTATCAATCGAAGCATATCTACAGAACTTCATCAACAACGATGATTGATAGCAGCATCAAGCACCTTTTATCAGGGTTTCTATTCATTTTCATGAGAAAATCGTGGGTCCCCCCCCCGTCTAGGATAGTCCCAAAAGTGCTTCGGGCTTCTGTTGATGTCATCGGGACGTCGTGAAAAATGCTTCGGGCTTCTGATGACGTCATCGGGACGTCGTTAAAAGTGCTTCGGGCTTCTGATGACGTCATCGGGACGTCGTGAAAAGTGCTCTGGACTTTTGATGACGTCATTGGGACGTCGTGAAAAATGCTTCGGGCTTCTGATGACGTCATCGGGCGTCGCGAAAAGTGCTTCGGGCTTCTGATGACGTCATCGGGACGTCGTTAAAAGTGCTTCGAGCTTCTGATGACGTCATCGGGACATCGTGGAAACCCGGATATTGGGCAGGTATTCGGGACCCGTTGCTGGTCATCCGAGAAGTTGTGCAGACCACCCCGTAGAGTGATTAGGAGTTCCGGACCCGTCACTGGTCATCCGGAAAGTTGTGCAGGACACCCTGGAGAGTGAGCAGGAGCCCAGACTCGATGCAGGAGCCCAGATGCATCGGAATTTGCGCAGGAGTATGAGAACACCTTGCAAAACCTTGCTTATAAGCATCCAAATTCAAAAACAAATTGTTAGAACGATCTCCATTCGCAGCTCAGCAGAGCTTTTTCATATCAGATTCATGGAATCGAAGCAGCTGTTCTACGAAGGAATGGGGCGGCGGAAACGAAATAATGAGTATGTAAAACTGCTTTGTTCCACTGATGCGAAAGTGTTCAGATGGAATGGAAGGAAGTTTCTGACTGTGCAGGTTTTAAGTTAGTTTCATTTGAAAGCAAAGAACTGCGGGCAGATTATGCATCCGGCTGTAGGCCAGCAGGCTTTCATGATTATCGGCCGGGCTGGCTACGTCTGAGCGACCAACTATAACCGGGGCCTAAGGCCCCTGTCAGAGTTGGTTGAGAAAATCACCGTGGCCGACCCGTTCGATACGTATGAAAAACATGGATGGTGCAAATAACACCCAGTGTAGCCAGCTGTGGCTGATGCGATCAATATGAATGAATTATGTGGAACGATATCCTGGATATCATTCATTTCTTAGCTAATATCATGTGAACATCGGTCTTGTCAGCCACATCGGGTGATTTTTCTGAGATAGTTTCATAACAGTTTGGATCATTGATTCTTGTGACCACAGAAAGAGGACTGATCAAGTGGAGAGATGAAGAGGTCTTCGTTCGAAATTCTTCCATGGGATATTACTGCGTAATATCAAGAAAAAGTGAACAATTCTGTAAAAAAGGGGTCTCCCAAGCAAAAGTGGTTTGGTTCGTGTTACAAACGTTTCAACAAAAAGGGAACAATAGGAAAGTCGAATGAGGAGAGTGTACAAAAAATGAACAATATCCTCCAAGAACTCTTTTCTTTGTCGAAACTTCCAAACAGCGGAAACAAACCGTTGTGGTCTTTTACGAGGAAGAATTGAATGGTTCCTCAGAACAATTCGACATTATCTCCTCATTTAATGATAGCTATTAGGTTCACATGCATATATACATATTTTATCGGCACTCACATAATCAAAATCCTTTATGGAGCAAAAAGCGCTTCCTCATAGAGAACCGCAACGGTTTGTTTCCGCTGTTTAGAAGTTTCGACAAAGAAAAGAGCTTTTAGAGGATATTGTTCATTTTTTGTACACTCTCCTCATTCCACTTTCCTATTGTTCCCTTTTTGTTGAAACGTTTGTAACACGAACCAAACCACTTTTGCTTGGGAGACGCCTTTTTTACAGAATATACTATAGGGTTACGTTGAGAATGACTTTTCTAAACACATTGGTTAACCTTTCCTTATCCACAAATCACCTGAAAGAAAAATGAACTTCATTTGATCGTGACATCGTTGGTCAAAACAGCATCGGTGCTTCATAACATCGGTATGTCTCATTCAACTTGAAATACTGTATTTTTTCCACTTTATGTTACCGATAAACCTGTTATTATTATTATTATTATTATTATTATTATTATTATTATTATTATTATTATTATTATTATTATTATTATTATTATTATTATCTCTAACGGTCGACTCTTCGTTTCACAAAAGTCGTTTGAGATATTTTCGGTCTGAAAAACGGGTTTTCGGTGATTTTTTCGCGGTTCTTTCAACGTATGTAGCTGTAATATAGGATACTAGAGCTCTCATTATATATGTAAAACTCGAAGACGAAATGCATTTTTGAACGATGCCTTTAAAGGCAGTGATCGCGCTCAAATATGCTCGTCTTCTTTTCCTCTCTGTACCCCTTTCTGGGTATAGAGTAGTAGAACCTATAAGAAGAAATCGAGAAAAAATTGCTGTCCTGGGCCAAACTCGAAGCCTAAACTTTCTTGTCTTTTGATAGTGGACGAGTCCACCCCACATCATCAGCATCGATGAGCTCTAATATCAAGAACATCAGCTGGCTTGAACTTGAATTTCAATCAATTAACTCTCGGATTTATGTACACATCTGGTCAAAAACATTGGTTGAAGTGCTTGCTTTCATTGTTCAACTGTTTTATTAGGTGAATTTGCATTTATTTCTTCCTCTGAGTGTTGATGATTTTCGAATGCTTGGCATGAGACTGTGATCTTTCTGTGCACGTGTGCACGAACTGGAAATTTAGGGTCTTAATAAGTCTAATTCTAGCCCGTTTTTCACCGCCCTAACTTCATAGTTTTTTAGCTGTTTTTGATCTATGCTGATTTTTGTAGTTTTTTCGATAACGTTTTCATCGTGACCACTGCCTTTAAGTAGTTACTGACAGAGGGGCCACAGCTGTTCACAGCCGTAGGCACTTGACCACTGATCACGTAAGACCAATGATATACTACGGCACTGCTATGAGCGACAGGCATTCCATCTAGCACAGATCGCGACAAAACCAGCATCGGGGCAATGGCAGCGGCCGTAGTACGAACACTTGACATGCGCTCATCGCGGCGACTCTTCGTGGAGGGCCGACATAAGGCCGGGTTAATCTTGCCGTCGCGGAATGCCGCAATGGCATGCTTCAATTACGAATCAACATGATATCGATCGATGCTCACCGATAACACGTCATCGCGTCGCGCCGCGATAAGAGTGTGAAATCGGCCTAAGTGGCTCTGAGAGGGGTGATGGTCGTAGGCCATGTTTTCCATCCGCAAGAAAGGCGTAGAAACGGGGGATGAGCGACACGCGTGATTGGACGGACACGGAACACGGAGTTTCCAGTCAAAATCGCGCCGCAGAGCGAGAAGTGGGCGTGGTCTCAAAAAGTTGTAGGCGACACGCGACTAAAATGGTGGCAGTTATTTCCTTCGTGTGACGTATCGATCGCTGTAACCAGCTCGCGCCGGCTCTCGCTCAGTTCGGCTTGTTGATCAAATGCATAGCACTGGAGGCGCTCGGTGACAGTTCGGCTTGCACATGCGACGCGCGCTACAGAAAGCTTCTGCATTCACGTCGCCGCAGGAGCGCCGCGCGCGGCGAGTTTGGTCAGTCGAACTGCCACTAGGCGTCTCACATTCTGTGAATTCGATCAGCGAGCCCTTAGTTTGCCCAGTCTGAAAGCTCCACCTTTGTTGCAGTCGCGCAGCACGACATTCACTGCGTAGCACTCCCTATCGTTCCCATGCACTCCGCAACAACAAGTTTCGCAGCGAAGCTACTCTGAAAGCTCCTTACCCTCGATGCCACTCTTTGTCTCTAGCCTCCATTCCGCTCTCCCAAGCAATGAAATCATAAGAACTTCTCTGCCAATTCGAGACTTGATGCCTCAGCAAAAGAGACTTGATGCTCATGTACAAGTCGGCATGAAGTCTTAATTTGCCGCGTTAAATTCACTGTATGGGTGAATTTGCCGCTAGGATAGGTGAGAATGAGGTGAATATCCCGTGAAAATGGTGCGAACTGGCAGCGAGAGAGGGTCCAATTTACCCCGAAAATGAGGTGAAATTACCTCGAAAAATGGGTGAGTTTACCTCGAAAATTTCACGAATTTGAAGGTCCACAGCGCAAGAAGCCCCGCCTTGTCCGCAACATGGGCGTAATCTTCACCGAGGTCTGCGGTGAGGAGCCACCCTCTGCGGACCGCGGCGTAACTCGCCCCCCCCCGCCGTGAGGATACCCACTGTATCCTCCCAGCAGCCAAAATTATGCTGACCTCCGGAGAGTGATCTGAATTCACCTTTCAGGGTCGGCATCAGAATGCCAAATGAGGACTCTAGTGAGATGAGGCGGCTTTTATACCGGCTGTGCTCACGGTAAACACATCGAAACGTGATCAATTGTTTTATCATGTTTTCGCTGAGATGTTTTCACTTGTTTAGAAATTTCTGACATGCCAGCAACGGCGGTAATTTCACCCTTTGCGCTGAGTGATATCCAGCCGCTCAACAACTGATATGCATTAACATGTTAGCGCTGGCGGTATTTTCACTCTTTGCGCTGACTGATATCCGACCGCTCAGCAAATTCACCCTTTGCGCGGATAAGCTTTGATGACGGCGCTAAAGGTGAATTTGATGCCTAATGATAACAGAGCGTGATAAAGGCCGCTTTCCCCGAAGCATCAAGTCTCGAATTGGCAGAGTTCAAAAAGGGCGGAAAATACGGAATACATAAGCCGGGGCAAAAATTGAGTCTGTGTCGAAAATCTCACTATTTCCAAACTTTGATGGAGAGTGATGTAAGGCTCTTGAAAAAGTGCTATAGGTTGGGCTGAGAAATTATTCTTAAGTAATTTTTCGAAGGATTTCCTTGAGTTTTGTGTTTTTAGATGGTGAATGTTATCAGTTTTCTAGGTGTATGTGCATACGATTAAAAATCCCGATGAAATAATGAATGGAGCCATACCAGAAGTGAAGGAGTCGGGGCCTTACACATTCACCAAAAACGTCGTCAACAAGGTGCGTTTTGATATTTCATTTTTGGGATATTATTCCTAGTACCTTCCTCCAGTTCATTCCATCACCGCTTTGTTTTTACCCATGAATTTCTTATTTTCAAGGTGATATCGCATGAAAAAGGAATTGTGAAATTCAAGCGATTCATCTCCTACGTTTTTAACGAGACGCAGTCCTGCCAGACTTGCATTCTGGGAAACCGGATATGGATCCCTAATCTAATCTACCAGGTGATATTTGTTTTAATCCGAAACGGAAAATCCTGTGAATCGGCTTCAGTTATTTAGAAATTTGTGGAGGCCGCATCAACAACTGGAATGCGAGCTGCTGCTACGACGCTCCTCTCCCAAACCGCTTTTCTCGAAGTAGAAGTGGGAGAATTCCTGTTTGAGGGATACAAGGATCCGTTCCTAGATAAGGTCAGTGGTGTCATCGATGCAGTTAAGAAAGGCATACTTGGAGGTGATCTGACTAATCGAGGATTCAGTTGGCTTTCCAATATGTATGTACATGAAATTTAGGAGTATCCCATTCAAAAATGAGAAAAACTCATGTGCTTGAAGTGGACTGAAACCTGCACCGGCTGTTCACTATCCAGTCGGCACTGCCTCCGTGAGCAGCGGGACCTCTGCCGAATCACCTTTGAAGAGAATAACACCGCCCTGTGCTCCTGCGTTCATCAGTACCCTGGATTATTCGGTATGAACCACACACGGGTAGCGCGTTTAATTGTTCCAGTTGCTTAGGGGAGAGGGAGAGCAGTTGTCTCACTGACAACAGTAGGACCGAAGTCGACCCGGTACTGCGGACAACCGATAGCGGTTTAGTCGCGGTTGGGTATTAGACCCACCATTAGCCCTCGGTACATATGGCGTTGTTCCCTTAGCAGTGCCAACAAAACAGAGTACCGGTGGTTTGAAGATGGCGTTTGAAGGCACAGTCCAGCCTCAGAGTCGTTTTCCAGTTTTTGTTTGCAAATTTTGAAGAAAATTTCGGGCTGATCACACTGGTGTCTCCAGAATCGCTCAGAACCCACTACGAATGTAGTTACTGCCCCAGTGATTGTAAATTCGAACGGTGAGATTCGTGGACGAGTTATCTTGGGCCTATTATTCCTCGTCCTTCGCTGCCATCGGGCCGGAGCAGACCACACTATAAGGCTAGGCCGATAACAAACGGAAGAACGTAGATTCTGTTCAAAATCCATGGCGCGTCTTCACCCTATTCAGACCGGAAACCCAGATTTTGGGGGCGGAGTGAATGGCGCTCGGTTTTTCTCGGTTATTCCGAAGAGTTGCGATTCGGCGCTTGGTTCATTGATTAGATTAGATTAGATCTATTACGACATATAAGACGTCGTGAAAAAAGGGGAATAAAATTGCCATGGCATAGGTTCACAGCGGCCGGACCATAATATCAAATTTTACCCACGAGCTTGGACTGTTCACACGACTGTTCACACGGCTCCTGCCATAGTGCTGGCTCCGAAGAAAGCGTCGAAAACTATCCAAGATGGCAGTAGTGGAGTAGCCCTGATTCCTCAACACACTGAACCCCACCCCCATGAATAACTGAGTAAAAAACTCGAGGAACCTTCGATAATCTAGAGAATTAGAACTATCAAGTCTGGATGGGATTCAGCAGGCTTGCCAGTCGGGGTTGCTGGGGTAGTGCCATCTCACTATTAGACATTTTTCGGCGCTTCCAACGACGTTGGCATCTGGTAGAAGGCGCATTTACTTTGTTATCCTAATATTTTTGTAAACGTGTATGTTTCATTTGATTTCCTTCCACGCGTTTTTCTTACTAACTATTGTTTCAAGTAAAAAAATTCAAACATCTATATTCCAGGTGTGCGAGATCCCCTTCATGAATTTTGTGTGTGACTCGATTCTCGATCTGCCGGATAGAATCGGAATGTTCTATGAGGTCCTCCTCGCAAATCTTATACCATCGATTTGCTGGTTTCCAATGAAAGTTGAGTGGTTGAAGGTGAACAACACGGCCGATGGCGTCTATGAGATTTTGGATGGTGTCGAGAATCCAGCGGATGTTGGAAGAATCGTAACATGGAACGGGCGGAAAACTGTGGACGATTCATGGTATAATACGAGCTGATGTTTATGGGTGTAAAAGAATGAAACGCTGAAAAATAAAGATAAGAAGGATAAGGAGAAAAACACAAAGGGAGATGTCTACAGGTATCTCAAATCTCTCGGGATTCAGGTTAGTATGGGCTTCCAACGTTAACAAATTTATCGTTGTAGTGGGTTAACTAGGTCGTAAACAAGCGAGCGTATATGTACATAGCTGGCAACTCAGGTGACCTCTTTTTCAATAATCTCCAAGTCCGGCTTTCTTCAAACCTGGGCATTACTAGTATTATTCCATTCACTTCTGTGCCGCAACCAGGTTGCGGCACAGAAGTGAATGGAATAATGACCTCTTTTTCGATTTTCCTGACCCAACAAACCATCGGAAATATTAGAATTAGCGTTGAACAGAGAAAGAATAAAATTTGTTAAAGCTTTTCCCGAGATTGCATTTCTTGCAGGTGGTCAAGTGAGAGTGCAAGAACAATCCGTGGTACAGAGGGCATGTTGTTTCCACCATTTCTGAAGAAATCTGACAGAATCTATGTTTTCATCAGCCAGCTGTGCAGGTACTCGTATTCATCATACATAAAAGGAGACATAATGCTCAGATATCGAATGAATACATCAGAAAAATCAGCGGAGTAAGGGAAAATATAAGGTTCTCAATAGCAAACATCGCACACTTTCACGTTACTCTCCCATTGAAACAAAATCCTTGAAGCTGATTTTAGCTGTGTAGAACGGGTCCTTATGCGAGTGTCCGCCTACGCAGTATGCGCGCGTGTCAAGCGGTCGTCCGGACGGGTTACACCCGACGGAAAACAGCTGACTGCGGCTGCAGCTATCTATTTTTTTCGTCTTCTAATCCCCTCACCCAGATTTAAGGTGGATCCTCGTGATAAAGTGTTTTAAAAATTATTTGTGACGCATTAGTGGTATTCACGTTGCTCCCGGTCTGGTGGGAGAGAGTGAAATTCAGTTTTTCTTAGCTTTTTCTCAAAAAAAAACTTGTTGGAAAATTCGACCGAAATATAACATCCAAACGTGGGCACAGTAATAGATCAACTAATAACGGAACCAAGGTTGTTTTGAAAATTGAAATAAAAAAGCATTTCATCAGAAGTGAATGAATGTCAAAATGGGTCGAGAGGTTATTTCTAAAGGTAAATTTTACGATAAAGTTTGTCAAGCTTAATCATCAACTCAGGCTATTATCGGCCCCGAGCCACCTGACAGTTCGGCTCGTGTTCCCAATCTGCAAGTCGGCTCCTGTTGCTGTCCGGGCCACTGCTGTTGCTTTACGCGTCACTGCTGTTGCTGTCCGGGCTATTCCAGTTGGCCCGAACAGCAACAGCAGTGGCCCGGAGATTGGGAGAACGAGCCGAACTGTCAGGCGACTCCGGTCCCTGTTCGGTGCGGCTCGGGGCCGAGAATCGCCTGAGAAGTATATAGGAGAAAACGGAATAACTATTTTCTGAAACAGTCTTGTTCCAGTGCCCACATTTGAATCGTTTTTTTTTTCATAAAAAGTTACCCTTGATTATGAAGAATTTCGGATTTTTTAAATAGAAAAGAGCTTTTAAAGTGCAGAAAACACACCAAACGGAATATTTATTTGATTTAGAATTAACCACAAATTACAAGAAATAGGCCAAAAAAATTGGGTCAACACCAGGAGTGTGCATTTTCCGTTTACCGATTTACCGATTTTCCGGATTTACCGGTGTTTTTCGATAAATTTTGTTTTACCGATTTACCGACTTTTTTTTTCGAAATTCGCCGAAATTTTTACCGAAAAAAATTGGGTGGTTTTTGTCCTGTTGCCTCACTTTTTACAGGTACCTCACGGCTGATCGGCATTAAAGGAAGGTAGTGCGCTTCTCGAGCCGATGCGGCCGCGCGCTCCCTAGTCGGAAGAGTTTCCTGCGCCGCAGCCGCCGATCTGTTGACTCTGGGTGAGTTTTGGAAACTGGGTGCTAAAAAAATTGGAGAAAACTGTATAAAAAGCCACATCGAGTCGGCTTTGGCGCTGGAAACTAGACCGACTCGAGCGCGTGCGGCCGCAGAGCGACCCGAGACGCAATTGCGGAATCATCGAAATAAAATAATATAATCAATATCCATTGTGAAGTCATCATACCCGCACCTTTCCCCACTGACCAATAGGTACTTTTGTGCTCCTCCTGCCACAGTTGACGCGGAAAGGATGTTTTCTTCAGCTGGTCTGATTTTGAGTGACTACAGAAAGGCCTTGACGACAGAAGATTTCGAAATGTCTTTTTTCCAAAGTCAATGTCCCGCTGATCGGGTTCAGCCGTTGAGCCCAGTCTGTTGAAAGGCATCGTTCGCGCTGAAAACCAATTTCCAAGGCTCAATTTCATTAATGAGCCCGGTACACCACTCCTGTCGTGAGTTTCGGCGCGTCAAAAACGTACGGTAATGAGGTTGAAAGAATTTAAAGATGAGGATCCGCCACCAGTTCTCACTACTCATCTAGCCCTTTTTCATAGAAAGCTGATGCGACCGTCAAACAACATGAAAAACAGTCACGACACAAACTCCACATGTAGAAAAACTTCGAAATTGACGGTAACGAGGCCCTTAAACGCAGAAAAACTTCTACAACGATTTTGATGCGAAAATCAATGTCATATTTACAATGTGTTCCGAATGACTTTTCTTCACAAATGAAGGTTTTTCATGGGCCCATCGACATTTTCGTTCACTAGAGAAGCCAAGCTACGCAAAAACATGAAAAAATAATATACGGTTTTCTGCACGTACGATGCCTTTATTATGTAAAACTCACTAATTAGTCGCCCTATCCTCATGCACTAATGGAAATTATACATAAGTATTATAGGTCATTTGTGCTATCGTATTTGATATGCAACAAAGTCGAAGTCAGAACTTTTTACCGAATTTACCGTATTTACCGAAAAAAATAATCGGAAAAAAGTTTCGGTAAAAAATTTACCGAAAAGAATTTTTCGCACATCCCTGGTCAACACCACTCATGGCTAACAAAATCTGTCTAATAATCATATAGAACACTTCGCCATAAAAACTCACCTCAAATTCTGGAGAAGGGTTCGGGAGCAGAGATTTGCGAAAAGTTTCCAAAACTAGACTTCGAAAAATTAAGACTCTTGTTCCGATTTCTTGGTCTTTTGGAGATCATCCATTTTCCGAAACTTTTTCGGTTTTTTCGTTGTTGATTAAAAAAACACGAAAAACCGAAAAAACGGATAATAAAAAAGTGCATTTTTGCTACGTAGCATTGTGTAGCGAAGCATTCTACAAATGTTTGAAGAAAAATATTCGTCTTGCGGTTCCGAAAGCATTTGCGAATCCCTGATTGGGAGAAGGAAATCATAGATAGTTACAGCTGCAGTCAGCTGTTTTTCTTTTGGTGAAACTCGTTCAGAACCGGCTGACGCGACAACTTCTCGACACGCACACCGTCCGCGTATATTCGGACCTGTGCCGATTCTCCACTGTGCCGCGATAGTACCGCAGCGGCTCCGTGATCAAACGATTTCGTTGCCGTGTCTTGAGCCTCGACATCGCCGCGATAGAACCGCAGCGGCTCCGCGTTAGAACCGCGCCGGCTCCGCGAGGATGCAGCAGTGAACCCGCGTGGATTACTATGTACTATCCGGTGTGGGAAACCGAAGGCGTCGCCGGTTCAGTTACCCAAGTTTGAGGTAGATTCCGTATTTCCTTGGGCGCAAAAGCGACGGTAACCTCTGTCCCTATTAGACAGAGGACGTAACGACCGCAGGTGTGTATTTTTGCAGAGTATGCGGACATTTGCATTCGGACGCACTTTATCTCTGAGCGAACTCTACGCGAATCCCTATACACACCTCACTGATTTCTTAGCTTCAATTTCCTCTTCAGATCAGTCTGGTTGGAATTCCAGTCAGAAATTGAGTACGAGGGAGTGCCGGCGTATCGCTTCGTGCTTCCACCTGAAGTCTTCGATCCTACCGTTCCCGAGAATGAGGGATATTGCAATCCAACCGATAAGGTTGTTTACGTATACTGTAAACTACTCGTGTATACCTTAATTAAGGGGGGTGGGAGGCATTGCGGGAGTTGAAAAAAAGTTGTGTGTAGTGCACGCGGAGAAGAATTTGAGCATTTTCAAAAGACATGATGTGATTATAGAAGTTCTTCGACTCGCAAAACGAAACCGATGACTGTTTTCCAAAAGGGCTACTCGAGATCAGCAAATGCCAACGAAGTACGTTCCCTCGTTATCCATCTAAACACTCTTACCGTTTTTGTTGGGTTCCATTAAAGCTCTAAAATTCAAAGCACCAAAAACCGAAACTGGATTGTTTCGTGCAGAAACTCCTTTTCCCTTCAACTAAAAGAGTTCAAAATATTTACGTGTTAATATCTCTTGCTCTCAATAAGTCTTGGCTGTACAAATAAAAATAGTTCATCGTGAAGGAATATTTTTTACAACTTTCGACAGTCTCAACGTGTGCGACTTTCAGGTCAACCTCCCATTATGATTTCGCTGCCAAATTTCAACTTTGCCTCTGAAGAAGTGCGACAGTCGGTTAAAGGACTCAACAGTACGGATCCTGAGCGCGATATCATCCTCGTCGATATCGAACCTGTCAGTTTTTTTCTTATAATTTTCAAAGCAATGATTTTCCTTGATAGGTTCACGATCATATCTGACGAAGACAAAGTGATAGAAGTTTGACTGTTTTGGGTAGCATTGTCTTTATATGATAGAGCTCTTTCCCCCTGCCACAAAAAAAGAAAACTCGTACTATTTTAACAAATGGTTTTTGTGTCCTAGACATTTTTTTCATTAACACAGATTTATCTTAGGAAAATGCCAACATTTCAGCGACTGGGGGCAGTTCTTCGTGCTCATCGGCGGTCTCAGGTCAACATCGAAATGTGGAAAGGGCAGGATCTTGTGTTTCCGTAAGTTTACCCCTTTCACGACTCAATCCAGGGATCACCAATGTTCCACTTAAACTCTTGCTATTTCACTCAAAAAGTGGTTGTAAATTATACATTAATTCGCAGCGAGGGCAGGTAGCAATCTTGCATGAATAGAACATTCAAAGTGGCCCCAATAAATATTCTCAGATGGACTAGAGATTCCCGAGAACTTGAATTTCCGTGACTTCGCCGGCGCAGATTCCATCCCTCGAACAAAATCTGGGCATTTTGTGCAACTGATCGCTGAGCTGAAGTCTATAAAGGCTTCGATGGCTGTTCGATAGGTACTAGAGTGCAGTTTCAAGAGTGATGCCCTAGTCATATACACCGGCGGAACACTGCATATCTAAGTGACGAGGCAACTGTTAATATGAAGCCTAGCTTGCTCAGATGAGTCCAGCGGAGCGGTAGGTCATGGCAAAATATAACAATGATGAGGAGATTTTGACGTGATAAGCCCGATAATCCTTTCTTCATCCGGCTCATAATGAGGGAGCAAGGCTATAAACACCTTTGCTGAATGTACTGAATTACTCGAAAAGGAACAATTGTAGAGTTCACACAATAATTTTAGTGTGATGAATGGACAGGGCTGCGACGGTAGATCACCCAGCGCGAATCGAAACCCCGTTCTCCAGTGAGGCCGCCAACCCCCACGGCCAGTCGCCTGGTCCATGCGTCAGACCAAATCGAAAACAAAAACCATACACGGAGGCACGAGGTGGGAAGCAGCAACAGCAAGTTATGCTCGCCGCAGCACCGCGGACTGTGTCTTTGCGGGACCTACTCGGTTGGAAATTTGGGAAGTTCCACAATCTGAATATTTTTTTGCGTTGCGTTCAAAAAAACTTCAAGAAAGCATTAGCAGCACTGCAAGGAACCGAGGAGTAGAATAAGGAAAGATTCGCTCAATAAATATGCGGCGGATTGGCAAGTTGACCCACAACTAGCTGAGGAATGCCAGAGCTGGGAGCTTGTGTTGTAAGTGGGGCGAGCTCGCCCGGGAAGCGTTCGATGCAGGTTCGGATCCTGCCTATGCCCAACAGTTTTGCGTACAACAGTGTCATTGTGATAACTCGTGATCACTTCTTATGTCCTTAAAAACGGCATAGCCCTTTAACAGGCATAAATTATTCTTAAAAATATCAGATTTGTATAATTCTGTGAAACTTTTTCCTATCAATACTTCCCGCTGGGACAGGTTATGATTTAATATCAGATGGAGCAGTTTCATTACTGAACTATCACAGCATAGATACCTGCAAAAATGTAGAAAGACTTTATAATCGAATTAATTTTTACAGTGTAAACCTCAACAAGTCGCGTTCTTCTTTAATTCCGGTGCTGATCATTCATGAAGACGCGACGGTAGATCCAGACACTCTCGATAGCATCAAGAATGAGCTTATACGCACAGAATGGTGGGCTCATTCAATCTCGACAGCCACAGCAGGAGCTGGACTGGCCATCGCTATCATCGCGACCGTTTACGCTCTGCTCAAGGTGAATCTTCTTCTCTTCTGTTCCCAAAGAAGTGTTTGTAATCATCAACCCAATGTCGCATGAACTTTTGACATGTAAAATGTTTTGAACCACAACTATTAAGGAAAGAGATATATCCATTAGGCTCTTCGTCAATTGCACCCGGAGATCTAACGCATCACATTTTAAGTCCGATTTGTTTGGCGGAGGGAAGTCGGATTCGGTGGCTCCACTTCCTGCTTATGAGCCTCGAGGATCACCACAGAATGGCAAAGCTACCTATATGTAATTACCGATATGTTGATTTATTGACTGGATTTAAAGGCAGCATACACGCTCTTATACGTGATTGAGATAACTACGGAAATAGAATGGTATGGCCCAGATTACAACCCCTACGCATTTTGAAGTGTCAAAAACGACCCACAACGCCGCCTATATGAGTTAGAAGTTGACCCCACCCTGTATTTTCACGCCCCCTGTACCCCTTTTCCTGCAACGCAAGGTTGCTGGGTCATATTCACCGTCGGTACTGTTGGTGGATTGCCTAACAAGTGAACCACACCCGTCACTGACGGCGAAGATGACTCAGCAACCCTGCGTTGGAGGAAAAGGGCAAATACTGGGGGCGTAAAAATACGGGCGGGGCCAAACTTGCTACTCCTGTAACGGCATTGTGGGTCGTTTTTCACACTTCAAAATGCGTAGGCATTATGTTGTAAGCCATACGGCTCGATCCACATTGTTGTCCCAACCACGTTTACGAGCGTGTATGCTGCCTTAAACTGTAGAGCTAACGAGTACTGTAAATCTATCAAATTCTGTTGAATAATATTCTAACCACAATCAGAACTTTTCACAAATTATCGTCCATGTCATTTTGTTAGGGAGCCGCAACGCAGCTATGATATCATATGCGTCGCGGCTTCACGTTGAGCTTTCTCCACTAACTCTACTGCAAATAGCAGTTTGGCTTTACGTTTGTTATCGACCTGTAGTTGGTAGAAGGAAACGGTTGAATCTCGTTGTTGAATAGTTTATGTTGTAATTTGTAAGTTCCTTAGTTTTCTCAGACATATACGTTGGTCAGTTCAAAGTCGTGTTACTATGTGTTCTTCCCAATTATGCTTCTACGGGTATTTCAGAACATCACTCAATTGTCTGCTCGCATTTTACTGTATATAATAATTTGAATAAATACTTTTCTTTTGATTTAATTATTTTTCAACTTCAACACATGTGTGTATAGGGTTCAGCTCCCGAATTATGAATAGTCACTTGAGTTGTGTGTCTCTCTTTGATCATGACCTTCATATTTTATATTCTTGGATGGTCGACCAAGGTCGGTTAAGACTATCTGACAATTCCTCGATCGTCCGACACGGATTTGCTTCCACTTCTACCTTAACACGTCGTCGTTTAACGTTGATGGCCTTCCTAATCGATTCGAGCCGGAAATATGAAAAAACCCGATTTGAACTTGGAAAACCACCATTGGCATTTACGAATGTGAAATGCATTTGGATAAACATCGCAAATCTTTTTGGCAGCAACTGTTGCGTTCCTTCCCTTGCGAAACTCAGAAAGCAGGCAATGATGTGTACATAGAGTTCGCGCAATCATTTTAGTCTGATGAATGGACGGGGCTGCGACGGTAGATCACCCCGCGCGAATCGAAACCCCATTCTCCAGGGCAGCCGCCAACCCCGCACCGCCAGCCGCCTGGTCCATGTGTCAGACCAAATCGAAAACGGAAACCATACCTCTTCTGGCATTTGGCTGGCCATTCTACCTAAAATTACAAAAAAAAGTAATTCAATCGACTATAAGTGAAGAAGTCACTACAACCTCACCATATCTTTGGCACGCCTCTGGACCAAACAATGAGCTGATAAATGACAATCAAGTGTTGAGATGCACAGAAACGACATTACTTCCCGGTCCACCTATGTAATATGTCGACGTCCATTCTGGATCGAAATTGTCATGAAATGCAGTACCACTCGTGGCGTTTGGTCAGAAGACGCGCCGAAACGTATTTCGCTTCTTTCACGCCATTTCTCAATAAACTCCATGGAAGTTGAATGTTTTTAGGTTCTGAAAAATTGATTAAAATTCAGGTGGGAAAGGCTATCCGACAAAGCAATACTTGTTTAAGTTTGTTTTCATGCAAAAAAAAGTTTTATTTTTTTTTCTAAACCGAGTTTTTGTGTGCGATGGAGTGCGGGTGGGCTGAAAATGCGGGAATAGGGTTTTCAAAAAAAAAGGACTTCATTGCTTACCCTTGCAAAGGTACAGGCCATAAAACGGCCAATGTCTCACCGTCGACTGCGTACCACGCGCTGCGCGACCGCACGCGCGTCGGAAGCAGACGGGTTTTGGCCGCCGCGCGACGAGTTTTGACAGCCGCGCGACGTTTCGGCCGCCGCGCGGCGGCCGAAACTCGTCGCGCGGCGGCCAAAACTCGTCTCTGCCGACGCACGTGCAGTCGCGCAGCGCGTGGTACGCAGTCGACGGTGAGACATTGGCCGTTTTATGGCCTGTAGGGTACTTATAGAAACTGACCACTTCCAACGGATTGCACTTTTTTAGGACCTCTTTTTGACGCAAATTCGAATTCTCTCTTCATAGCTGCGGAATGCTCCTCTAGTCGAAGTTATGAGCGTTTTTAAGTTGACTGCGAGCTACAGTACCGAATACATTTTTTTTTGCAAAAACGGCGTTTCTCGGGCACACAAAGCGCCGCATGGCCACAACTCGCTTCGTAATTGAGAAGCATAATTGTTCATAGAATTTTAGCGTTTCTCTCAGTTTGGCATATGCGATAGTAAATGACAAGATTCTTCTCAACTCTGATATTTTTTTTCGGAAAATGTGGATTTTCTTCTAAGATCTTCATCGATCACAGATCAAAGCATAACAGATTACTACTATCATAACCGTCTGGTCAGTCCATAATGAGGGATTCCGGTTATGGAATAACGCAATTTTCGTTTGGATTCTTGATTCGATCCTATTATTCTGTAATCTGTAACACTCTTTTAAACGACTGGTTGAAAGGAATTCAAAAATGACATCAAAATTGGAATCGGACCGCTTCAAAACAATTTATGAGGATTTGACTAAAAGACAGAACTTGGTTAGGAGAACCATATACTTGTGTCATTTGAAAATTTTTGTGATCCCAAATTCGAGAGTCTTAACGTGTTTTTTGGCATTATGAGAGGGTATTATATGAGAACCATCATGTACAGTTCAAAAGCCGGTACAATTATGTTTCCGTTCTCAAATATTAGGTCTGTGTGATTTTGAGCGTTGTTCGGAAGTCCACTTCATTCGTTTTTATTGTGAAAAGATCTCAAATGAAAAATCTTTCTGATCTTACCGCTCCTACACATATGCATCGCTCATCACGTTATATAGTCTGTTCTTTTCATCAAACTTCTTTCTCGAAATGCACAACGTTTATTATCACGAAACGGTTATTGAAAGAAATGGTGACCAGAGCCTCAAAGGCATGCGATTTTTGCCAAAGAAATCATCACTAAGTCGCCTTTTTCTGGTTAGATGAACATTTTTAAGCGTTACGCTGCTGTTACGCAAGTGGTGCTCCACTTCCCCTCCTTACCTCTCGAAACAACACCGCCCCCGGGGGTGGAAATGCTTCCTATTGGCTAATGGAGTTGCAGTTGCGGTTAACTCCGCCCGAATCTATTTCCTCCAGAAGACCACTCTCTCAACAATTTTGACAACCATAAGAAAAACGGTGAGGTCTCTACGAACGAGACGGTCCATCCACGCGGTCGGCGGCAGTCTTTTTCGGCTGTCACGGAAGCATTTCCGGACATGCGAATCGATTAGAAGGAATTTCAGCGGATAGTTAATTATATCCCAGCCAGCTAAGTCTCAGTCGCGGGAAGGCTTGTCCCAAAATGCCTTCCTGACGACCGCTCAACACGCACGCCGACCGCATGGGCGGACAGTCTCACTCGAACAGACTTTAGACCGATTGCGTCGAAATGTGCACCATCCCCCCCCTCTGACAACCTCTGCTTTCGATTGAACTCATGTTTGGAGAGCGGTCGCAGTCACAACATCAGAGAAGGGATAAAGGTTTTTCTTTTGAATTTTCAATAATCAGAAAACCGAACTTCAAGAACCATCGCAACTCGGATCACTATCTCGCATTTGCCTCCGATTTTATGCCGCATCTGAGGCGTTTTCGAGAATAGGTAAAGAAATCCCTTCTGAATTACCGCCCATTTCTAGTCCGCAGTGTTAGGTTCAAACGATCAAAGCGTTTTTTAGGGGATTCGTGGAACCTCCTGAACGTTTTAGTGATTTGAACAACGGGGGTAATCAATTGATCATAATCTCCCTAATGATTTCTTAGACCCAGTTGTTCAGCTGTCACGGCACAGGTGTTTGTCGAAAGTGCTTGAATTGATTGAACACATCCCTTTCGTCTCTTTCGATTTTCCTCGGTGAACTGGCCGTCCGTGTCGTTTCGCGTCAGCACTTTACACTATCACTTCAGTAACAATTCCCTCACAACTAATCCTCTGATTACTTCGTATGTGCGCATGTAAGCGAAATCCTTGCCTTTATCTCGAAATCGGATCGCTCTGTTACAATTATTTATCAAAATATGTTATGATTTGAGCGAATCATCACTACCCTTATAGCGAAGCCTTTGATTTTCTGAATATTTCGCTGTGGTGAAGGGCCTGGCGCCCTCTACACTTTCAACTGCTTGTTTTCGATTTCGGGTTAAGGTCAGAGTCCCCGACCATGACAAAGCTTTACCTCCACGTTTTGCAGACAATTTAAAAAACATTTTTTCTAATACAAACTCAGAAATTCCGCTATTTCAAATTCACTTCTAACTCCTCGTTCTCCGTTTTTCGCACTACTCCTCTTCATAGCCTCCAATATATCCCCTCCCTTTTGGTACTTAAGTCTCTGTCGGTGGCAGAATTCATTTCTGAGTTTTTGCTAAAAATAGAAGCTTGGGTGACTACTGGAAGACAGCTGTCACAAAAAAACGGCCGGAAAAACTACTATCTTGCTTTTTGACTCTTCTTCTTTTATGGGTATGAAACTGCTTTGGTACGTTTATTCGGATACTTTTCGGCAAGCCCTTCCTCAGGCCAACTAAAAACGAAGCTTTTACATATAACGACAACAACACCATGGGGAAGGCAGACTATTTACACAGAATGTCTATAAATGGAAAAGTTCAATGAATTCCTTTTAGATAAGTTGAGGGGCTGAACGCCTCTGACCTCAAAGCCGTGACAATGGCTTTTTGCTAAATATGAGGGTAAGCTTTGACGGATATGGGGCGTCTACACCCTTGGAAGCACACAAAGTCTTTTTGAAAGTGTAATTGATGACCA
Organism: Aplectana chamaeleonis; assembly: GCA_029168955.1. Lineage (NCBI taxonomy): Eukaryota > Metazoa > Nematoda > Chromadorea > Rhabditida > Cosmocercidae > Aplectana > Aplectana chamaeleonis. The sequence goes on from JAPDOI010000299.1 coordinate 200,940, forward strand.
GAGAGAAGCAATTCACCCATACATGCTCATGCCAGACAAACCATCGCTCGGAGCGAGACCGGAAAGCGACTAGAGCAATGCTGTCTCTCCGCTCCTTGCGAAAATTAGCCATCTACTCGGACGACAGCAGTCGCTCTCCGGGCGACCTCAGTCCCGCTCGGAGCGATATTCGGTCGCATTCGGCACTGCGGTCGCTGTCGGGGCGATTTTCGAATTATTCCCAACTGCTGATTTTTCTTTATTTCCGCCTATTCTCGAGAGGATGAAGCTTTTTAAGATGACAGGGTAGTTGTTACAGCATGCCGGCACGGGGGTTCATCCTACCACAGGCCACAACAAGGATACCCCTCCCGGCACGTTGCTGGAGAACTGGTCCGCTCCCAACTTTTCACCCACTGTAAATTGCACACCATCCCGGAGTTTTCCTCCCCTTCCAAAATCGGGAAAGTCGAGGAGCCCAGGGAATGAATAAGCCGCGCAAAGTTAGACTTTCAACTTGTGTTCAATCCGTGGTATCGGTGCCTCGAAAATCTCGGTGAGGACCAGTACTCACGTAAACCTTCCGGCATGGTCCGCAACGAGAAAGCCTTCCTCACCGCGGGCCAGGGGGGATTTCTTCGGCCGTCATAAATTGTCCTCCTGACAAGCAGAGTGATCCGAAGTCGCATCTCAAGAGTGGGCTTGAAAGTCCAACTGCCCGTCTACACGAGACGAGCTGCCTTTTATACCCGCAGGATTCGTTGTTCTTTGAGTGATAACGTTAAAGGCAGTGTTCACGAGGAAAAAAATCTGTAGTTTTTCCACAGAAACGTGTGCTGTGGGACCTATCAATGTGAACTTTGAAGAAAGAATCACGAAAAAGAAGTGGGTGAAAATCGCGTGGGCCAGTCAACCCATTGGGCCACCCCTCCTCCCAAACTAATCCTTCTAAAGAAGCTTGAACACGTAAACAGCCGGTCAGCAAAGGTAGTAGCTTTGATAAGAAGCAGTGGATAAGGTGAATCACGTTATCATATGGAGAGGCTTCATCGGTCAATCCTTACATTCTCAAAAACATGACGTCACACAAGAGGTCCTGCTTAGGCAAAAAAAAATGCTTTCTCTTCAACTTCTGCAGTTCTTCCTGACGATGATATCACAGTAAGCTCTTGACCTATCATAATCTGTAAGACGCTGAACATCGAGGATTTATCGTGAACACTGCCTTTAAAGAAGAGCGAATCCTTGGTCTCTCTATCTCTGATTATGGTGCCGCTGTCGCCCTGAGGCAGCGTCCACTCCTCAGGCAAAGTGGGGCGTCGACAACAGGTTGATAAGTTGTCATCTCATAAACCGCTCCCTGTTGACAAGTCAAATCGCGCGTATTGTCAGCCTGAGACCTGCCCGTTGCTCAGCGACGTCCGCCTGTTGTCGGGCTGTTGACAACTCGACGTGTCGCGTTTAGTGGCCTGTTTAGCAGCAGTTCACATCCTACACGACTGTTTCATCTAGCTTAGGTACTGCTTTACACCGACACGCGTCGCGGTCGGCACTCCGACACGCGTCGCGGCTGGGTCGCCCAGCCTCCACTGGGGTCACCACCGGATAGGCAGGACCTCCAGATGCTGGGCGGGGCCAAAGTGCCACAAACTTGGGTAATTGAACCAGCTGCGCTCTCATCATTCACAGCATGTCTGAAAAATGCGTCGTATACTTCCCTTGTATCTAGAGCGTTAGCTGTGCAACAGCTCGAGATCGACCAGAGCATAACTCGTGGCCACAACCCCGCCGAATATCGACGCGTTGGCCAGCGGTGACTCATTGTGGGCGGATCAACCTGTTGTCGACGCCCCAGTTTGCCAGAGTCCTTGTGGGAGCGCACGACTACGCAAAATCGATGGTCATCGTGGGCACTCGAATCGCTAGCCGCTCCCACGCGCCCTCGCTCGCTTACGCCCGCTCTCGCCCATTCTTGCTCGCTCTCGCCTACTCCAGGAAGGAAGCAGCACTTTTCAAGCCAATTGCTTCAATTCTAGCTCTAGGGCTCGAACCTACTTCAAAACCATTGCCATCGTATCCCAAAACCCAACCACAGCCATCACGGACCGTGGTAAATGGGCAGCCACTGAGCCGACTCGAGTTGTTGATCACCCGCTCAAACATTTTCAATCAAGTCAGGCCGAGACAGAAGGTGTTTGCCCGTGTTCAGTTGCGTGTGCGAGGCCCAGCTGTGGAAGCGCTAAAGGGCGTCGACTAGCGTTGAAGAGCGCAAAGGAGCGAGAGCGCACGTTCTCGTGACGTATGGACGGAGCCTAAGAGCGACCGGACAGCGGTCAAGGCTGCTATCTCAGCCGAACAGGGACCGCGGAGCCAGTTCGCCCTTCGGCCGCTGCCCGGGCGATGACGTCATAATTGGGAGGAGCCGGTCCGGCTCCGAGCGGTGGTTCATCTGAGTGTATACACAGAAATACGCCTTTTTCAGAGCAATATATATATGATCTTGTGCGTTTCTATTGCACGCGCCGCTGATTTCTTTAGTGCGACCGCTCTGCAGCGGTCGCCCTATAGAGACAGATTGTCAGAAGTGGTTTATAAACCCAACCAACCATAGAAGCGTAAAAAGGACAGAGCATTAGGTTGAAGTTGACGCTGACTACCTCCTTTCTCTAGCGCCTTTTGACGAAATGCTACTTCAAGCCTGTATGAATGTTCAAAGAGAATGCATTCCTGGATCATCTTCTCGAAGAACAACCAGTAATCTTGTGGGTATTCAAAAAACTTTTGTTACTCCAGACCCGTGCGATACCGAACTTCTAACGCATCTCAAACAGCGGAACATACTCAGTGATCACCCTGTACAAATAAATAAATAAATAAATAAATATATATATATATATATATATATATATATATATATATATATATATATATATATATATATATATATATATATATATATATATATATATATATATATATATATATATATATATATATATATATATATATATATATATATATATATATATATATATATATATATATATATATATATATATATATATATATATATATATATATGAGCCTTCCGCCCGTCTAGTATTGGACGGGGTCGCGGTTCTCGATCGCCCCTAGAGATCGAAAACCTATTGACCGGTGGTGTCGCCGCAATCGATCGCTCGTGAACCTTCCACTCGACTAGATTTGACGAAAGGCCAACATATGGACTTGAAGTGTATGATACTCAGGTAAAATTAGTTGTCCTGAATACGTCGAAAACTTGTCCTGATTAGGTCGAGAACCCAAAAATTGTTCTGAATTCAGGGAGAAGTTGTCAGGAACTCGGGAGAATCGTATTCTTGTCGAGAAACGCCGCAGAACTGCTGCAGAATTCAGGACATTTTCTCTCCATCTAAAAAAATTGTTCTAGTTCCGTCGAGAACTCTATGGAAATTCTGGACGGCTGCTCTAGAAATTAGCCCTGCCTGTATTCAGCCGAATTCTCGACTATTTCTCGACAAGTTTTCAATATTTGGCTATTTCTCGACAAGTTTTGCATATCGTCAACGAGCAGCTGCGCTCCAATGGCAAAATATGTGCAGCTCTCAAGCCGAGCAGTGCAAGACGTCGAGCGCTGAGCTGGGATTTGGAAGGAGGACTGGAAAGGACCTGAACAGTAGTGTGCAGGACCGAATCAGAACTGAATTAGACGTTGCTTTCAACGTGCCGAACCTGATAGTCTCTACCAAAAGTGTGCAGGACATTGCGCGAATGTCGCGGAGTTGTCGACGCCCAAGGCACTGCTACAGAATCGTCCTGGCACAGTGATGATCGCGGATCCGCCGCGGTACTATCGCGGCACAGTCCAGGGGCCGTATTCATCAATGATTTACCCGCGAGGTAAGTGTAAAGTCCCTTGAATTTAGCTCTCACCCGGTATTCACACGCTTACTTACTCGGGATTTTCGGGCAGAAAGCCAGGTAAATTTTACACGACGTATGTGGTCGGGTAAATTTTACTCCCAGCCAGCGGCAGCTGCTACGTTCGAACATTCATAGCAGAATTAGCAACGGAGCGCAAAATCTTCATCGTCAAATTGTACTACTCCGTTCCTTAAAAGTTATTTTTGTCTTTTTATGACTAATTCAATGCGTTGCTTTCCATAGACGAAAAGTTTTGCAGTTTTTTCCGCACGTTTTCTCATAGGATTTTGTCGTAAGTCGTGAAAAAGCGGTGAACTTTCTTTTTGTTCACTTGGCTTCTTTACTAATATTTTGATGCATCAGGAGACTCAACCAAGAAACTTCTCTTTCTTCGGCTTTAAGCTCCTCGCGCGATTCTTCGCCTCCAACTTATATTGATTTGGCAAAAAATAGAAGTTTTGCGAAAAAAATTTTCTAGTCTCATCGAATTTCTCAGATCATATATTAGTAGTATAGCATTCGAAAGCACAATAGTTCCTTCATAATATAATTTTTTGAAGCTCACTATAGAACACGATAACTTGCTAACTTCATGCTCGATCTCAATTTATAGCTTAAGTAGCGAATATTTTGGCATTCAAAAGTTTCTTCTGGGCAATGAGTTTGAGGCCTCACACTGCACAACATAATTCTACACAAAAAAATTTTGATTCACCGTAAACAGCTTGCGAATAATCTACTTTTTTCAACCAATTTCTGTTGAAGAACTGCGCCGAAGTAAAGGCAAAAAAAGAATGGTGGGAAGCTTTGGCTACAACCTAACATAGAAAAAAAATCTACCATACAGTGGAACAACGATAAAGAAAAACAAACGAGTACCAATGAAAAAATCTCGCTAGAAATGAAAAAGTAGGTAATGTAAAATGATGTTAGTTTCTATATATAAAGTGTCCCCTATGATCTACTCTGAAGCTTTTATTAATCACGCAACCCATGCACTTCTCTCTAGCCTCCTTAAATAAATCAAAAAGTGAATCGTTGAAAAATTTGTGAATTGACGACGCCTATTGAGTGTTTCGCTGGGTGCACGCGGTGCACATTATGCGCGGAATCTTACCCCGGTAAGTAAGTGTTGGTGAATGCCGTTTCACGGTGAGTAAGTAATCGGCTGCGGGTTTGGCAAAAGTAAAGTATGATTTACTCGGCATTCCAATGATGAATACGGCCCCAGGATAGCGGCACTATCGCAGCAGGTTTTCTATGACTCATAGGGCTTGCCTTACATTTCCGGTGGGCTTTTATAAAGCCATGTGTTTAGAGTTGTAGGTATGGGACACAGTATTGATAAGCCGTTTTCAAAATCCCCTGAATGCCTTGGAGATTTACAGGAGATTTCCAAAAAAGGGCATTTCCATAGCTTTGCGTAGATAAATGGGGTACACGAATAGCCATTTTGAGGATGTTCACACAAATTGTTTCGGATTGGGCTGAAAACTTGTTTTAGGGGTTGCTTTGGGTGGTGATCACGAATCGGAGACCCATTTGTCAATATTTAAGAAAGATCCATCCGATTTTGTCCAAAGCTTTAAAACGGGGGAAAATTTGCTGGAAAAACGCCACTTTTGACGATTTCGAGAATGTTACGATCAAATCGCCTCAAAACTTGTACATAGCGGTTATTCGGCCTGTCTAACACGAATCTGCAACCCATTTATCGATTTTCGATAGATTACGGTAGATTACGGTGGGTATACGGTAGCTCGGTCAATGTCTCAGATTTGACTAAAAATTACACTGTGGGAGTTATTTGGAACACTGAACACGATTTTGAGGTCCATTTAACGATTTTCGAAAGTTTAAGGTAACTATCGTGAGTCAAAATGTATTTTGCCTACCGTAACCTACCGTTACCCTAAGTCAGGCGAGGAATAGACCCCAGATTCGGGCTCAGCGCCCTAAATAACCCCCATTTGCAAGTTTTTAGCCGAATCCGCAAAAAAAAAATTTTTCAACGACAGAAAAATTCCCTGATGCCCTTCCCTTACCTTTTTTTTAAACAATGAAAATGCCATTTTTTAAGTCCCCGCAGCCATTTAGGAAATTTCAAGCACGGATTATTTATGTACTGTCACAGACCTACAGCAAGGACAACATGGTTTTCCAAAACTCCACGGGAAATTTAAAGCAGTCCCTAGTCAGTGCATTGTGTGCAAGGCTCCAATAGCCGTGCGCAAGTCGTCAAATAGAGAAAGTATGACTTGGTAGGAAGGTGGACAGGACTTGAGCAGGAGTGAGCAGGACATCGTGCAGGGCAAGCAACCACCAGCGCATCTCCCGCCTGTGACCAACCCACAGAATTTGCAAGCTTCCATTATTCAGATGAGCTCAGGCAGAACTGGTTGTGGAAAACATGTTGAAAACTTGTTGAGAATTCAGGGGTCATATTCGCCAATAACCCGCCGGGTACCCGCCGGGTAGTCGAAGGGTAAATGAGGTGAAATTTCAGTACAAAACGCGTGCTCCACGGCCACCTCTCGCCTCCCTTGGCTTCCCTCGCAACCGCCGGAATTTTTCGAATAGCATAGCTGAAAAATGGCCGCTTCGCGATGGAATCTTTATCTTTTTGCAGTGATATCGATACGTAACACAGTTTGCATTTCCATCTTACATGGTGTAAGATGGGTTGATCTGCTCCTCTGCCGCGCGCGGTATCATCCCTTCCGCTTCCCTTCGACTACCCTCGGCGGGTTGTTGGCGAATACGACCCCAGTTCTTTTCTGGTATCAGTATCATGTTCAGGGGTGCATTCCAAGAATAATCCCACGACTCTGAGGGAGGACAAATAACCTTTACATACATGGTCGAATTTGCTTCCCATGGATACGATTTATCACTGAGAATTGCTTCCACGTGGCCATGGCTACGTGTCCATGGGCGCGTTTTGCCATGGGAATATTCTTGGAATGCACCCCAGAGTAAACAAACCGAAAAGTATAAAAGCCGCTTCATCTCTGCTCACTCGGCATTTTGAGGTCGATCCTGAATGATGACTTTAAGTCACCTCTGAAGGTTCACTCAGAGGCCGAAGGATAATTTTTGGCAGCTGAGGGAATGTGCCCCTCGGCTCTGGGGGAGGCAGTGGTCCCGCACCCGGAGACTGTGGGGAGGATCATGTCCCAGATGCCGACCGCAGCTAAGATGAGCTCTCTACATTGGTTCCGGGTACGGACGGACGGAACTCCATTAATGATACCGGAAACGGTAAAAAGTTGTCGAGAATTCAGTAAGAGTTCTCCTGAATTGGATGAGATTCCTGGAGAAAACTGGGAAAATTTAATGAGAATTCATCGAGAACTCTCCAGAATCAGACGAGTAATTGTTCTGAATTTGTACGAATTCAGGACAAGAACTCGCCGGATTCAGGACAACTAGTTTTACCTGAGTACGTATTGGTCGATGGCGAAAATCTTAGCGCAGACCGGGTTAGGCCTTCAAGAATGACAAAATAGCATTCGTTTCAGAAGTGTCTTGGGGCTCCCTTCTAACCAGGAGCTTTTCGTACTTTATTTTCAGAATCCTGCCCCACTGTAATAGTTTTTCGGCCTTCACCCGCTCACGCACGCCTCATTTCTAGTCCGTAGTTATCTCGTCTTCAGACTTGCCTGACTGATATGAACTATAATTGTGGTCATGTCCCACACTTAGGCTTTGCGATAGTCTTCAAAACTTCTATTCCTCTTCCTAAAAGTTAGGAAACCACTTGTATCACCGTCTTCAATATGTATGTACAGTATTTTCATTCGTACAAAAAATGCCAGATCTCCTGATTTGTCGATGCAGGAAATGGTCCAAAACTCACTAAACTGAACGAAAACTCAGTTTGGATAGCGTTCTGTGAGAGTCTACATGATGCTTTTCTTTGTTCGATTGGCTGGAAAGGATTATGGCCGTGCTTGAATAAAAAAGTGCCCAACACGTGACAATATGTGCAGTACAGCAATGAAGAAGTCAAACCAAACCGTTTCTGACACCTAGCGAATTCTCTCGGGAGAGATCTTGCTCCATTTGTATTCTCAGAAAGTTCGAGCTCGCCACCCGCTTACCAAAAGTCCGGCGGCGCGCAACACCTCGCGCGGCCCGCGAGCGGAACGGTAGCGGGTGGCGAGCACTGGCATGCTGGCGCTGGCCACCCGCTCACCACATTACGGCGGCGCGCTCGCAACTCTACGTCGGCGTGCTCGCCTAGCGCCGGTCGCCGACGGAAGCATAGCGGGTGGCGAGCTCTTGAGTGTGGCTTCCGCTTGAATTTCATGCCATACTTGAATTTTCGTTTCGGTTATCCACTATTATCGCCTGCATGAGGGGCGGATTTAGTATAGCGCTTGACCACGCCCATTTTTCCGTGCCGCCGCGCAATTTAAACACCAACGCATGGTTTTTCTCCCATTCTATATTCAATAAAGTCGTTGCGGTATGAAGAAATGGGCGTGGCTAAGAGCGATATCATAGTGCCCCTCTCTGTTGAGATGGCACCAATTATTCTTTCTCGGTAACAGTACACATATTCAAAAAACTCGGAAGGTCTAGGACTGTCAAGAATGATTTATTATAATCGGTTTCAAATAAATCACCAAATTCTTAGAACTCCAAGTGTTTCTACTGATTGGATCATCCTTACATACATATTATAAACGGCGTGGTGTGTCTGTCCGACTGTCTGGCACGTCCTACCGACGTCTGTTTGACCGGTGTTCAAATTTCGCGCAAATTTTGACACCTTCAGTCGGAGCGCGTTATTGTTTCAACAATACACAAAGAAAGTCGTGGAAAGTGAGTAGGGTTTAGGAAGAGCGCGCACACCATTGCGATCGTGTTGGAACCACCCTAGCCGTTCCATATTGAGTTCTTTGACTTATTTTCGTGGCTGATCGTGGTGGGACCACCCTAGCTGTTGCGTATTGAGTCCTTCAAGCTACCTTCGTTGTAAATCGAGGTGGGACCACACTAGCTATCTAAGTGACGCCTAGAACGTGCATGGAGCTGAGGGACCACCACGAGTTAATTTGTGAAAGTGGGCGGGGCTTCGGGTTTACCTTCAGGTCCGCATTATTGGAAATAGATAGTAACCGCGGTCTGGCCTGTTTTAACGAAAGCGAACGCGAATTCAGCAAATCCTTACCCTTATCCTCATCCTCATGTATAATAATGGGCGTGGTGATGTGTCTGACCACTAAAGCTGTTGCATAGGTCGTGACTTACTTTGACTTAATCGGTTGGCTTTCGCCTGACGCGGTCATTCCGCATCTTCACCGAGGTGTGCCGTCCTAGTAGTCAGCCGTGTCCATTTTTCACGGTCTTCAGCCACAATTTGAACACATTCCATCCAGCTGTCACTATTCCATTTCCTGCGAAACGAAACATCGCGCCTGAACTGTCTTTCGATGCCGAGTGACTTCAAATCCTCTTTAACCACATCCGTCCAGAACTTTCGCCTACGCCCAGGTGGCCGTTTCCAGACAGGATTTGGAAGCATTTTTAAAGCGTGTTGTACGAGACGATCCGGCGTTCTTCTTAGTATATGCCCGAGCAGTCGAAGTCGACTTTCCATTGCTGCTTGAGATGGCGTTAGGAGATGCTGGCACCTCCCTCCTGTCAAGCGTTGATGTACTGCGTCGATTTCCTTGTAAAGGTCTTCGTTATGGCATACACGTGGCCAGAAATATCCAAGCAAATGCCTAAAAAGCTTCCTCTCCGTGCAATCCAACCTTTCCATCTGCGTCTTCGGTGCTCCCCACGTCTCCGATCCGTACATCATGATAGGGCGAATAGCGGATAGGTAGACGCGCAACTCGACTTCCTTCGCGATGGTGGTAGACCACAAACACTTGGTTAGAGAATTGAATGCAGACGTAGCTTTCGCACATCGTTGTCGAATATCCGCTGCATAACTACCATCGTTCCTCAGCAAACAGCCCAAATAACAGAGATCGTCCACCAGTTCGATACGTTGTCCGTCCACACAAACTCCCGTTGAAGGCCTCTGAGAGACCCACATCGGCTTGCATTTGTCGGGACGAAGACGAAGTCCATAGGCTGCGGCATACTCCGAAACGAGGTTCACAATCCTTTGCAGTTTTGCGTTGTTTTCAGCGAATAACACAATGTCGTCGGCGTACTCCAGGTCGACAAGGGAGCGTCCTGATGGCGTTAGGATCACATCCGCAGGAAACTGTTCTGCAACTCTACGCATGATGTCATCAACGGCGAAGTTGAAAAGAAAAGGTCCTGCAACGGCTCCTTGCCTTACTCCTGTTTTCACCTCGAAAGCTGACGTAAATCCGACGGGTGTACGAACTGCTGCTGTTGTTCCTTTGTTCATGTCCTCGATTAACCGAACATACGTTTCCGGGACTCCATCTGCTCGCAGAGCATTGAGCAATCGATCACGATGAGGAGAGTCGAACGCGGCTTCAAAGTCCAAAAAAGCAAGCTGTAATGGCTTCGAAAACCGCTGCCACGATTCAATTACTCTTCTCACGACGAACACTTGGTCGATGGTCGATCTTCCAGGTCGAAAACCGGCTTGCTCATCTCTGATCGTTCCTTCACGATGTTTGATAAGTCGCTCGAGAATGATACGTTCTAAAACCTTGTACATGACACGAAGTAGAGAGATTCCTCTGTAGTTCTTAGGATCCGTGACGGATAGCTTCTTGTGAAGAGGTACGATGATCGCATGTCTCCACGAATCGGGTATCCTTTCGCTCATCCATATAGCACGGATGGTGTTGGTCATTTCACGAATCCCAGACGGAGGAAGAGCTTTCAGCATTTCAGCAGTGATGTTGTCATCTCCACCTGCCTTTCCATTCTTCATTTTCCGGACACAATCCAAAACTTCAGACTCAGTCGGCGGTTCCTCACTGACATCGTAATGTGCTCTCTGAACATGCGGGAGCTCAGGTACTGATGGCGCTGGACGATTCAGTAGTGAACTGAAGTAACCCTTCCATATTGGCAGCGTCGCATCACCAAATGCAACTCCATTGGTAGTGTTCAGGACAGGAGAACATCTCTTCATCTTCCCGCTATACTGTCGCAGCAACGTGTAGGCTTTCCTCGGATTCTTCTCCTCCCAAGCCTTCTCGAACTCCTTAGCTCTACACGTCCACTCTCGTTCGCGGTCCTTTTGAAGCTGCCGACGCAACTTCCTCCTCAGACGCTTCTCCTCCAAGAAGTTTCCTGCAGTTCGGAGAGCACATACTCTGTTGTAGGTAGATGTAGTTTCTTCTGAGACATAGGCGAACTTCTTCTTAGGCTGTACAACCGGGAGTGCCTCTTTCGAAGCGTCCTGGATGCACTTGACAAAAGAATCCGCGTCGCAAAGTTTCTTCTTAGTCCGTACTCCGATGTGAATAGAAACGCGTTGTCGAAAATTCCTTCTGCACTCTTCATCTCTGAGACTTGTCATGTCAATCCTCTGGAGAGGCTGAGCCCCTCGCTTCCTCTTATGAATCCTCGCAGTGAAGATCAACAGAACAGGACGGTGATCCGAATCGAATGCGACATCCCACACAGCTCTAGACCTTCGAATGTCCGATACTGGAATATTCCTCGTCAGGACATAGTCAAGCTGTAGCTTCAAAGTTGTCATCTTCCGCTTCCGCTGCTCTTCTGAAGATAGCCGGGTTGGTCCCTGCCACGTAAGCTGATGGCGGCGATGATTCCTCTTGAATGTCGATGCAATAATCAGACCACTGCGTTCACAAAAGTCGACAAGGCGGTAGCCATTGTCCGATGTTTGCTCCACTGGGTAGAATCATTTACCGAGTACTTCGGATTCCTGATCAAGTCCCATCTTTGCATTTGCGTCAATCCCCACGACAACAGCATGTTGACAAGGTATCCTGGCCAGCAACGTATTGAGTTCCTCATAAAACGCATCCTTCGAATTGTCTTCGGCGGTTTCAGTAGGCGCATGAGCACTCACTATCCACAGATTGAATCCTCTGTGATCCCGCAGTAGTACGAATGCATTCCGGCACGACGTTGAGCCAAACTCCTTGACCATACCATTGAAATCCTTCCTTACAGCTATTGCACAACCTCCCACTTTCCTATCGTCAGCGTTACCGCAGTAGATGGTGTACTCTCCGACGCTGATGACGGGTCTATCCTTGAGGCGGGTTTCCTGCAAAGCAGCAAACGGTGCATGGAAATAGCTCAGAAGCCTGGATAGCGCAGTTTTTTGGATATCACTCGACAGCGATCGACAGTTCAGGGTGGCGAAATTGTGGCTTGTGGCCAAAGACTCCATGACTCCTTAGGTACGGATCCTAAGGTGTTATGCACCAGAGGCCTTGGTGTGCCGGACGGCGACACCTTTATGCAATGTGCGGGATACTTTCGCGATATAGTTGTGCACGCTATATCGCTCGAACGTTCCCTGTGTACACTCAAACGTCTGCTGGGTTCAGTAGAAGCAGGGGCACCAACAAGCAGGTACCAACAGACTTGTATACACACCCCCGCATAGGTCGTATTAGAAGGTATTGTGTGGAGTATCCTAGACCTTATAAATCTACCTCCATGTCACATAGCTGTGCACAGTCCTGTCTCCATTCTCGCAGAGTATGTTTCGCCATAATGTGTGTCTGCGAAACTATCTGTACGTATGCACGCATGCACGGGTGAATAAATACCACACAGAAATTCCAGAATTTTCGTCATAAAGTAGAGAACGATAATGTTATGACAATTTGGAGAAAGTCGTAGAAAACGAGCAGAGGTTCAGAAGGAGCACGCACAGTGCCGTGGAATGTGAGTAAGTGGTCTATGAACAGAGGTGAATAGGGGTGGGGGGCAGGGGTTCACAAAGTGAGTGCAGTGTCGTTGGTGGGGAGAAGGGTACAGGAGGAGCACTTTTGGCTTCGTGGAAGTAAATAGGGGTCCAGGAGGTGCGCGATGTGCCGCTAGAGGGAGTACGGTTACGAGGTTTAAGAGCAGCGCGTACACGGTCGATGAAGGTGACTGGGATTAGAAGGGGTGTGCGCACACCATTAAGGAAGGTGTTTAGGAGGAGCGCCTAAAACGTCGATAAAAGTAATTGGGGTTCAAAGGGGTGTGCGCACACCAGTAGAAAAGGTGTGTATGTGTTTAGGAGGAGCCCGCACAACGTTCGGGAGAGTGTATTGAGCTTGGAAGGAAGTGTACATGCTATTTTTGGAGGTATATAGGGGTTAGGGAAAAGCGAATCGTTGAGGAAAGTTACTAGAATTGAAAAGTTGTGTAGGGGTTGAAAAGGAGCGCACACAACGTCGGGAAATTATTAGAAATTAAATGAGTCTGCGAACACACTTACTGCAGAAGTACAGAGATTTGAGAGGATTGAGTGTAAACCTTTTTGATAGGCAGAGGTCCAGAAGCTGCAGGAGCGAGCGCGCAACATCAGTGAGATTGTGGGTATTATATCAAAATGTTTTCGCGTGGCAGCTTGAGGAATCTGATGACTTTCTTGAAACTGCCTGCATTGGAAGAAATGCTTTCACAGAAATCGCACAGATAAGTTGCGTGATTTGTAGGAGAGGGTAAAAACTGAGAGGGGAAAACATTTTTAGCATCAAATATCATTTTTGACTCTCCATATGAATGAGAAAAGCAGCCGATTGGCGAATTTGAGGCAAACAGATTAGACTTTTCATTTACACTTGATTTCTTTGCTTAATCCTAAAAGAGTTTGTCAGAAAGCAGGGAAACTCCGAGGCACTACTTAAAAACTTTATATTTTGACAAAACACCCGTTGCGGCGGTCGATTATGGCGAAATATCACCTCTGATAGCGATTATCAGAAAAAAGACGCTCACTTCTACCAAGCTGCAAAGATCTTTAGCAAAGCCCCGGTCTTTATGATGGGTGGAAATCGAACGCCGCGCAGCGGCGTGAGTTCCAGTTTCGTTGAACACCGCGAAGCGGTGTGAGACGAAACTGGTAACGTATAAACGTAGTAGATTGTATCATAACGTATAAACGTAGTACTTCGCATTAACAGAGATCACGATTTTCTAAAGCTCAACAAAAACTACGGTGCTCAAAAAAACCATCGATCAAAAATTCAGTTCATCCAGGCAGTTACGACACTTCCGGGCTTCCTTGCGGGTCCATTTCCATAGCTTGCGATGGATCCTTTTGGAGAGCTGCAGGGAAGGAAAAGGGAACGAAAACAACGCGGAGCGCTTTTTCTTCGAAGATTGCGAATGTTTCAAATCTGTTTTCACTGTTTCAAAAGAAAAGGGAATTCCAATTCAGGTTGCCTAGATAAACTATGAAGTGAGCATCGAGTGAAAACAATGACTATGTAGAGTTTGAGCTTCATGATATGACTTATGCTCAATTCAAGCGTATGATGTCCAAACTTCTTCACTGCTAAGAGTTATTCTAGTTTTTTTCTTGTTATCGACTGCACATTTTCTCATTTTCTCATAGGATTTCTTCTTATACATGGCATCTGTTACAAGTTTTCTTGTAGTTGCATTGTTATTTATGCCTTTTCCAAACGATTGCCTCATGTAGTCGTAATAAAACTATAACCATAACTCTCCAGGTGCGACTCTCCATAAACCTCGGCATTGTGAATCCGTAGTAATTTTGTAGTTGAACTGGACCACGAGGTTGATATACAGGCCATAAAACGGCCAATGTCTCACCGTCGACTGCGTACCACGCGCTGCGCGACCGCACGCGCGTCGGAAGCAGACGGGTTTTGGCCGCCGCGCGACGAGTTTTGGCCGCCGCGCGACGTTTCGGCCGCCGCGCGGTGGCCAAAACTCATCTGCTTCCGACGCACGTGCGGTCGCGCAGCGCGTGGTACGCAGTCGACGGTGAGACATTGGCCGTTTTATGGCCTGTACAGTTTATTGGCCTACGCACGTTTCGGCGGAATCGCCTTCTTCAGAGCCTGAAAGGAGCAAATCAGAAATGTGATTACCCGGCCAAATGTCGGCTGAACCTTACTGAGATTCGAGAGAGATTTTTTACAAAACGTAGTCAAAAACAGAAATTAAGAAATCACCGCACCTTGGCAGGAAACTCGCTAGATGAATCAGCACGATAGAACGGTGGTGAAAAGCGGAGCACAGGACGAGACCGCTACCTCTCGACGTTAAAATGCGAGTCTGAGGTAGGTCTTGAGTTCTCCAGCTATATATAGGCACTCTCCCTTCCTATTGATTTTTGGGTCGCTCGCCTGGATCCAAAAAGCTTCCAGGGTTTTTCTGGCAGGGGTATCGGTTTCTCGCCCCAATATCTCGACCTTGACGTGATAATTATCGCCATTGTGCGCGTTAGCACGGTGACACCCTAGAACTGTTGATACCCGGAGCTTATCTTTCCCATCTAAGTGCTCTTTGACTCTAACATAGAGCGGCCGCGATGTCTCCTCAATATATTGCTCGCCGCACAGTTGGCACGAGATTCTGTAGACCACACCGCATGCAGTGCAATCTCCTTCTCTACCAAATGGGCAGACCACACAATTGGGAGTAGTGCAAAAACGGTCATATAGACTATTTCGGATAAGACGGTTTCTGAGGTTGTTAGTGGGTATGTCGACGATTGCGACGGAGCTTTCCAGGCCAGCTTTTTCCAGGCATTTGCGCAAAGATCTGCTCACTTCATCAGAAATGAAGGGCATTTTCAGGGGTATTTTGCTCTCAATCGCTGTTTCCTGTTCTCCCCGACGCGCGGCTGGGCCCCTGGATCTACGTCGGACAAAAGTTGTGGGATATCCGTGCAAAGCTGCAATATCATGCGCCATTTGAACAGAGTCTTTTTGTTCGTCTTCTCCGGTGCAGACGCATTTCGCTGTTCGGTACATATTTTTAACAATTGCCCTTTTTGTCTGCGATGGGTGAGCTGATTGGTAATGCACAATTATATTTTTGTTACTAGGTTCACGATACCATTTTGTTGCAAAAACGCCCCCCAGAGAATTTTATTTGTACATTTAGAAAGAGGAGCCAATTTCCCACCGGTTTTTCCCTGGTAAATTTAACGTTTTCCGATTGATTATTGAGGAGTTCAAAACACTGGTTCATTTCCTCCTGTGTGGGGCAGACGACAAAGCAGTCGTCTACGTACCTACATTATAGCATAGGAAGCCGTGCTAGCACCGGAGATTCGATTTTACCCATAAATGCTATGGCGAGCGTGGGAGCTAAGCGCTGTCCTCTGGCCAGCCCTCTGACCTGACTAAAGTATTGACCTGACCATCTGAAGATATTGCATTTAAGACACTCCTTGAGAAGTGTCATTAGCTGCTCAATTGAAAACCCAACTATAACCATAACTATATTGCAAAGAAAAAAGCCAAATACTAAACAGAAAGATGATGAAAAATGATGTAGGGGGAAATTTTGGAAATGTTGCGAAACAGTTTAAAGGACGATAGCACTTCAGCGGGCGGCTCGCTAGCGAATAGCTCGCGACCCGCTATACCACCTCTCCTCGCGCTCGCGACCCGCTATACCCATAGCGTGTGGCGAGCGAGGACGAGGGGGTAGCGGGTGGCGAGCTCTTCGAAATGAGAGGTGAGCGGGTGGCGAGCGATGCTCAGAATGCGCGCGAGTGGCGAGCTCCGAGTTCCTGAGTTATTTCTGTACATTTGTGTTTGTATATATGTACCTGCTGTAATTGGCGAACTTTTACGAAGGCATCTTCAGTCGATATGTTCATTGATCCGCGTCAGGTGAGCAGGTTTTTCCCCTTCACCTCGAAGGTCGTCAGAGGTTTCACATGACAAAGGTGCTTTTGTCGAGCATCAAAGTCGACTGACTTGAGGGCCTGAATGTTTTGCTCATCGAAAGTTGCATTAATTGCCAGGTCCATGATTGCCTCTACATATATCCGCTATCATAAGAATGGAAAACACGCAGGGTGATTCGCAGCAGCGTAAACTCGGCAATGTCACGCAAACGAACCGCTTGCGTCTGCTGTTGACTGGCTGGCTTGCCCTTCGACAAATCGTTGGCAATGGCTTTCTGTCGAAGGTCAACAGGCAGTCTCATATGTTCCCCCTCCTGCAGATCTTTCCTCAACACACGAGTGCGGTTATGTTAATTATTTTTCCGTCATACATCTTTCTTTATCACAACAGACTCTTTAAAAAGTTTTTGAACTGTGATTTTTTTCGTTGAAGCTGGTTTCAGGCCTTTGTCTTGATTTGAAGCAAACGAAACATGCATAAGTTTTAGAACCAGCATTGGTGCAAAATTAGTTGGGGGGGGGGGGACACCCAAGATTTACTCATAGAAATGAAAAGATTCACCCATGAAAATGAAAATTTCTTTAGTTATCAGATATGTGATAACGTTATCACTCGTAATTTCCTAAAAATATCTTATCTTATAATAAAATAAAATAATATATTCTTAAAATAAGATACTTATCGGAAGCCGAAAACTCGACATAAAGCAACAAATTTCACAGTTCGAGCGGGGTCGATTTTTATAAACCTAAGCAAAACTGTTGACGCATCCTGCTCAGCAAAGATGTTTATACGTCAGATCGATAAAAAACTTCTTAAGACGTGAATTGCAGCACACTTAGCCTCGTCTCAGTCATACTTTTCCCCCAATATTTTGATTTATTATAGATTGTCATAACCAAGCCTATTTTCTCATATGGTATAGACCAACTTATTTTACGATTGTCTTAAACATCGTACAGAAATAAATAAATAAATAAATAAAATTTCCATGAAATTTGATCGATTTATGAAAGCAGAATCATTCATTTCTCACTTGAACTCTGAGTGCCCCCCCCCCTAGTTTTGCACCCCAACATTTTCGTCGGTACAGAATACGTAAGTGTAAACACGGTGCGCGTGAAGTGTGCTATCGCTCCAGCCGCGAAGCGGCTGGAGAGGTTTGGTTTTGCCTGGCACTTGTGATCACTTAGATTTTGGTAAAGTAGTTAATAAAACCTGTAAAACAAATTTTCTAGAGATTTCCTTCTGGATATAAGTGAGAGGGTCTAGAAGACACCCGCTGACAAAACTTGAGCCAAATCGATTGAAAATTAACAAAGTCAGATCGGCGGAAGCTTAGCAAAAATTCGCGTTTTTCCTTGTAACGCGTCCCTCGTGTCCTGTTCCTCGTTCCTAGTTTCTCGTTCCTCGTTCCTGCCACTAGCCACTGCCAGGCGATCAGTTGGGCAGGTAGGTAAGTTGGTATGTGGACAGATATGATTACTTACTCACTTACTTTAACATTAACTACTTCACCTTTTACTACTTATCATATCAAGTGATATTATCAGTTGGTAGACCAACTCGCTTAAACACATCGTAGGCTGTACTTTTCGATGGGGAGGGACAGGGGAAGTGACTAACAAGTTTGTTACTTACTGTTTCACGTTAACTACTTTACTTCTTACTGTTTATCATATCATGTGATATTATCAGTTGGTAGATCAACTCGCTAAAACACGTCGTAGGCTGTACTTTTCGATGGGGAGGTGCAGGGGAAGTGACTAACAAGTTTGTTAGTTACTGTTTCACATTAACTACTTTACTTCTTGCTACTTATCATATCAAGTGATATTATCAGTTGGTGGATCAAATCGCTTAAACACATCGTAGGCTGTACTTTTCGATGGGGAGGGACAGGGGAAATGACTAACAAGTTTGTTACTTACTGTTTCACATTAACTACTTTACTTCTTACTGTTTATCATATCAAGTGATATTATCAGTCGGTAGATAAACTCGCTAAAACACGTCGTAGGCTGTACTTTTCGATGGGGAGGGACAGGGGAAGTGACTAACAAGTTTGTTACTTACTGTTTCACATCAACTACTTTACTTCTTACTGTTTATCATATCATGTGATATTATCAGTTGGTAGATCAACTCGCTAAAACACGTCGTAGGCTGTACTTTTCGATGGGGAGGGACAGGGGAAGTGACTAACAAGTTTGTTAGTTACTGTTTCACATTAACTACTTTACTTCTTGCTGCTTATCATATCAAGTGATATTATCAGTTGGTGGATCAAATCACTGAAACACGTTGTAAGCTGTACTTTTTCGTAGGGAAGGGACAGGGGAAGTGACTAACAAGTTTGTTACTTTCTGATGACGTCATCAAAGCGCATGGGGCATGTGATGACGTCATCAGGAAGTCATGTAAAGTACATAGGGCATCAGATGACGTCATCAGGATGCCATGTAAAGTACATAGGGCATCAGATGACGTCATCATGGTGTCATGTAAAGTACATAGGGCATCTGATGACGTCATCAGGGTGTCATGTAAAGTACATAGGGCATCCGATGACGTCATCAGGGTGTCATGTAAAGTACATAGGGCATCTGATGACGTCATCAGGGTGTCATGTAAAGTACATAGGGCATCAGATGACGTCATCAGGATGCCATGTAAAGTACATAGGGCATCTGATGACGTCATCATGGTGTCATGTAAAGTACATAGGGCATCTGATGACGTCATCAAGACGTCGTGCCAAGGTCGTGCCAAGTGCATAAAGCATCTGGTGACGTCATCGGGACGTCGTGCCAAGGTGGTGCCAAGTGCATAGGGCATCTTCTGACGTCATCAGGACGTCGTGGAAAGTGAGCAGCGCTTCATTTGTAGCGTGCGCAACAAGTTTGCTGCTCACTGATTATTATAGCAATCCATGCTATTCGAAAAATATTGAAGATTTTTCGGGGGTATTACATCGTAATATCAATAAAAAGTGAACAATTCTATCAAAAAGGGGTCTTCCAAGCCAAAGAGGTTTGGTTGGCGTCAGAAACGTTCCAACAAAAAGGGAACAATAGGTAAGTAGAATGAGGAGAGTTCACAAAAAGTTAACAATATTTTCTGAGACTGATTTTCCTAGCCGATACTTCTTAACAGCAAAAACAAACCGTTGTGGTATTTCACGAGGAAGAATTCAATGGTTTCCAAGAATGGACTTCAATTTTGACGAGATTATAAGAAAATACTCTCATTAGATGCTGCACTTTGGTTTCGCTTCTCGTAGCAACTGAAGCTAACCGTCCGTCTGTGTTTTTGGCATCATCTCCTATTCTGATGGTAAGTATTAGGTTTACATGCACATACATTTGAACGGTTCTCGCGTGATCTAGACCATTTTTGGAACCACAGAGTGCTTTCGTGTAGACCACCGCAACGGTTTGTTTTCGTTGTTAAGAAGTATCGGCTAGGAAAATCAGTCTCAGAAAATATTGTTCACTTTTTGTAGACTCTCCTCATTCTACCTACCTATTGTTCCCTTTTTGTTGGAACGTTTCTGACGCCAACCAAGCCTCTTTGGCTTGGAAGACCCCTTTTTGATAGTTCTGAGAGTTTTGGCCTGGCCGAGAAATAGGGATGAAAGGCCTGCTTTCCGAGTAGTAGCCGAGAAACAGCTGCCGAATAATGCTCGTCGGGAAATAATGATCTCCAAGGAAGCATACGATGCATCCTTGAGTACCCTCTTCTGAGGTACCTCGACCCGCTCGGCCCCTGGGGTGGAATTCACGAAACGATAACCACGTTCTAGCCATGGTTTGAGGCTAATCGATTTGCATACGATGTGCTCAACCATGGTTGCGCTAGCCATGGTTAAAACGTGGCTAGCGGTTCGTGAATTCCACCTCTGAGGCCCTGCCCAACCGCTGGCTTCGACGGTTGGCGGGTCGGCTAGCCGTCGACGGCCACGTCACGTGTCGGTGTACCGGCCGCGTCTTAGTTATATTTGATTATTTCTCGACTATTTTGCAAAAAACCGAGAAATAGCCCACCAGGCTCCTACCTGGTGTAGCCCGGTGGGCTAATTCGTGGCCAAGAGAGTACGTGCTCCGAGTTCTCGCCAATGTAATATGCACCGACAAAAGGAAACCACTGTCGACATTAACGATCCATGCCGACTGTAGCTACGTAGAAAAAAATAAAGTTTCGCGGTTGTTCTAGAAGAGAGTAAATGCTCATTTAATTTTTTGATATTTTTGCATAAGTCTAACAGTTTGATCCATACACAGCTCAAAAACTGCACAGATTCGTCCTCTGTTTCAGCACTCCGCTCGAAGATACGAAGATGTTCGTGCTAGGACCTCGTGGTTGTGGCGCAATTAATCTTTGTCCCGGTCCGATTATCTCCAAGCTGCTTGCTGCGGCAGCGCCTGTATGCAATTGCCAACCAGAACTTCACCCTGAAACGTGCAGCGAGTGTCTACAGTCGGCAGA
The DNA here is from genome assembly GCA_029168955.1 of Aplectana chamaeleonis. NCBI lineage: Eukaryota > Metazoa > Nematoda > Chromadorea > Rhabditida > Cosmocercidae > Aplectana > Aplectana chamaeleonis. The sequence continues at coordinate 222,092 of JAPDOI010000299.1, forward strand.
GATCGCGTTGACCCTTTTGGTTCCCTCGACTGTTTATTTTGTGCTGGCGAAAAACTTGGTTCACGTCTGGTATATATAATGTGCGCGCCGAGTTTCCTCGAACACAAACTACACCATCTTGAGGGTCAATGCAATCTTGCATGTATGGCCATTCTTCGAAATTCGCTTTAAAGCTGGAGTTGGTCTCGCGGTCGCGGTCCCAAGATCGAAACTCAGCATGTCTGAAATAGGCCAAGAGGCTGCGGTCCTTCCATTCGGTGAGTGAGAAGCTGGTGCATTTGTTGGGAGAAAACGCGCACCACTGGGCACTGCTGTGCGACCGCCCGCTTCTAACGGAAATTCAGAATTTTGCCATATGTTTCACTTCATGTTAGGCCATTGGTATACCTCCCTGTCGCTGCAGCGACAGGTTTCGACAACTATCACTCATCGTGTCGGGACCAGCACCGGTGCTATGCCAGGGTCGGCAGCGGGATCAGTTTGCGTGCGCCCGTCGCTGGAACAGGTCGCTGAGGGGTGTTGTAGTTTTCACTGACGTAACCCTGGTACACTCCGTCGCCGCAGCGACGGGCTGTCGCTGGCTCCCCTGGACTCCACATATTCATCTATTTCATGATGTTTTATGTAATTTTGGCATATCATGGACAGTATAGTGACATCAAAAGACATTATAGTTTTGTACGTTTCGGTTTTTACCTGCAGTGTTTTTTCAATTGGGTATTTATGTGCTGTCATTATTCCATTCAATTACTTATGAATCGTTCTTTTTATTTATGCTATTGTCTAGGCTGTCGAATGTATAGATTATATTGCAAGCCGACGTATTTTGCCTCTTATTTGAAACTAGATTTTCTGCTTCTCCTACTACCAACTAAAACAGGGATGGTTAAAACGACTATAATGATGATCATATTGTGACAGAATGTGAAAACAATTGGAAATGTCACGAAATCCCACATAAACTGTGATGGCATGACCATAATCGATTTTTTAGTTTGCTGTGCAGATGCGCGTGTGCGGAAATTTCAGTCCGCAAAAGCGCGTAGAATTCAATGCGGCGACGAAGACTCCGTCGCTGTGTCCGTCGCCGGCGACCGGCTGTCGCTGAAGTATACCAATGGCCTTACGTAAAGATACCTCTAGTCGCCGTCGCGTGGCGCGGCGAGGTGTGGTGGGGCGCGCTTGTCACATCCACACACCGCTAGTCGCATGGTGATGAAACAAACAGAGGAGTGAGGAACAAGTTAAATGGTTATGTTTCTCGTCATAATTTGATTCAGAGTGCCAGACTGTTTACGTTCTAGGAACGCAAATGAACCGGCTCAATTGTTGAGCCGCGATTTGAACTGAAAACTGCCTACATGTAGGCAAATCTTCCATAAATAAGGGTTAACCATTGCTACCAATCGTAACTTGTCCTCGTATCGGAAACAATGCCGCTCATGAACACCGCGCAATGTGTTTCGATAGTCAAAAACAAGATTGTCTCGAAACTAGAGATAAAAAAATTTAAACAATTGCGAGCAACAATTGATTTAGTATGAACTGAATCCTTATAACTAATAGATACAGAAGGCACAACCTTTTTTATTCACATCCTATTCGATTCGGCGCAGGTGCGTCAAGTCTATCCACACGTACTCTCATAAACTCGGGGGGTGAATAGCAGGTGGGCGAGGCCTGTTTTGACACTTTTTCAGTCGGGGGACCACTTTCCACCTTAGGGCGTAAACGCCGCGCGCGGCGAAACACATTATTTTTGTGAGGGTATTGGGTAGTAAATTTCACTCCCTTGGGGAACCCTTGGGGAGTGACACTGGTCACGTGCCACATCACCTGTAATAACGTGTTTCTCCACTGTCCAAAGCGACGTATCACCTTACTCCCTAAAGCTTCCCTAAGGTAGTAAAACGCCGCGTCATCATCATTTTCGAATCACTTCCATCGATTGATCAATCCGTTTCATATGTTCAATGTGTTTATTCTTTTGCCTTTTTTCTTGTTCTCATCTCCTTTTATTACTCTATGACTTAATTTTTCCTTCCTGATTCTCTTCAATTCTTATCCATGGCCCCCATTTAAAAAGAATGTTAGTGTCATGATTGAATGACTGCTGATTTTGAGGCATCCACTAGCATTTTACCCGGTCTGTTTTTTTTTCACAAAACAGCCACCACACTTGCTTGGTAGTGTTTCGATGACCATCCAAAACACAGGATTGAATGAAATACTGATCGTAGAATTTAATCAGAGTCTCTTTCAATATATCCATTAAAATCACCTTTTTTTTTGGCTTTTTTGGATTTGAAAAAAAAAATATTCAAGTTCCTCGTGAGAAGAGCAATCTAAATTCATAACGATTGCTAGGATTTAGTCTAAACGATGAAAGTGTTGGGTGGAATTTTCAGTGTTCTGTACAGTGTGCAAGTATAGGATGCGACTGCAGAGCGCTTTTTAGTGTTTAACCCATCCACGACCACGCATTATTTTGGGTGGCTACACGTTCGGACCGCGTGCAATATTGCGTCACCGTATACAATGTCCCACGGTGGGCCACTTTTGCTCGAATGGCACGCCACTAGAAATCGATTTTCGTTTTTCGTTAATCGTACGACTGTCGACGTCAAAATCACGATGCCAAAGTTTCAGCTTCCATAAATCTTTCCTTCCAGCGAGAAGGCCTCCTAAATTTCAACTGTGTAGATAAGACCACCCACAAAATCACGTGAGTTCGTTGAATTCTATCGCTTCGAAACATTAATTATCGTAGATTACCAACTTAGGCATTCTTCTGTTCTTCAATTGACAGAAAATGCTTAGTGAAATTCAAATTTTTTTTCAGAATTGCACTAATTTTTGAGTTAGCTACTCCCTCGCTCTTGCGGTCTATCGTCTATCCGACGCGAGTTTTTTGGTAGTAAATATTTTAGGCATTCTTTTTAACATTTAGACGTAGAAAATACTCCTCAATTTTCAGATTGACTGAAAATGCTCATGGGGGAATGGTGCACGGGAAAGGTGCGCAGTATCAGTAATCATATTTCTGTGATATATTAAATAGTGCTATACGATCTGACCACACTTAGAAGTAGGATATGTTTCTCGAGTATTGGGAAAAAGAAAAAATTCGCCAATAATTACTTGTAAAAATGCGATCTGTACTCATGTTTGCGGTTTTCGACCTGGCTTAATTCGAAGGGTCAGATATATTGTGGTGGTGAAGCCGCCAGCGGACCACGAAGTTCATAGTCGAGTTCAGAATAGGTGAATACATTGACCATAAATAAGTTTAGAAATTCCTTCGTGCGGTGGAGAAATCGATTTTTGAAAAGAGTGTCCCACCGGTGGGACACACGGTCTGAAGTGTAGTCAACGCGTGTCCAACAGGTGGGACACGCGGTCGTGAATGGGTTAACTATCTGTAAGTCACATTCCTAACTTTTGTGTTTGAATACATACAAATCCTAGTGAGTCCTAGAATCCTTAGCACCAGAATTCCTAATAACTTTACTGATCTGAAAAAGCCGATTTCGAAGAAAGCTGTTGGAAAAAGACGAGAAGTACTCAGAAACGCCTCCCTGCGCGCCTTCTGACCATAACCTACACACATACTAGCGGCAGTGTGAATAATTCCCACCCTCTTTTTTGTCGTTGCCGTATATCTCCTTCTCGTCACTTGGGAAAATCCTTTCAAAACTGATTTGTCCGTATTCAGGATCGGAAATGAACAAGTGCATCATGGTTTTGGATAGGGCTCCAAACTGGTTCGTTAATATCATATTATAGGTACGCTTTTTGAAAAATACATATTATACCAATGAAATATTGATCTCTCAGTTTTATTTTTTTTTTCAGAAAAGTGAAGCCGAGCTCTATGGCACGTTCTGACGAAAAAAAAGAGGATGGGCGTACAAATACTGGCGAAACACGCTAAACATATGAGGCCCTCCGGCTAGGAATTGAGAAGGTTTGGAACACATAATTTTTTTTCGTGGTTTTTTCCGTAATGGGTCGATGCTGTGTGCAAAAAATGCGAGTCCTCTTCTCAAAAAATTTCAAAAAAGCCAAGATTATGAAAATTATGAGCCCTCGAACATGAACTATTTCCGGAAATTTCTCGTCGTGTAGATCTTTAACGTGAACGGGTTTTCCTGGCATCGAAATGCCATTAGAGCTTGTAAGCTACATATAAGGAGTCGTGTATATTTGTTGAATTTGTGAACTTTTCGTCAGTCCCGTCAAATTTTATATATTTTGTTTTAATTTTGGAGAATAATTTCTTCAGATTAGGACCATGCTCGACGATGCGCCGTATCAGTTTTAGTCTGACAAAAATAGCAAATCTAAAGAAGACAGGCCAAATCACTCCTTTTTTCGAGTGAAAGTGATGCAATAGAAATAACCGTTGTCCAAGGGACAGGTCACATATTTTTTCTTGCACTGAGTGATCCTGAAATCAATCGAAATGTCGGACATGATGAGGTTCGCAAAAAAAATGTTTACACATTTTTTCCGTTATAAAGTAGTTCTTTCGCACAATATCCGAAAGCCAACAGCTGGCCAGAAAAAGGAATGTAGACTTTCGAAAGGGGCGGATTATAGCTAAAAATTTCCGTCTTGACTCCCTTTTCCTGAGAAAATAACACTCGATTACTTGATCAGAAGCTTGATATGTGAGAAGAATACATAGATTTAGTCGGAGCAGACTTGCCCTCCACTATGTAGTGTACATATTTTAACAATAATTTCGAGATGAATGCTGGGTTGAGCACTGTACTACTCGTCAACGCCCTAGTAGAACACGCGTAGCGCGCGGGTTTGCTGTGTGAGTATAAATGACCTAACGCGCCGCTCGATCAATCACGACGGGTTCGCTCGTAACTATGCTAATTTCAACAACTACATCACCGCTCCATCACCATTTTCATTGCACTTCATCTTATTCAAATCTTGTATCTTGGTGCGCTGGAATGAGATGGCACAGAGCAAAGCTTTACCCCTAAGCGAAAGGGGTGGAACTGGAGAATTCTCGGTTTTTCCAGCCTGTAGAAAGTATTCACAATCGAACGCCGCGCGAGCGCGGGTATGAATAGCGGACATTAGGAAGTGTTAAAAGCTCATCATTGTTATTTTTGAATAAAATTGGAGTTCTCGCCTTATTACTGTATGGCATGCCTTCTGAGCGTATCATCAACGGTCAACATCTAGGTAAGGGTAGCCCTATAAGATAAAGATGAAGGCTGGGCTTTCTGAATTTATACTATGATACGCAGCGCATTCGACGTCTATTTCATAGAGGCGTGTATGATTTTCAGGCTCATACGTGGCATGCGGGAGTCAGCCGATTTCCCACTCGTATCCTTCATCTCCCTATATGAATCCAGTACCGACTTGGAGACTCATTAGGGATAGAAGATCTGGTTGACCCTATGCGAGGATCGAGCCCTGCCATGTCGAGCGAACAGCAGCGCCTCCTACCACTACACCACACCAGCGCGGGTAACCACCAGAGCGAGATAGACGAGTTTACCTTAAAGTCAGTGTTCACGATGATTTTCATTACCGAGTTTTCCACTCGAAACAATGCGTTGGCAACCAAATGTTACTAAAATTATGAAGAAACGGCGAAAAACGCACTAAATCGCCTTATTTCAGTGATACTATTCTCTGACCTGGACTAGTTGTCCGGTTGGATGAACATGTTCACGGTGGTTTTCACTGGTAAAAAATGAGACTAATCGAAAATGGAAGATTATTTTGCGCAAAACAGTATTAGTAAGGGTCCGAAGGAAACAACGGAGCAACAAAACATAGAGAATCGCAAAAGACGGGTCCACAAAGTATTTCATTGTCACAACAAACAGTTCCACTGAGAGTAAAGAAGCGGGGTGAGAGTAAAGGATTTCGTGCCCTTCTGGTGCGTTTTTCTCGGTTTCTTCATCATTTCAGTTCTACACGGGGGCCGACCAATCGATTTAGCGATTAATCTCAAAACCGAAGATTATCGTGAACACTGCCTTTAAAGGCAGCATACACGCTCACAAACATGGTTGAGATAACAGCACAAATAGGACCGCCTGGCCCCTACCATCTCGTCAACGGCGTTTGAAGCGCTGAAAACCATCCAGGTTGACAGAATTCGAGCATTCCCGTCTCGAAAGCCTGTGGAACCCCACCCCTACGAATAACAGAATGAAGAGTGAGGCATGTGAAAACATTTGATAGCTTAGAGTGATAGCCCTAGCAAATGAGAGTCTACGAGAGAAACGATAGTATACAGGGAAATCAAGCTGTTTCTCTCGTAGACCCTCATTATAAAGTGCTATCGCTCTAAATTATCAAATGCTTCCACATGCCTCACTCTTCATTCTGTTATTTGTAGGGGTGGGGTTCCACATGCATTTGAGAGGGGAATGCTCAAATTCTGTCAACCTGAATGGTTTTTAGCGCTTCAAACGCCGTTGACGGCATGGTAGGGGCCAGGCGGTGAAATTTATGCTGTTATCTCAACCATTTTTGTGAGCGTGTATGCTGCCTTTAAGGCAGGGTTCTCGATGAAATCGGTTGGTATGCTATCCCCATGGCCATCAAAAAGTTAAAATAAGTAAAAAGTTTGAGAAAATTCGTTTAGGAATAAGTTATTGCTTGGTGTCCTCCCGCCTCCAATTATCGAGATTCGTGTAAAAGATATTTCGTCAACTTTTATTTTTCTTCCAAAGTGATTCCTAAGCACATCTGGAGACTTCTGAGTACTTTAAGAGCAAAATAAACAGCGGATAAACAAGCATCAATGGAAACCGCGTTAATTAGGGGGGCGGCCGACACCTGTATTTAGCCGTTATACCTTGTTTTTGACCGTTTTTTTTTCGGCAAACCGTTTTTTTTTTCACTTATTTCAATTTTGTGATGACCAAATCTACATTCTCATAAAGAAAGCTCAGAAATCGTTTTTTTATGGCAAACCCTACCTTTAAGAAATTGCAGAGAGTGCGTGTAAGGTTCTCTAAATCTATGGGCTCACAGTCAATGAGTTCGGCCACTAGTCTCTGATGTAAATTTGGCTCAAGTTGAGGTTCACGATTTTTTCTGTTCTCTGCCAGATTTTGCCTATTTTCACAGAAAACAGAGAAAAATATCCAAAAATGGGCAGAAAACAGTTAAGAGAAAATTCTGCAAACCCCTGGTTCTTGGCTCTTTTTTGTTCTTCTTTCGCGATTGGGAGCCTAAGACCTCCTCGCTTATCATTTCATTGTAGAAAGTCACAGAGAGGGATAGTTGTGAACGGTGACTTTAAAGATCTACACGAAAGTATCAGTCGAAAAATATTGAAGTTTGAAAGCTCATAATTTTCATTTAGGAGCTTTTTTTTGAAGTCTAGAAAACGGGACCTTAATTTTTAGGCACCTTCTAACGATTTATAACGAAAAAAGCCCTAAAAAGTCTTGTGTTCCACACTGTTTCGATTTTTGAGCAAACCGTGTCGTATGCAGTGGGATGCTCTGAAAGCCGGTAACTAATTGTTTCTTCTATATACAAAGAATTTTTTATCAAAATTTTGGATGGTTCGAAGTTTTTGTGTTTCTGAGAATGCTATAAGTCTTCCTTAGAGGAAGCTATGGGCGATGGTAATGTTTTCTGTGCTGATTGAGCTTTTATCGTGAGTACTGTTTATCATGGTTGTCAAATTGTTTCTCTTATGGTGTTATGCATCATGACGTGTGTCGTAAATCACTGTAATGTTGCGCAGCTGTTGATTTCATAGTGTTTGCCACTACATATAGTTAGGTCCGTGGCCTGTGTCCTCCAGAAAACGCGTTTGAATTCAAACTGCGGCTGGCGCGGCGGTTAAATTCTCAGAGATTGAGATTTAAACCGCCACGCCAGCCGCGGTTTGAATTTACACGTTTTTTCTTGAGGAAACAGGCCACGGACCGAACCATATGAATGAAATTATTCCATTAAAACGGAGTTCATGTATTTATGAAACAATAAATGAAGTGGAATCTGAACTGTTTTATTAGTGATGGTGCTTTACTTATGATTGAAGTTTAGTTACGACGTGATGTGACCATATGATGAGTGGTTAAGCAGTCATAGAGCATTCAGCGGTTAAAGGGTACTGTAGGAGCATGGGTAGAATACGATACCCGCAACCGAGAACAGCACAGCGGTGGTCGGAATGGCAATGGTTTTACTCCCCAATACCCCCACGATAGGCGCCCTCTGATTCCCTAAGTACTGTTCAAAATCAACCCACGCCCTGACGACAGGCATCTTAGGAGGGTACGACTCCGCCCATTTTGGGGGATGGATAGCAGCTGTCGGTGCTATCCAAAGATGTTTGGGAGCCTATTCTACCCCCGAGTTTATCAGAGATAATTTAACCAACTGAGCACGATGCAACTTTCGCCTGCGAGCCTCTCGTGTGGGAGCATACTTAGATGTTTCAAAGAAACGAACATGTGTATCGTTTATATTAATTCACCCTAAGAGGAAAAGAGAAAAAATTTCATTCTGGTTTAGCAATGGTTAGCGATAGAATGCGAGAAACACTGCCTCACATTAATGCAGAGATCGGTGGATTCCAGAAAATCTGGAAAATATCGTAGACTGCGGTAATGGTAATTATTTTTCTTCATCTATAGGGCATCTCACATTGGTTGAAATCAGGTGCAATCGCGCGGGAAGCTACATCAAGAAAGGTAGTCAACGAGTTAGAGCGAGGCTGTACATGCAAAGACAATAGTATTATTAGCATCACGTGTCATCTTTTAGGATCGTCGCAGACTTCTTAAGTGTTCCTTCCGCGCCTTGGAAACGAATAGGCGCCATAGGCGAGCGGTTGAACATTACGAGAGTCGCCGGGAGAAAATGGTCCATATTGGAAGCAATCAGTGGAACGTTGAGTCGGCAGACTCAGATAAATCTTACATCGTTAAGTGGCAGGGAAGATGCTCTTGCAATGTGATGGTATATTCAGAACTTAGAATTTTAAGATTCAAAAACCGTCGATTTTTTTTTCCAGAGCAACGTTCACTGTCGTCTCTGCGACGTGTGCCCCTACTCTTGGTTCTGCACGTGCCTAGATAATAGAACGGCCATTTCCTGTGAGCATAGGCATGGTCCCGATGATGCCATCAGAAGCCCGGAACACTTTTCACGACGTCGCGATGACGTCATCAGAAGCCCGGAGCACATTTCACGACGTTCCGATGACGTCATCAGAAGCCCGAAGCACTTTTCACGACGTCCCGGTGACGTCATCAGAAGCCCGGAACACTTTTCACGACGTCCCGGTGACGTCATCAGAAGCCCGAAGCACTTTTCACGATGACGTCATCAGAAGCCCGGAACACTTTTCACGACGTCCCGATGACGTCATAAGAAGCCCGAAGCACTTTTCGAGACGTCCCGATGACGCCATCAGAAGCCGGAGCATTTTTAACTACGTCCTGATGACGTCATCAGAAGCCCGGAACACTTTTCACGACGTCGCGATGACGTCATCAGAAGCCCGGAGCACTTTTCACGACGTTCCGATGACGTCATCAGAAGCCCGAAGCACTTTTCACGACGTCCCGATGACGTCATCAGAAGCCCGGAACACTTTCCACGACGTCCCGATGACGTCATCAGAAGCCCGAAGCACTTTTCACGATGACGTCATCAGAAGCCCGGAACACTTTTCACGACGTCCCGATGACGTCATAAGAAGCCCGAAGCACTTTTCGCGACGTCCCGATGACGCCATCAGAAGCCGGAGCATTTTTCACGACGTCCTGATGACGTCATCAGAAGCCCTGGACACTTTTCACGACGTCGCGATGACGTCATCAGAAGCCCGGAGCACTTTTCACGACGTCCAAATGACGTCATCAGAAGCCCGAAGCACTTTTCACGACATCCCGATGACGTCATCAGAAGCGCGGAACACTTTTCACGACGTCCCGATGACGTCATCAGAAGCCCGAAGCACTTTTCACGACGTTCCGATGATGCCATCAGAATCCCCACTCACATACAAATCGATTACTTACCAGCTTACGTACCTCCTACGAACTTACCTGTCTGCCAAGTTGATTGCCTGACAAGGGAGGTATAAGAAGCGTAGGTCTGAGCGGTAGAAATCTAATGTCATGTGGGAATCTTCACGAATTACATGGTAAAATAGTGTAGGCGGCCCGCCGCGAAAGATAGATCTGAAGGAGTTATAAGCTCCGAAAGTTTGCCAGCCATCGACCTCCTCCTAGTCTTTGAATAGTTAAGCGGTCGAGATAACAGCATCGACGGCGCAAAGGGAGGAAGGGGCAGTGGTGGGCATGTTACCAGGGTTCGAATCTCGCCCACAGCTTTTTTTTGCGAATTCGCGGCACTTTCATATTTTGATCAAAAATTATATCACTAATGTCATTTTATCCTTTTGCTACGCGATATAGCCTTATCGACAGTGAAATAGACTCGGATACTAAGTATTTAAGGTTTTGTTCCCCATAAAGGATTTCCATTGTTTAGGAGAACTTAGATGATTTGGAAGTATTAACATCACATATTTTTAACAACCTTATCACTTTACGGCTCACGGCCTACGGCGCACACCATTAAATTTTCTTAAGCTTTCTGGCTCACAACTTTGTTATTTGTGAACCGATTTTGCTGAAATTTGGACAGCAGGTGTCTTGTGGACCCCTTCACTTATATCCAGAGGGAAATCTTCGGAAGTTTTGTTTCAAAGATTCTATAAACTATTTTATAAAATTCTAAGTGATCACAAAGCCTTGGCAAAACCAAACCTCTCCAGCCGCTTCGCGGCTGAAGCGATACATCATTGAACATGTGTTGAGGAAAGAAGCGTAAATCCGTGAAATTCCCTGTGAATGAGTAAGTTGTCATCATTAGCGAAATACTCAGGTGCTGTTAGTTGAGCAGGTGTTGGCGTGGTCGCTTTCCACTACAATTGAAAATTAGCTCTAATAACGGATCCAATGTCAGTATTTGGGCTAAAAATGTATCCTAGAAAAACGGTATGCAATATGAATCAAAACTCTGCCAGCATTGGCCTCACCACTATGCGACTAGCGGTGTGTGTGTATGTGTGCGTGGTGTGACAAGCGCGCTCCATCACACCTCGCCGCGCCAGTCGCGCCGCGCGACGGCGACTAGAGGTATCTTTACGGGACGGGAGACTTTGAGTACACCTGCTAGCGGCTGTCAGCAAACCGGCTGTCAGTAATACTGTAGGATACTGTAGTTTGTATTATTGACACCCAAGATGGTATCGTATCCCCGCTCCTTCCATGCCAGTGACCCAAACGGGGTCACGTGGCTGTGCTCTCCGCATTATCGACCAAATTTGAATCGTGACGCCCTCTCTTCTTGGCTCACTGCGAATTCTACCAATATGGGCTAGAATTTCACAGGAGGTATGAAGCTGGGGTAGTTTTTCAAGCTTAATCTATCTGTAATGGTTTTAAAACTCAAGCGAGGTTCTGTTTCAACGCACTTTAATTTCAATCAGGTATTCTGGGCTCTACCTGGGTAAAAGTTAAATTGCAGAAGTTTAAGTATTTATTACATGGAATTTATAACATTTTTACATGCAAATTATTACATTATTACATGCAGATTATTTCATTATTACATGCGAATTATTACATTATTACATTTCAAAAAATCCATTTCATGAATTATCAGTTTCTAGTTATTAAAATTAATTTCAAGAAATTTCATGAATTCACGAAAAAAATGGATAAATTGGTAAAAGAATGATTTATCAACGGTTCCGTCGAAAATTCGGGGAGTAGAGGTTTCGTAGAGTTTTTCTCGAAATTTCATGAATTCACGAAAAAAATGGATAAATTGGTAAAAGAATGAGTTCCGTCGAAAAGGATTCCGTCGAATATTCTGGGAGAAAAGAACAGCGCAAATTTATGTTGACTAACTAACCTGTCTCCTGTTGAGCTAACAATAAGTTTGGCTGCACATAGAAGTCCACAGGTATGTTGTTCAAAAAGTTAAGGTGATACGGATACTGGCTGTAAAACGGCGAAATTCACATGATTCCTACGCATGTTGGTGCGGAGCGGAGGTTAGAGACAGTGAGAGAGCGGGGGCAGATGGAGGCAGAGGCGTCGCGTCGCTCGCGCCTCGATTGAAGTGAATTACGACGTTTTATAGAGGGTACATGATTGATAATGAGCAATCCTTCCCCATTGGGTATATTTACGCATACTTCCTCGAAGCGTTCGCCAGTGTAAAATCGTTCCATGTTACATGGGACTTCAATTTTTGTTACTTTACATTCAATCAAACTCAGCGCAATGTATTTGTTTGGATCTCTTTTGGATAAGATTTTTTTTCGAAATTTAATTTTTTTAAAAATTTCTTTCTTTAATTTCGGAATGAATTTGGAATTTTCAAGTTTCAAGAATCATTTCATTGAACTCAGCACATTTCATTTGCTGTAACTCGTTTTTGGAGCGACTTTTTTGCGTGTTTTTAAAAATTTGAAAATTTTTAAAAAATTTAAAAATTGTTCCAGTATTCGTTAATGAGAGAATTCATCTAGTGTTGCTGAGCAATCGATGACAAGATGGCCAGCTCCTGAGTGAAAGTAATCTCGAGGGTCAGGAGCTGTCAATATGTAATCTGGGGTCATGAGCTGTCAGTAATACTGGGTATGGTATAGCTACCGTAACCCGTGTACTCATGGTATACCACCCACGTAACATCTCTGGCAATTGAGGGCGTCGACGCGCCAGAAATTTGGGTGCATTGATTATAGCGCGCGTCTACCCCACTCCGATTTTCTGGCCAAAGCTCGAATCGGGCGACGCGCGAGGGCAAAAGTAGTGTCGTCGCGTTGGTTGTGCAGTTTGTTCCTGCACACAATGTTTTTAAGAAGACAGCAAAAAAGCCTTCTGAACAGTTGCTGTTCCACACAATCTCAACACCGTCGCATTGGATATTGTATTCATTTATCTTCTGTTTTCCCCTCATACTATCGTCTGTGATTTCCCGCGGTTTCTATCCTATACAGTATTGCTTGATTTAAGGTATTCGGCGTGCTCCTCACAGATGCATTCAGATTCATCGCTCTGTCTACAGAACAGTTCTAATTCTATTCGGAGGTTAAGTTTAGAGTTTTATTTTGAAAAACATGAAAAACAGAAAGACAAAAAAAGTGCACTCAATATGTTCAACGATCCTTCACTGACCCTACCTTGATGCGATGTGTCGCTGTATTACCAGTGGGTAATCCTGTGACCCTTTGCCAATGGGAACGACGCCTCCACACATAGAGCTAAAACTACCCCAACAAGAATTGGTTCATCCACCTTATCCACCGTCATATCCTTTTCTCGCCTAATTTAAACCAGAACTGGTCTGAACATGCCACAAAATTGTTCGGTGACATAAATCAGTGCGGTTTTCATGATGAATAAGCATAGTTTTTGTAATTTCAAACTTTAGCACCTTATAGGAAGGAGAAAAACTGTAAAGCACGCTAAATTCAAGTAACAATACCAGTCGTGTGTTTTAACTCAACTTTACTACTTTCAGTAGGTGATGTGCCTGTAATTTTCAAGGCTATGAATCTAAGAGTAAAATGTGATCATTTCCCTACAGCGAAACGGGAACGCTCGACAACTCTATAGCACGTACGTAATAATTTTATGAACTTTTTTTTCGAGCAACTTATTACCAATGTCGAATTTCTTCTGTTCTTCAAATACATACCCGTATCAAAAAAAAACATTTTTAGGCAATATGTGAGCTCGTACGCGCAGGAAGTCAAAAAACGTTTTTTGATGGGTTACTCCTTATGTAAGTGCTGATTTTGCTTTGTGATGTCTTGTCTATAGTGTTCACTTTCACGTTGGTTAACATTCAATTTACTTACACGTTCGCAGCTGGTGATGAGTGACATCGAGAGACCTTTAATGATGACCAAGACCATAGTATGAATAGGTATACATACACATTATAGCGAATGAGTAGCAAATGCTCCTTTATAACTATTGTGAATAGCTGTACATTTCTTCCATCTGCATACATTTGATTTGCCTACTCTATACAAGTGATTTTTACTATTTCATGTTTTGAGAGCCTTACTCCTGTCTCATTATGGGAATGGCAAATGACCGCCGCAATAATAAACATCTTGTATATTCACCTTTGCGCTTATGTACTCATTTCGTACATAATAATAATGCTGATGAGCGACTTGTAGTGAACATTTGAAAGCGTTTTCAAGTGGACAATAAAGAATCAATTGTTTTTTTTTAATTTATAGCAGCAAATTGAGCTCGAGAATTAAAGTGAATGGAGAGCAATATTGCAGTTCATGGTGACTGCACCCGTGCAGACACCATGAACTGCAATATTGCAATATTCACGAAATGCAGCAATTTGAAATGGCTAGGTTACCAGCCTACGGCGGATTCAGAATCGTGGGGTCACCCGCGATGGCCGCTGGGATGCTTCGCAAATATCGGGTCTCCCGCGCTACCATGGCGTTTCGGATGTCCCGCGGGACCTTAATGGGGACGACGCCTTGAAGCAGATTCGGATGACACCGCAATTGGTCGCTGCGTCGACGCCCTCAATTGCCAGAGATGGTTTCACTTTTTATCAAGCTTATATCACTTAAGTATGCATGTTTTGTTTTATAATATATATATATATATATAACTCTTTTCTTTATCTGACCATACAAACGTTCATTTTGTTATTTGGCGGTGTGAAGCTCCGACCTCCCTTCTTCTTGTGAGTCCTCTACTTCTGTATAACCTGTTCATACATGGTTTTAAACACTCGGAGGTGTGAAATTTTATTATTTAACAATTTCGATTCCGCCATGGACCGTCACAGAGGGACATTTATGAACACATCTGAGATTTTTACCCACCTGCCAGACAAGCACGCTCATGCCGATCATTTTTCCGCAGGGCTACCGTAACCCTCCTCAAAAATTTTTCCAAGTGTCAGCACGGTTATGAGCTCATCTTAATAGCCAGCAAACATGTTTGCACAATTTCGACCTCCTCAGCCACTTCCCAGTGGCTTCTCGAGGAGAGCGGTGTGTGAATGAATGCATACCGCTCCTCCGCTCTTTTATACCCCGCATGTTATGAGCGTGTGTTTACATTCGTTATCATGTTTTGTTCAAGAATGGTTATGGTAGCCCTGCGGAAAAAGTGATCGGCATGGGCGTGCTTTTACCTGCCAATCTCAAAGATCTGAAAATGTTTCGCATTTATCCCAGGTTCTGTGAGCCCTGAGTGAGTTTTAACCTATTGAAAAAAAATGTGAGCGTTTGGCGTCGATGCTGCATGTTGACTCTGATTATGATAGAATGATCTAACGGCAAACTTTATACAGCAAGCTTTGCAGTCAACACTACAGCGCTCTTCGATTTATTTGATAAAGACTTTTCGATATTTGAGAATGAAATAAGCATAGGCAAGCAATAAGCATTTTCTTGCTTTCCCGATTTTCCAAAATTCGGAGCCCAGGGTTTTCTTTGCCGAATGAGTGAAATCAGGCAGTAGAGGCAGAAGAATAAATTGGCAAAGGCATGTGAATCACACCTAAACAGTGCGATTCACAGCGACGCTCCGTAGTTTCTTATACACCGCGGTTTTTCACACTCCGCAAAGTTCTCACCAACTCGGTGTTTTCCTTCCCTTGCAAAATCAGGAGAGTCAGGTGGCCTATGAAGTCAATAGGGAACGCGGATGATTATAAATTGCCACCGGCACAAAATTCTCTAGGTAAACAAAATCGATGATACCCAATAGATAAGGCCCCGGTCATAGTTGGATGAGCCGACGTCTCCAGCCCGGTCGATACACACAGAATGCATTGGAAATGGGATGCAAAAATCACTCGGTGTATCCCCCCCCGCACCCCCCAACACCCACCCGGTCGATACGTATGAACAACATGGCGAGGTGAAGCTGAGAAAATCACTCGGTGTATCCCCCCCGCACCCCCCAACACCCCTCCCCTCGCACCCCCGAACGCAGACGATTATAAATTGCCACCGGCACCCCCAACACCCCCGCCGCACCACCCCGGTCGATACGTATGTTTAAAATGATGGAGTGAGGTTGAGAAAATCACTCGATGTATCCCCGACGCGGTCGATATCCATGCAATACGTGGATGAGAAAATCACCGGGTGGGCGGGCCGATGATAAAACATTGCGTATCACTAGAAAGCTAACTAACCTTACTGCTACCTCCGTTACTTCACCGTACTCTCCTTCACTATTTCTCTGAACATGTGCAATCCTGTTGACCACGTAATCATCGTCATATTTAGTTGGATGCACCGAGTGATTTTGTCAATCTCACTCCATCATTTTAAACATACGTATCGACCGGGTGGGTGTTGGGGGGTGCGGGGGGGGATACAGATGCAAATAGCACCAACTCTGACCGGGGCCTAAAGGGTAGGGTGTAAAAGAAATGAAGAGCGGTGTGTTACATTCACACACCGTCTTTCTTCAGAGGTAAGCGGCTGACAACGCATTTATATCCTATCGGCGGCTGTCATTTGAATTCCCGCGCCCGCCGCACGCAGTCGCCGCACTGTCGTCGCGACGCGGCGGCTGCCGGCCTGGCGCGATGCCAAAGTACTGGATGAGCGAAGAAAATCGCGCTTTGGGTTGGTTTTTGACGGCTAATCGACATCATTCGGCCGTTTTCCATCTGGATGACGTTAGTAGACAAGCTACTGCTTATTATTGGACCTAATTGAGGTTTGATTATCTACTGGGTCGCCAATATTAGGTCTGATAAATTTTCTGAGTGCACAACGTCTACACTCCATAACTTTTACCCCGTTGGCGGACCTCAACGACACTTGTGAGCGTTATTTTGAAGTAAATTATCGCTTCGATTCCCATGCGAACTTCTTTAGCTGTATACAGCTAAATGGGGTGGTAGAAAATGGGTTATCAAAGCGAGACGACCGCCAAGTTTTAGTGCGAAATTAACACCCCGAGATGTTGACCACTACCATCGACTGCTCTGTTCGTCACACAACCTCACCGATAATTGAGAACTGCAAAATTAAACTCCAGGGTCCTTCTTCAAAATCTTGTTACGCTGGAATACAGTGCTTCCAAAGGCACTTCCTTACCAATCTTAGCCAACGCAAGGATGATATAGTGAGGAAGAGTGGGCTGGTAAGGCTATTCCACCCAATTTTTTTTTCAAGAAAAATTTCCGTCTCGCGTGCGTGCGTGTGAGTTCCTTTCTGACACCTCGTGACTTCACAGTCAAAATTGGCGACTTCTGTTCTCATCCTATCCAAATTGCCAGCGGCGTTCCTCAGGGTAGCGTTCTGGGTCCTTTGCTTTTCCTCATTTATGTGAACGACATCTCCGATGAATTATCGAGCACATGCAAACTTTTCGCTGATGATCTCAAGATATATCGCCCTCTTCGCAACCCCGCTATCGATTTATATCGCCCTATTCGCAACCCCGCTATCGATTTCCACGAGCTTCAGTGTGACCTGAACCGGCTTGCTGATTGGTCCAAGCTATGGCAGTTGAAGCTATCTGAGGAAAAATGCAGCTTATTTCGCATCAATTCCAACATGAGTGCTTTTTACGCCTAAATGATGTTGTGCTCCCGGTACGCGAGACTGTCAGTGATCTTGGTGTGCTTATCAGCACCGACCTGAAGTGGGATTCCCACTGCAAGGAAATTTCCAAGAAAGCTTCTCGTGTGGTAAATTGCATCCTGAGATCTCTGCAACACCCATGTCTCGAGCATTATAGGACAACATACATTGTCTACTGCCGGCCGCTCTTGGAATACTGTACGCAGGTCTGGTCACCATCTTCTGTTGAGGAGGATGAAGTCGTTGAAAACGTGCAAAAGCGGTACTCAAAACGCGTTTTTGTCAAGGCATTCCCAATGCGAGAAGTGCCAGACTACATGAAAAGGCTTGAAATACTGGGAATCGAAACCTTACGATATCGAAGAACTGTGTTCGACTTACATTTATGTTACAAAATCGTTAAAGGTCTCTGCGACATACCATTTGAAAGCGTTTTCGCGTTCACCCGCCGCTCAACTCGCTCCCGCCAGCACGCTTTTCAGCTCGAACGTAAATTCACATCGAAATCTAGTGTGCTGCATTCGTTTGCTTTCAGGGTCATCCCAATTTGGAACAAACTACCTCCGGAAATCGTTGACGCCAAAAGTTTTCCAATTTTCAAAAGCAGGCTGTCCCACTTCAATCTCAGGTCATTGCAAGGGACAGATGGCCGCTCTTTCTGTTAGAGCTTTAAGCACAGGGTGCTCCGATTGTACGAGTATTTCAGTTCCTTTCTTCTTTTTTTTCGTTGTTCTGTTGGCTGCGTACTCAGGATCTCGTAATTAACCTCCCTCACATACATTTCGTATGTTTTTTTATTGAAAAATAAAGCTATTGAATTGAATTGAATTGTGTGCGGAGTAAGAGAAAAGACAACGATCAAGGAAAGAACAGCGTTCGCGCGGCACGGACGCAATGGAGCAAAGTGACTTTTGCGCAGCAATGCGGAGCGTAGCATGCGTACGAACCTTGCCTGCGGCACGCCACTGAACTTGCGTGAGGAATGAAAACGAGGATCAAGCCAAACCTTGAAGGTTAAGCTGTTAGAAAGGTTCGGCTTCACTTCTTGGGTAGAAGGAGGCATGCTTGATCTCCTCTGATAAGCTGAGTAACAAACTGGATGAAGAAGCACTGTCGCGCTGATACCTATTCATATTCCTATATAGGGGTAGATAGAAGTACGGTCGGGGTCAATCCTTCCGTCGGCCAATCGAGAGAGATCTTTACACCCCTGAGACATTGCCGATTGGCTGATGGGAGACAATATGAGTGTGCCGAATCCTTTGATAAGAACTAGACGCATTTCTCTACCATGCACATCATATTCCTGCAAACGTATACAACGTACACTTGCCCGATACAACGGTACGTAGTTCGCTAGAAACAATGCTAAGAAGGAATTTAGTGCTGTTGAGGTTTACAGCAATTAAATGCTTCAAATTACTTCTACAGCTATGATTCAAGTTCAAAATAGCTCATAACAACGAGTTAAAGTTTCGATGAGTGGACCTTGTGCACTCACAAAACTTAACAGACCTGATACTGCCGACCCAGTCGATGATCAAAACCCTAATTAGGTCGAATAGTAGGGAGACCCTTTGATAAGCATTATCCAGGAAGGAAACATCCGGACTGTCTCGTTTAGTCGTCAAGAACCACCTAGATTGCGTTTTTCTTCGCTTATCCAGCTCTTTGGCATCGCGCCAGGCCGGCAGCCGCCGCGTCGCGACGACAGTGCGGCGACTGCGCGCGGCGGGCGCGGGAATTCAAATGACAGCCGCCGATAGGATATAAATGCGTTGAGCGGCTGAAGCTTTGAATAGACTAGGGAATAGGAAAGCAACCTCACCTGTGATAAAGATAACACGATATCAGGCCCTAATCATGGAAAACACTGGAAAGAAAGACTTCTGGGGTCGTATTCGCCAACAACCCGCCGAGGGTAGTCGAAGGGAAGCGGAAGGGATGATACCGCGCGCGGCAGAGGAGCAGATCAACCCATCTTACACCATGTAAGATGGAAATGCAAACTGTGTTACGTATCGATATCACTGCAAAAAGATAAAGATTCCATCGCAAAGCGGTCATTCTTCAGCTATGCGATTCGAAAATTTCCGGCGGTCGCGAGGGAAGCCAAGGGAGGCGAAAGGTGGCCGTGGAGCGCGCGTTTTGTACTGAAATTTCACCTCATTTACCCTTCGACTACCCGGCGGGTTATTGGCGAATACGACCCCTGAACTTCTGTGAGAATTTTGTGCCGGTGGCAAATTATAATCGTGTAGGGAACACAACGTAAGATTTTCAGTTTGAGTGCCCCTTTCTAAGCTATCACGCCTAGAGTTCGAGAACATTAGGCTGGAAAGTTTGAAAAAATCGCTGCGCCGACATATTAGGATGTGATCCGTCCTCTACATGGATGATCTAGAACGCTCCAGAGCGAAATCGTACCGGAAACGCTTGCAATTGAACTGAATGAAACTGCGAAGCTGTTCCCATGTAGAGGGAAATCGGGCTTTGGGTCCTGAAGCGATTGCCGGATTATGGTAGCCGAAATACGCCGAAGTCTTACCATCAATGCCTTTAGTGGGACAGGAGTTCGGTACTCTTTCGGAATAGACGATCCACTAGAGAAATTTCATGAGAAATGTTCATCCTACTAAAGCCGTCGAATGATTTAGTCTTTTTCAAATACACTGAACTGTTTGAAGTGACCAACCGAGCGGTAGGTCATGCCCGAGCAATTGCTAATTTCATTGTATTCTTTAGTAGGTCGTCTATTCCGAAAGAACACCGGCTTTTCTCTTCTGATAAGTTCGTCGTTTATTGCGAATAAAGATGTCGATGAATATTTATAGTTTATTTTCTCTCGGAATCGAAGATTATTTTCAGGAGCAATGAGGGTTATTGCGTCCGGTCCACAGATGCGAGCATTCACATCTCGTGTTCGACAGTTTTCAGCGCAGCCACAATTCACGCATCCCTCAGTTGTGTTCGTGAAGGATCTTCAAGGTTTGTGAGATATCCTGCCAACGTTTTCCTAATTATTCTTCGAGAGCATCTTCCACCGCATCGTTAACTGATCCAGACAAGTTTATAATTTGCCATCGGCACAAAATTTCTTGCCAAAGTTTTCCATGTTAAGACCCAGATATCGTGATATCTTTATCATCTGTGAGGTTGTTTCCCTAATCCCTAGTCTGTTCAGCTTCAGCCGCTCACCTCCAGAGAAAGACGGTTTGTGAATGAAAACACACCGCTCTCAATTTTTTTTATACCCTACCCTTTTTGAATTGGTTATCATCAATTTTGTTTACCGTTAGAATTTTGTGCCGATGGCAATTTATAATCGTCTCTGATCCAGATTTTCCCAGATAATTATTTGTTCTAGGATTGACCTTTTATTCTTTTTAGTTCGCCAAAATTCGTTGTTGGGGCCAGCTGACAAGCAGTTCCCCTTACCTGGAGATGTCTGCCATAAGCTACTTCAAGAACAACCCATGCCACAGGTATCTCTAGTTTGCTTAATTAAGCAAAGTAGTACGCTCCATATCTCCTTTCAAAATGCGTTACGAATCGCTCGGTCTGCTGACTGAAGAGTTGAGATCATGTTCCAAAAAGTTTTCAGTGGGACTTCTAATCTGTCGCATTCATAGAGGGACGCTTCAGGCCACCGTCATCGTTGGACGATAGTCAGACATTGTCGCTCGTAGGTGGTCCGTATCCCCGTAGTCCCGCTTGTGTCATCCATGAGCCAGCATAGGCCGCGCTGTTTTTTCGTATCGACGAGGTGCCGCAATAGTGTTGATGGTATCATTGATCCAACTTTGACCGGAGCGGGACAAGTATGGGCTACGGACGACCTAAAACTTCCTATAAAAGAACAATTTGTTGTTTTCGTGTACGTGCTTTTCATACGTATCGACAGGGTGGACCTGCGGTCTACCGTTCAACTATGACGGGGACCTCAGCCCCACTTCCGAAGATGGAAATTTCAGTTTGTTGGGAAAAACGATGGTTCAGTGCAGCAGAAAAAAATTTTTGAACCCAGAAATTAGGCCATTTGCATACCAGAATTAGGCGTACCGCGGTGGTCCGTGAGGGGTGCGTCTCCGTCCACTCCAGCTTGGAAATTATTGCAGCCGCCAGGGTAGGACGTGAGTCCACGCCCACCCTTCCAACGAGGTCTAACTCACACCCCCTCTTCACTCCACTAATTTAAGTTGGGTAACCCCGGGGGGGGGGCTGCTCTGGACAGTCAATATTAGGTTTTTTTTGGAAAATCTTGCAATTTTCAAAAAAATTCAGACTGCTAAATTATTAGGTGGGGAATAAGTTTGTTCGGTTCTTCTCAGAGCGTTGATTGAATGATTGGTTTGTTTGTTTGTTTGTTTAGAAAAGTGTTTGCATTCATTAGGAAATGCTTTTTCTGTTCTACAAAACTGTGTTAATTGTTTTTTCGCATGATTTTATTTTTCCCTATTTTTCTGGTTTTGAAATGGGATACTTTTTAATCGCTGCTCAATATCTCGCGCGCCATCGAGCAACACGCGGTCATAAACAGCGCTTTTCGTATCGAATAGTCACGGGAGATGAGAAATGGTGTCTGCACGTCAATATAGAGCAAAAAGAGTAGGCGGCCCCAAGACTGCGTTTGGTGAGATTGGGAAGGCACGAAACACTAGGAAATGCTTGAAAAGAACGCAACGGTGAACAAGGTGCTCTACATTGCCCAACTGCGCTGTGTAAGGGGTCGTTTATACTTCCGCCGCGGTGCGACGAAACGTGGGGCTGCGCGGCGCGCCGTCCGAAAAATCGCGCCACTAGGATGTATAATCGGGCTGCGTCGGATTGACGCGGCGACGTGCATTCATCGCAGAATGAGACTAAACACAGCCTGGAGTAGCTCTGAGATAACACAAGGCCGAATGTAATGAGTGATTCCTTCTGCAAAAGAAACATCTATAATCTTTTGTGTCATAAGATCGCACTCGAAAGCAGATAGGGTCTTCGAGAAATTTTATCTAGAGAAAAAATGATTTCAAAAGCAAAAAAAAAACGATTTTTTCACATCACGGCCTACTTTAAACAACGCCCAGGACATCGGAAGATTTTCTAGCGATGATACGGAGAAACAAAAATAGAAAAAAATATGAAACAGCAGCAAAAAAGCATATGATGTTGATCCGCATTACACGCGGCCGCCGTGCCGCCTGCTCTCCCCGGGCGGCGCGGCAGCACGTCATCTTACTCCACGACAACGCCACATCCCATGTTGCACAAGTCGTCAAAACCGCACTCCATGAGCTCGAATGGGAGGTCTTCCAGCATTCACCGTACTCTCCGGATCTTGCTCCAATCGAATATCACATTTTACGCTCCATATCGAATCAAATGAGGAGTGTTATCTTCAGCGGCGAAGTGGACCTCAAAAACTGGCTCAACATTTTCTTTGTCACCAGACCCTGGGATTTTTCGCGGAACGGCATCAAGAAATTGATCGAGAGGTGGGGTGGAAGGAGGTTGTGAACAGCAGCGACGAATACATAAATTTGTATTAGTTGTTTTGTTTAACTGGACCACGAGGTTGGTAGATGCTTTATTGGCTTGCGCACGTTTCGGCGCCGTCTTCAGAGCCTGAAAGGAACAAATCAGAAATGTGCGTATTCGGCCAAATGTCGACTAAGCCTTACTAAAATTCGAGAGAAGTTCGTTTAAAACGTGATCAGTAACAAAAAATTAAGAAGTTAGCGCAACTTGCCAGGAAACTCGCTAGAGGACTAGCAGCATAGAACGGATGGCGGAGCACAGATCGAAACCTCTACCTCTCGACGTTAGAATGCGAGTCTGAGGTAGGGCTTGAGCTCTCCAGCTATATATAGGCACTCCCCCTTCCGATTGATTTTTGGGTCGCTCGCCTGGATCCAAAATGCCTCCAGGGTTTTTCTGGCAGGGGTACCGGTTTCCCGCGCAATTATGTAGACCTCGACATGGTAATTATCGCCGTTGTGGGCGTTAACACGGTGACACCCTAGAACTGTTGATACCCGCAGCTTATCCTTGCCGTCTTAGTGCTCTTTGATTGTAACCCAGAGCGGCCGCAAAGTCTCACCAATATATTGCTCGCCGCACAGCTGGCACGAGATCCTATACAATTCACCTCCGCACTGCCGTTCAGTCCGCAAAGTGCACCCTGATTGCGAAATCGTGCTGCGGCGCGGTTGAGAGTATCCTCAGACAAGGATGTGGGATCACCCAGGCGCTTTTTGCCTTTGGTGCCCGAACGATCCCACCGCCCGGATGATACCACATCCCTGTCTGAGGATACTCGCAACCGCGCCGCAGCACGATTTCGAAATCAGCGCACACTTTGCGGACTGAACGGCAGTGCGGAAGTTAACTGTAGAGTCTACCGCAGGCAGTGCAATCTCCCTCTCTACCAGTTGGGCAGACCACACAATTGGGAGTTGTGCAAATGCGCTCATATAGACGGTTTCGGATGAGGCGGTTTTTGAGGTTATTTGGAGGGATGTCAGCAATGGCGACAGAGCTTTCCAGACCGGCTTTGCTTAGGCATTTTCGCAGAGATTCGCTCACTTCATCCGAAATGAAGGGCATTTTTACGAAACTTTGCCATCAACTGCTGATTCCTGTGATTCCTGCTCTTCGCGGCGTGCGGCTGAGCCTCTGGATCTGCGCAGAACCGTACTGGGGGATATCCGTTTAGAGCAGCAATTTCTTGCGCTATTTGAACAGATTCTTTCTGCTCGTCTTCTCCGGTACAGACACACTTCGCCGTTCCATACATATTTTTAACAACCGCCCTTTTTGTTTGTGAGGGGTGTGCTGATTGGTAATGAACAATTATGTTTTTGTTACTTGGTTTACGATACCATTTTGTAGCGAAAATGCCCCCCGAAAATTTTATTTGTACATTTAGGAAAGGAAGCCAGTCTACCACCGGTTTTTGCCGGGTAAATTTCACATTTTCCGACTGAGTGTTGATAAGTTCAAAACACTGGTCCATTTCCTCTTGGGTGGGGCAGACGACAAAGTAGTCGTCTATGTACCTACACTATAGCATTGGGAGCCGTGCCAGCACCGGAGATTCGATTTTACCCATAAATGCTATGCCAAGCGTGGGAGCTAGGCGCTGTCCCATGGCCAGCCCTCTGACCTGACTAAAGTATTGTCCTGACCATCTGAAAATGTTGCATTTAAGGCACTCCTTGAGAAGTGTCATAAGCTGTGCAATCGTTAACCCGAACATGTTAATGGAGCCTTGGTGTTGGATAAGAAGCTCGAAAACGGCCTCCATAGCGTGGTCATTGCTGACATTGGTGTAGAGGGCGGTGGCGTCAAAAGACTCCATTATGCACGGGTTTGCGTGTTGAATGCTGTGGAGATGGTCAAGGAATACGCGGGTGTTTGGGAGGTGGGCCGAAATGTGGTCTGGTAGTTGTTTCAAAATGTTGTTAATGAACCAGGCACTACGATCAGTGGGACCACCCACGCAGCTGATGATGGGCCTGACTTTTATGGAAATGGGGCTGATGGTAGCCAGATCCTCCTCCGCTGAGAACTTGTGGGTCTTTACGAGAAGGTACAAACAGGACAAGTTGAGGAGCCAATTTTAAGGAGAGTGATGAGAGACGGGCTCAAATCTGTTGATTTTCCAACTTTAATCCACTCTCTATTGAGTCCACGATACTGTGCTTGAAATTCTCTGGCGGTGGAGAGACGGTAAAGAGAGATAATCTGCAGGTGTTGCTCCGTTATAGCCTTGTCCAGCTGGTTAGGGAGTATGACGAATTCCCCTCCTTTATCGCTGACGGAAAGGCGTATAGCCTTAGACTCCACTAACTCCCATTTTCTCTGAGACCACAGACCTGAGCATGAGAAAGATCTGACGAGATCTTCTGCTTGCGAGCGCGGTCAAAAACATTGAAAACCTCGTCGGCGAAAATGCGAAAAGTGATATCAGAGCCGAGGTTGGGGTCCTGTTGTTTGAAAAAAGTGTTGGGGAAAGGAATCCGGGGTAAAACTCTGACTGGTGCAGATATTATCGCATTGCCTATGTTGGCTCTATAGCGCAGCCCGTCTCGGAGCCCGTGAAGACTACAGATTACCTTGCGCATGGTGACGGTAGAAATAGGTTGAGATGGCGAGAAACTAGGATCCCATTGCCAGAATTGAACGAGCGTTCTCGGAAAGATGGAAATCGCCTAATACCGTAACTCGAGACTGAGTAGAAATAGGCTCCGTTCCTGCAACGTTCATTGTGTGACCATCAGGGTTCCGTGAAGGCACGGCACTCAAAGTCTCCCTCTCTTGGCCACGCGATGTACTCAAAAGTCTCTCGAATTCAGCTTGTAAAGTTTGTTTTACATTAGACCGAATAGTGTCACAGATCGTTTTTGATCCGTCCACTATTCTCTGCCAGACACGCCCATCCAAATATTTAACACAATGTGATTCCTTACATACACACTTATTCAACATCGAAAACAAATGATCTTTTCTTTTTCGAAGTGTCATGTGTAGTAGTCGCAATTCGATTTGGCGTATCTGGCGATCGTTGTTTCCACTGCCACATAGACTTCGTAGGCGTTTTCGGGTGATGAAGTTCGGCACGATACGAGTCTGCAGGCAGCGGCGAAGAAAGTGGACGGATTGTCTAGCTGAGACGATCTTCTGCCTCAGTGACAATACTTCCCTGACGAGTCGATGAAAATCAGTTGGGACGTTTCGTATGAGTCTACAGGTACGACTCTCCATGAACCTCGGCATTGTAATCAGTATTAGTTGTTTTGTTTAACTGGACCACGAGGCAGGGTAAGGCGTAGCGGTGTGATCGGCCCGTGAGAGATGCGGCCCCCCTCCTCCAGCTTTGGATCCGGTGCGGCCCTCCTCCCAACGAGGTTGAGACTTTAACCCTTTGTGCAAAACAGTTTGAGAGGTCTCTTCCGAACAACGCCTCCAAACGATTTTCAGCAAAAACGGACGTTATAGGTCAAGTCACACCGTCACATCTACAGCCGTCACACCGGCCGTAATTGGCTCAAAATGGTCGGATCGACCTGGGACTCGGCCGACAGCTTTTTTTGATGGTCCTCTTCGAAATAAACTGCAACAGCCCGACCCAGAGAAATTATTTTTTCGACCTATCCTGACGTCCAAGTCCCGACAGCCGTTTTCCGATTTTTCAGCGCCCCGAATCACACACTCATCGTCAACTGCTTTGTTCCCTGGAAGAAGTAACCAAGAGCGGTTTTCTCACTTGTCTATCTGATGAAGCTTCAAAAAGTGATCTAGAGGCCTTTATCGCAAAAATCACACGGTGTGATGAGGCCTGTTTTTAGGGCTCAAATCACACCGTCACATCTACAGCCGTCACACCGGCCGTAATCAGCTCAAAATGATCGGATCGACCTGAGACTCGGCCGGCAACTTTTTTTGGTGGTCCTCTTCAAAATAAACTCTGCAACAGACCGACCCAGAAAATTTATTTTTTCGAACTCTCCTGACGTCCAAGTCCCGACAGCCGTTGTCCGATCTCTGGTCAGTATCGCGGATTTGGCTGAAATCTCGACTAGGTGTGTAATTCAGGGCGCTGAAGAAGAGTCTGACGTCCGTTTCACGATTTTCGACCTGTTACCTCAGTTATACGATGGTTTGGGAAAGACGTAATTCAAGCGATGGTTTTACTGTTCGATTCAATGGCGTGTATCTTTGCGCCATACCTCTTTTAACTTACTACAGAAAACAAAGTGGTGAAATGGGCCCCTGAAGTAGAGCCTGCTCTCGAGAGAGCAAGAAATCGAAGGGCTTCTAAGCATTCATGCAAAGCCTGTGAGGAGTTTCAACAACCACGTTCTGATTTGATGTCTCGACACACCCTTAATTTTGGAAAGTGCGTAGAATACAGAACCAACAGAGCACGGCAAGGTACAGAGAGGTCCCGCTCATACGGCGACAGCCAAAGGAGGGTGAAGACTGTCTTCGAGACAGCTCACTTTGACTATGACAAGGTGTCCTGTCTTAAAAAAAACTATCTACAGATTTTTTGAACGTGCAGAAAGGGGCTGAGATTACTTCGCCAGACGATGAGACGACAGCACTACAACCCTACAGAGCACAACGAAACCTTGCGTGTTTACTAGGCCATGAGAAGAAAGGCTTGAAGCGAGCCACCGGGGCTGCAATAACATCTACTGCCATAGCCTACACTACGTCTAAAAAGGCATTCAATTTTACCAAAGAATTCCACTCGTAATTGCACGATGAAGACAAGAAAAGTTGCTTGTGGAGCTCATTACGAAGCGAGAAGAGCCTACAGGTGTGATTAAGCAGTTCGCTGTTAACGTGAAACACGATCTGTTGAAGTAAGTCATCGACGAATACCTTCCGATCTCACCTCTAACAGATGATTACACAGGAAACGGAATAAAATAGATATTATTTTCACTGAAAACTGCATCTCCTGTCAGCCGTTCATTAACTATTGTGGAAGTTCAGAATAAGTTCGCGTGTGGCACCTTGCATGTCTTACGAGAACGCTTAACTTCATTAGATTCCTAGACACAGGAACCTGGTCTCTCGATGAGTCTTTGAACATTCTTTATTAAACGCCTTATTTCTCTTTCTTGAAACAGTTGTAGTGGGGCTTCCGTTATGACCGGCAGGATGCAAGGTATCTACGGATTATTGAAAGAACATATGTAACCAGCAACGAAATTTCGGGACCAGCAAGGAATGATCTGCTGTTGTCTGCGGAGCTCACAAATTGACCCTTGTAATCACGGCGCAGGAAGATATGCAATGAACCTCACCCAAACACTTGTTATGAAGGAGTACTTTCTATTTGGATCACCAACCATGATTAATGGGAGATCTACCTAACGATCTGTAGCAGAGGAAATTAATTTCGGGTTCCTTCAAATGACGATGAGCCACCGTGTCTGATGGGCTGCAAGTTTTCAGTCATGAGTACACAACATTCTCACCAGTTACCTGGTGCTGCTTGCAAGTCTCAGACGGCTGGAACAGAATTTAGATGTCACACCGCAGTGGCGAAAGCAAGAATATGTCACATAAAGGGTAATAAATGACGCCAATACATCTATTATTGTGGAACACGTGAACGCAAGCCTCCACCACTACGCTACATTTTTTGAAACCCTTCCAAACGGAGAGAGCCTTTCAGTAGATTTCACACTCAATTGCGAGGTCTGAAAAAGATGTGCAGCACCGAGTAAATTTTCTGCAAACGTTTTGTTGCATTTTTTTGCTACCACAGAGCGCCCCATCGCCACAACTCACTTCAAAATTGACGGAATGAATTTTCAGTTTTCATGTTTCTGTTAGTGAGGTGAATACAATTGTATGTTAAAAGTCTTCCTGACTCCGGTGTTTCATCGTAATACTTGTATTTCTTTCTGTGATTCCCAATGACCACAGGTCGAACCGGGTCGCATTTCTTTTATGGTGACCGTCTGATCAGTGCACAATGAGGGATTTTCATGTGGAAATATACAATTTTTGATTGATTTCGGGTTTTAACTCAGTTATTTCGCACCCTTTATTGCATGGTTCTCGTTGAAAGCTGTTCAACAATGGCATCAAAATTGAATTCGTAGAACTCTGAAACAGGTTATGGCTATGTGGCGCTTTGTGAGCGCGAACTAAAATTCGAAAGAAGTTCTTTCAAAGCGTGGTCAATAACAGAGAAACTAGGAAGTTACCGCACCTTGCTAGGAAACTCGCTAGAGGACCAGCAGCGAAACGTCCGAATTGATGAATTTGTTGTTATTATTATTGTTTTTTGTTCATATGAAGCTGTTTGAAAAAAAAAACTGAACGAGCTTATTCTCCAACCCAATAAGTAGGTGCCGTTATCTACGCGGACGAAAGTAATGATAGATGTGATTAGGCCTAAATAGTGAACTATTCTACTGTGCAAGTACATAGAAAATTCATGTCTGACGGTTGATGCAGGGAGGCCCCACAGTGCTTGGGGAGATGTAAACGAGGCCTACTCTTAAAACTACGATTGGATCTGGTTTAGGTCCGGATTAGTAGGCTGAGGTGTCTCCCGGCACCAAGAAATGCTTTAAAAAACGTAGGCCTGAGGGAACAACGGAATCGACGATTCCCTCAAACGTATACCCACACATTTGGGTGTGTCTATTTTGTCATTCCCTCGCACTTACCGGCAAAATGCGCATTAGAAAATTTTGTACCTAAAAGGAGGTCTCGAAATACGACAAATTTTCCACAAATTATTTCTGTGCAGGCGGGAAAACAACTTTTTTAACCTCCACCACTTCTGGAATTGTACTTTTTTCGACATCACGCGTATACTGTGGGGCTCCCCGCATCAGCCGTTAGACATGAACTTTTGTGTACTTGCACAGTAGTATAGTCCATCGTTCTGGCCTAATCACAACTACCATTACCTTCATCCGCCTAAACTAAGGCACTTTTCCTCTTATCCAACCTCTTGTTTGCTGCCGATCAGTCGTCCGCTAATATTTTACTACTATTTTTGGAAGGTGACAGGATGGAAACCTGCATGCCTCCTCTTCCCCCCCCCCCTCTCAGGTCCTAGAGCTTCGGTCCCACTAAAGGTGCTTTACCTGTTGCGTAAGCCTAGAGATGAATAGGATGGTCGTCGGAACAGGTAAAATGTGCTGTATGGGTTTCCATGTTAGAGCACGGTCGAAAATCTACCAACACAGATTTCGTGGTGACCAACTTTATCTGCAGACCTGCTACGGCCGCAAAAGCATCCAAAAACGTAATTGATTTTAATAAAAGGTTTTTTTTATGACAAACCAATTGTATCACACTATATCGGTGGTGCGCCAAGTGAATTTTCTGGAAGAAATTGTCTGAAATCCACCGAGAATTCACCGCGAACCTGGATTTTACCGAGGATTTGATGCGCCTTGCATTGGAGTGGTGGATCGTTCTGAAGATTGTAAATTTTGGGTTGGTAGATTTTGTACGATGCTCTACCGATTTGGCGAATAGAAATCGCGATGGAATTCTGCCTGTTCCACTTTGTCTCGAGTTCCACGCGGACTGTCTGATATACAATTTGCCAAACGGTGCACTAGTTTATGAAAAACGAACGTTTTCCTTAACCCGATATAAACTAGTGCAAGTATTTGCGCGCGCTACAGTGATTGAACATCAGGATTTCATGTGCCTCTTCAGTTTCAGCGTTCAGTAGCAGCAGCACCTCCTCCGGAGAAGAACCCCACCTGTACGGTTCAGGAATTGTTGTCAACGTCACGTATAGACGCTGATCCAGTTTTCGCGTCGAAAGTTCAGGAATCCGTTTTTGAAGAGGTAATATCTCATCATTCTCTGCCTTAGGTCTGCCCAGCAGCGAATTATTGCTAAAGTTTGAGGCATTCGTGAAATAAGCTCTGCATTCCGAACTTCTCCAGTATCAAACGAGCGTGCTGCATGCGTTTTCACCGCTACATTTGTGATAGTGTGTTTGAGGTGTTATTGAAATACTCGCAGCCTGCAGACCAGGGCGGACCTTTCGCTACTGACGGCGTTAGAGATGCGCAGCTTTTCGCAAATGCGCCAGATTACTGTAAAGAAATCTGTTCCGAATTTTCTATGTCAAGCCGTTTTCGTTTACAGGCTCAAGCAAAAGCTGGCGATTGGCCTGTCGAACTCACAGTTCAGGATTGTCCACGACTGCTGAAAGGAGGCAGGTTTTGTTGTTCGATGCTTTTACGCCGCTTCATTTCGTGCGTTTTCCTGTTTTGTTTTCATCAGAACTTTTTTTTGATTCTGTTTCTTCAGACGTTGGATCTTTTCAGGCCCTTATTTGTTTCATTTTTCCTTTTCAGACATGAAGCATCTGTTTCCTGGAATGAATTTCGATAATGTAAACGTTTCTGTTATGAACATTGCTCAGAAGACGGAACAGGACATGAAGGCTTGGAGTGAAGAAATGGAAGAGGAACGAGATGTGTTGACAGCCGCGGTTAGCTTGCGCGAGTCTGTTCATTGTTGATCTACGCCTAAAGGAGTTATTCTCCATTTTAGTTCATTTCCTCTGCAACTGCTATTGCAACAACTTTGCGTCGTTGCGGGTACTGGGCTGATTTCATTGATCCGTCCTCAGGCAGACCGTATCTAGGTATAGCTTACGGTGTCGGATTGTCGCGGTTAGCGGACGCGCTCAAACATTGTTGATCTAGGAAAATTCACGAATCACTGCCTCTTCGAGACGGACGATGCTTACAAACAGATGGGATTCAGAATCCAGGATCTCGGCTGTTGCAAGGTATGCCACATGTAATCTTGAACTAATCTTCAGATACTTTTTTCTGTACATTATTTTTATTTGATTCTTTGTTAATTCGATTTTCTTAAAATTTTTCGTACTTGAACTATTGC
This sequence comes from Aplectana chamaeleonis, assembly GCA_029168955.1. Classification (NCBI taxonomy): domain Eukaryota; kingdom Metazoa; phylum Nematoda; class Chromadorea; order Rhabditida; family Cosmocercidae; genus Aplectana; species Aplectana chamaeleonis. The sequence goes on from JAPDOI010000299.1 coordinate 254,133, forward strand.
TATGGTATTTTAGTGAACAGTAGGTTGGATACCTTTAATTTTTATCCACTGTGTTCACCGAGATACATTTTGGACCGGTTCGTCAGAACTTCCAACCTATACAGCCATGTTTTTTCTGGTTTGCTATTTTGAGAAGAGGATGAGGCCAGAGTATTGGATGACTCCCGAAACGATGAGCTACTAGCGAACGCGTTTAGAACGGTATTCTGTGAAGATAATGTATGTAAGAGAGCTCTCTTATCCCTGTTTTGCCGGTTATGGACGATTCTGATTGGTTTTTCCCAGGTGAATTAGCTCACATCCCCCTTCAGTCGCTTATTTATTTGTTTATTTATTTATTTTATTACATAAGCCTGTGTACCAGACCTATGTGCAACGAATAACATAAACGAAATCAGCAAAAAAAGCATGCATCAGGAACAAGGGAAAACTACCAGTTTTCGATCAGGTAGTGGAACGAATTCAAAGCAGATACATGTATAGCCCATAATGTTGTAGAGACAAGGAAATTGCTCCGCGAAGGATTAGCGCTCGCCACGCTCGTTCTCGAAGTGTTCAGTTACAAGTTTTCTAAATGCCTTATTGCTCACTGGGATGGACTTTAGCCTCCGAAGCCGTTCGAATGCCGGGGTCGCCCTATTTATAAAGAAAAAGCGTCTGCAGTTTAGGTTTGAGTTTTTGAGCACAATTTTTGAAGCTCCTCCCCTGGTACTTGGTGTTCTCACCTCGACAATACACCCAGGCCGGAGACCAAAATCCGGTTGCTTATGTTTTTACCTGAGCATGACGGATGTTCCGAGCCGCTGGTGTACTTCGTATGCTACTCCTTTTATACTTCTGAGATGTCGTACGTTCATGCCGTGGCAGTGTGGAGGAAAGAAGACCACCTCCGTGCAGGGAACGGCACGAGGTGTGGACAAGGCCAGATTCCCCCCCCCCATCCAGTGGCCATTCGTGGCGCTTTTTCTCAGACCGGTTACTTGGTCAAACTTGTGGCTATTTAAAGGCAGCATATACGCTCATAAACGCGGTTGAGATAACTACGGAAATAGAATTATATGGCTCGGAGCACAACGTCTACGAATTTTGAAACGTAAAAAACGACCCACAATGACGCTATACGAGTGAGAAGTTGGCTCCGCTCTTGTGTCTGCCCGCCCCCTGTATTTGCGTGCCCCTCCAAAACAGGGGTGCTGGGCCATTTCCACCGTCGGCGACCTTTGTGGTTCACCTATTGTACATATTCTACCACCCGCAAACGGCGTTGTGTTCTGAGCCATATCATTATATTTCCGTAGTTACCTCAATAGCCTTTACGAGCGTGTATGCGGCCTTTAACACTGCTCGGTCAAATTTTGGGGTAAAATTTGGAGAAGAGGAACAATTCGTTTCAAAAGGTGTAAAGTTTGAAGCCCTTTTTGGTGTTCTGGTGAAGCTCAGACCCCCTGCCTTCCAACCCTATCCAACTCAGACCCCCTGTGAATATCCACACCCCGCGCCGTACCCTGCCTCCGAGCAAACCGACGTCACATCTCCACGAAGAGGATTTTTGTCATGGGAGAGGTGCTGGCCGGCCGCAGCTCTTCTTCGGATTCTTCTGCTAAGGGCCGACGTGGAGAGGAATCCTGGACCCGCTTAGAAGTACCTATGCGCCACGTGTGGCAAGGATGTCACCTGGAGAGATAACAGCGTCCAGTGCTTCGGATGCCAAAGGTGGGTGCATCTCTCCTGTTCGGGTCGCAGATCTGTGAGGCATCATAAATCTGCTTTTCGCTGTGTTTTATGCTCTTCACCTACCAACTCTGATTCCTCTTCCTCAAATCGCCCCCTTTCCATTGTACATATCAATCTCAACGGCCTTCGTACTAAACTTTCTGAGCTCTCTCTCTCTCTTCGCACGTACTTACCATCCAGACGTGATCATGGTTCAAGAAACCAAGCTCCCTCCATCCCCTACCCGTCCTCATCCTAATATCCCGGGCTACACATCTTACCATGCTCCAAGGTCAAATCTTGTCGGAGGAGTTTCCACTTTCATATTATCTACTCCTCCTTCACACCTCATACCTAACACTCCCACGGACGGGACTCTCGAGTACCTTCCGGTCCATCTCCCCCTTAAAACTCCCCTTTCTCTTTTCAACATCTATTTCCCCCTACCACCTCATGTCCCTCATCCAATGATCTCATTCTACCGCATAGGTAGCTTAACGACTGCTCCCTTTCATCCTCGTCTGTCTTTGCGGGCGATTTTAATGCTCATACATTTTGCTCGTCTCTTGGCTCTGATGCTAGAGGAAATGACGTCGAAGAATGGGCGGAGGAGTGCGACCTGGTCATACTAAACGAGGATCAGCCCACTCATCTCCCTGCCAGCGACCGATCTTCTAGCCCACACATAACTCTTGTCTCTTCCAACCTTTCCAACGCTAGCTCATGGTCTACCTCAACAACATTGTCTAGGGATCATATTCCCGTCTTTGTTCACATCGATCTCTCAAATTCTCTCGCTCCCTATTCTGGTGTTCGACAACGTTCTTATCTTAATTTAGGCCAGGCGGACTGTTCAGTGAGGTTGCGCTACGCCTAGCGGCTGATTATCCGTGGAATGGCAATCTGCATTAAAAGGAGCACCGCTTGTCTGATGTAATCCGCAGGGCCACGAAGGCGGCTATTTCTCTTCGCCGCGTTAAGGCGTGCTATCCAAACGTCACCAGAGAAATCTTCCAGAAGATTAGGACTAGAGATGCCAGGAGAGCAGCCGACCATCTAGATCCTGTTATCGCTCAGCTTGATGGCGAGATCAGGAAAGGACTAGACAGGCACAAAAAAGAAGAATGGGAAAAGTTCACGGGACAGTTGGATTTCAAGACGTACCGTGCAGCTACTTAGGAGGTGCTACGGAAGCTGTCCGAAAAGGGCTCGCGAGCCACCGTCTCCACTATGGAGATGTGTAATAACGTTTTCAAGTCTGGAAAAGAAGCCGCCTATTCTCTCGAGAAAAGTTTCTTCATCACGAGTACCAAGCGAGGTCCGCTGAACAGAGTAACGGTTAGGGAACTGTGCCGCCTCCCGCTCATGAGCACGGCCTATACGTACACTGTGGCGCCAGTAGAGAAGATCATAGGGGACATGCGGAACTCCAAAGCTGTCGGTCCCGACGGCATTTGTCTTGCTGTACTGAAGAAGCTTCCGACTGAGATCCTCCCGCTCGTCAATGATTTAATTAACACTTCGTTCAGCTCGTGCATTATTCCGCAAAGCTGGAAGACAGCCAACGTCATCCCGTTACCCAAGCCAGGCAAACCTCAGTCGTCAGTAAAGGGATATCGCCTTTTTTTGGCAGCATCTAGTTTCAGCATCCTCTTGGACTTAGATGCAACGCGTACAAAAAGCTGCTCTTCGCATTGCCACCGGATGTGTAAGGAGTTCCCTAGTCGAGCATCTGCATGCCGAAACCCGTCTATTACCAGTGAAGGAGCACTGTCAGATCCAAGCCCAACAATTCCGTATCAATATTATTAAACAACAAAACCACCCTTCTTGGAGAGTGCTAAACTTTGTTTTAGAGAGAGAGAGACAAAAGAAAGCCATTTGTCGATGGTCCAAGCAAAGTCAACCTGCAAAGATGGAATGACTCACAGCAAGAACGACTCCTTTCTTTGCGCGGGGAGCACACCAAGTTTGTACGGTGTCATCTTGAGAAGGTGGCGGTAAATCCTGTACTAGTAGAAGTACCGCCCCCAGTCTGCACATCTCGGAAGAAGGGCTAGTTGCACACTCTCATCACTGCTCTGCGGTCACTCGACAATGCTCATTCCCTACGTCAGCAAGATTGACAGTAGCAAATGTGATGTCTGTCCGGACTGCAGTTCCATCGGCCTTAACACCGCACATTTATTTAACTGTCCGGGTAGACCTACCACGCTGACCACAAAGGATCTATGGACGAATCCACTACTGGTCGCCCAGTTTTTCCACCTATGACCAAACTCTCGATGTGGCTGCGAAGAAGAAGAAGAACTGCTATTCTCAAGAAGAAGCTATTTGCTGACCCTAGTGATCTCCTTTTCATTAGAAAGCATCACCTCTATTTCTGCGAGGATATTCGAAGAGGTGTTGAGGAAAAGAATTGGGGATCATTCGGAGTTGTACTCTGTCATCTTTGAGTGCCCGCATGGATTTTAAAAAACACGGCGCCAGCTATTTCACAGTCGTTAAATGACTGGACTCTGTCCTTAGATAAAGAGAGTGACGTGGGTGATCGACCTATATGGATTCGGGCGTCCCTCACGATTAGAATGCACCGGGTTCGGCTAAATTCTTATTTCGCCTCTACCATGCCGGTTCTCAGCGGTGTGCTGCAGCTTGTTGTTCTATCGCCCGTTCTCTTCAACATCTACACATGTGATCTTTTTGCTATCGTTTCTCTGAACGGGATTATATGCTCGGCGTTTGCTGATGTCTGCAAGCTGTGTTTTCCTATGTCTAATAGTTGGGCTTCGAAGTTTCTACAGCATGCCCTGGATGAAGTTGGTTGGTTTTTGTAGCTAGGTGGTCGGACGAGTGGAAGTCGCCGCTGTGCAAAGAGAAATTTAAGGTCTTGAAACTAGAAAAAAGAGTGAGCTGAGCCTATATGATGGAAGGGGTTTGGTTAACCGGCGTTGATGCGATTAGTGTGCTTAACCCCGTTAGAGAAAGAGCCAAAAGAAAGCCATATGCCGATGCTCCAAGCAAAGTCAACTTGCAATGATGGACTCACAGCAAGAGCGACTCCGTCTTCTGCGCGAGGAGCACACTAAGTTCGTACGGTGTCATCTTGAGAAGGCGGTCGTAAATCCTATTCTAGGAGAAGTACCGCCACTAGTTTGTACATCCGAGTCTCAACTCGGAGGAAGGGCTAGATGCACACTCGCATCGCTGCGCTGCGGTCACTCTACAACACTTATGTCTTACGTCAGCAAGATTGACAGAAGCAAATCTGATGTTTGTCCGGACTGCGGTCCCATCGGCCACAACACCGCACATTCATTTAACTGCCCGAAGAGACCTATCACGCTGACCACAATGGATCTGTGGACGAATCCACTACTGGTCGCCCAGTTCCTCCACCTATGACAAAACCCTCTATGTGGCTGCAAAGAAGAAGAAGAGATGGCACGACTCCCAGCAAAAACGACTCCGTCTTCTGCGCGAGGAGCACACCAAGTTCGTACGGTGTCATCTTGTGAGGGCGGCCGTAAATCCTGTACTAGGAGAAGTACCGTCACCAGTCTGCACATCCGAATTTCAACTCGGAAAAAGGGCTGGATGCACACTCGCATCGCTGCGCTGCGGTCACTCTACAACACTTATGTCTTACGTCAGCAAGATTGACAGAAGCAAATCTGATGTTTGTCCGGACTGCGGTCCCATCGGCCACAACACCGCACATTCATTTAACTGCCCGAAGAGACCTATCACGCTGACCACAATGGATCTGTGGACGAATCCACTACTGGTCGCCCAGTTCCTCCACCTATGACAAAACCCTCTATGTGGCTGCAAAGAAGAAGAAGAGATGGCACGACTCCCAGCAAAAACGACTCCGTCTTCTGCGCGAGGAGCACACCAAGTTCGTACGGTGTCATCTTGTGAGGGCGGCCGTAAATCCTGTACTAGGAGAAGTACCGTCACCAGTCTGCACATCCGAATTTCAACTCGGAAAAAGGGCTGGATGCACACTCGCATCTCTGCGCTGCGGTCACTCTACAATGCTTATGTCTTACGTCAGCAAGATTTACAGCAGCAAATCTGATGTTTGTCCGGACTGCGGTCCCATCGGCCATGACCCGGCACATTTATTCAACTGTCCGGAGAGACCTACCACGCTGACCACAATGGATCTATGGACGAATTCTTTTCTGGTCGCCCAGTTTCGCCACCTATGACAAAATCCATCGATATGGCTGCAAAGAAGAAGATTACGGGCTCAGGGCCTCTCCTTAATTGTGACCTCAATTTCGACGATCACTGTGTTCAGGTTGCCACGAAAGCCAATAAAATGATGTACAGCGTGTTCAGGACGCTTTCGACCACTAACCCTGATATTTTTGTCGAGGTTCTCAAGTCATATAAGTTAGACCTCTTCTGGGATACGGCCCGGTGGTATTCAACCCGTACAAGTTGAAGTCAGTGGAGACGCGTGAGAGGGTGCGGAGAGAATTTACTCTTAGGGTATTCATAAAGATCACTGGCTTTAACTACGATAGAAGCTTGGGTCACTTAGGCACAAATGCCAAACTAGGGCTCTTGACTTCAGCGCAGAGAAGGAAATCAGATTTGATTACGCAGTGCGGTGCAAAACTATGTAACCACCCTAATTTTTGCATCCAGGAAATCAGACCTTGGATTTGGCAATCTCTGAGCATGACCTGGTCGACCTAGGAAGCTGTCCAGGCGTGGTGAGATGCATATTTCCCTTGTGACATCGAACAGTACGCAGTCCCTCAATGACATCTGAGGACATTTGGACCTCTCGGTTTCTAGATGAACTGTTCTGCGATCTCTCCAACGCTCTGTGCACATTGTCCGTAAAGTAATGAAGCCGGTTCCGCGTCTCACTCCAAGCCACAAACTCAAAGCTGCAGTTCGTTCGTACGAACGTGGTTACCAACTGGAAAGACGTAATTCGCTGAAGCGTTGGGCTTGGTAAAGCGAGAGTCAGTGATTTTGTATTTCAGGTTGTGTTTTTCGACGAGAAGAAGTGGAATTTAGATGGCCCAGATGGTCGTACTCACTACTGGGTTGGAAAAAGGAAAAAAAAAGACTTCTCGAGGTGCGATCTCGTAGGAGGAAGTGTGATGGTCTGGGCTGCGTTCTGTCGTCACGGACGAGTTGCTCTCGACTTGCCGGATGAAAAGCACAGACTATTAAAAAGTGCTAAATGACCATCTCCTGCCCTACCTCGGGCTTCATCGATCGGGAAGCCTCGTGTCTCGACAGGACAACATTTCGATTCACGCCTCAACCGTCAGCTTTTGAGTGGCTAGAGGCTCATAACGTGCAAGTTCTGAATGGTTCGTATGTTCTCCTGACTTGAATCTAATGGAGAACCTGAGAGGTGTTCTTGTGCGTAAGGTTTACAGACACGGCGCTACGTCTTCGTCAGTTTCTAAACTGAAGACTGCCCTTGTGGATGCATGGGCCTATGTAGACCAAGCAACTCTTACTAATTCAGTCAGCAGCATGCCCAATAGGATTTTTGATATTTGTGTCAAAAAAGGATGCGCGATTAAGTATTAGGTTCGTTTTATTTGTTGTAGAAGTTACAATGAATTATGGTTTTCGCCTGTGGCTTCATAATTTTGCACCACTTGAGAGTGGCAGTTTTCCGATGAAGACACATTACTCTTCATTGGACCCACCAAATTATCTGGAATCTTGTCCCCTAGGGTTTTCGATCTCTCTGAAATCATTGTTTATGCTCCCTTGTCGCAAAATTCGAGGTCTAGTCGCATAGATGCTAGTTTTGGGGTGGCTCCAGAGTCCTTCACCCGCGCTTTATTGTATAAGATCATGGTCATGACGGTATTCGCGGAAGGTCGTCTGTTCAACCTGAGAGCATCTACGACCAAGATTGTCCTGTGAGGTGATAGGCGGAATGTGCGATCGCATTTCATTGTAAACAAAAGTGGTACCGAGTTCAGTAAGCTGCTTAGGATGGCCCTTGTTCGTGGGAAATCGACCACGTTCAAAAAGTCCCTGGAGATTTGCCAATGGACCGGGAGTGATTGTTAATTACTTAGTAATTGCTTTTTGTAGTACTTATTTTTGTTTGTTTTTTTATTGTGCGAATGAGCATGGGTTCATCTGTGTAATAAATTAAATGTAATTGATCCAATGTGTTTCGGACACTCGTAAAAGCCCTTTTTCCTTCCCGAGCAACCGTAGTCTACCGAAATCTGTCGAATCACTGAAAGCTGGCCTTATATTCGTTTCCAGCCAACCGAATCGCCCTCATGGAATACGCTACGGCGAAAGTTTTTTCCAAGAAAAAATTGCGTTAAAAGCAATTTTTTACTATTACACGTGCAGTTAAAATGATGTTTTTACGAGTAGTCGGAACCCTGGGCGGGAGCCGTGCGGAATTAGGGACTCTGTTAGTCTCTGCCTGAGAACATAACGCTGTGCTATCACCGTAAAGGCGCGGGATTTTCAACTGACGGGTTGGGCAGGAAAGGAACACGGTATCTCCGCGGATCGCGGGTGCATCACGCTATCCCGGCGCTGTAGATATGATCACAACCGCGGTATCATCACGGTGCGGAGCAGGCATGTCTATGAGTCGGCTAGGAAAGCTTGTGATCGAATACACAGAATGGAAGGTGCCTAAGAGCAGTTCGCCTGGTAACGAGACTAGCGCGACGGAAAACTGCTGCATCACCTTGCTGGAGCGCCACGCGGGATGGCTTTAGCCAGCCGAACTGCTACTAGACGCCTCCTATTCTGTGTATTTGATCAACAAGGAGGCCAGGAAACCATCGCTCGCGTTTCGAACATGGGCGGGACCGAAGGGAAGCAAACACGGTACCACTGCAGTATCGGCGCGTTAGATTCTCGCAGATTCCTCTCATGAAGGCATTCTTGATATGCTCCAGACCGATCTAACATTTCGCAGTTGTTTTGATTATTGTATTGTTTCAGGTGCTTCAACATATCGCCTGGGGAACGAATGCTTTCGTCGGGACTTTGTTCACTGATGCTCCTCCCGACTGTGCTATCGTGCAGGATATTGTTCGCAAAGTGAACGATGAAGTTGTCGAGTGTCAGCAGAAATAGAGATGGAGACCAGTGAACACTGTTTGCTGTTTTAAGTTCTCTTAATTCGAGATTGTGTATACTTGTAGTACTGTGAATTACTCATTGATTTTAGTAAGGCTAGCATATCTCGCATTATCGCGAGAACGTCTATTCATTTTCCTGGTTAGGGCACTTCCTTTTTTTCTCAAGGAATACAATTGTTTTGAAAGTGCTGTGAAGTTTTGGCCCGTTTTGCCCTTCTTCGGCGGTTTTTATTTGTGATTTCCGGTGTTTGTGCATCGCACATAGAGCGCTCATAAGAATAAATATATTGCCGTTTCCCCAAGGGCAGAAATGCGTTAGTGTACAAATTTTCACTGGTGAAATAAAAGATGCTTAAGAAGTTTTATTAGGTTGTACTGTTTCATGAATATATAGTTTTCAACACAGCAACAATAGGTGATATGTACATTCGAATTCTCATATGAGCAAGATGCACCTTACAGTTAGTCACGGAGACTGTGGCTGCCCACAGCGACAGGCCCGCGCCTGGTCGAAAATCGAATTCGATCAATAGTAGGCCTCTCACTGAGGGAAGCGACGAAGGTATACCACAGGTATTACGACAACTGTGAGGCCATGGAGTAGTGATCGAGGCGTTGATCACACATCTGCAGGGCGAACCTCATGCTGCCGAAGGTGACCAATGTCGCTTGCTACAGTTTTACCGGTGAAGTTTTATTTTTCTTGCACTAAAGCTGGATTTCCTTGGCGGATGGATTCAGGATGAAGATAGCCCAACATGCGAAACTGGCCGCCTCTTCTTAATCGGACGCTGGTGCTCAGCGAAACACTGCGACATGAGCGAATGGAATAATGGGTTTGGAAACTTGCGTTTTAAATAAAAAAATTTAAAATTGTGCGACTACCCACATTTCCGAACAACTGAATAAAAAACGAACACAATAAAATTGGCTTGAAAGTTGAAATTTCATGATCGAAAGTTGATCGAATAATCGAAAAATCTAATATTCTGGCTCTGAGTCTCCAGAAAACAGAATAGTTCAAACGACCAAATGGATCAAATATTCGGAAAACGAATAATTCAATTTCCGAGTGGATTGAACCTACGAAAAAACCAAAAATTACAATTCCTGAATCGGTCGAGTATTCGATTCATTCCAAAAAATCATTCGATTCTCAGGTTTTTTTCTCCGATTGGGCCGATTCTAGACATGGTCAGCTTCTTGATTTTCCGAGTCTTCGATATTCGAACATATTCGAAATTTAATTTGATCAACTTTCCGAATTAAGCCCGAGTCGGTGACACTTGTGTGACATGGATTGCGCTTCTGCTCAGTCCAGTGTTGGAGTCGAAATTCGGAAGTCGTACTTCGAACTGTTTGTTTTTTCAAACATTCAGTTCTCAAGCACGTTCGAAATTTTTCTTTTTCGAACATGGTCAAATTTACAGTTTTTCAACTCAGCCGATATCGAGCAGCTCGAAAAGTCGATCGCAAATATTCGAGTTGGCGCATTGCTAACACCTTAGGCCCTAGTTATACACCAGCGGAATGAAAACGTCTCGCGATGACATTGCCGCCGCATGCTGCGTGAATTAGGGACTCGTCTGCAATGTTGCGTCTTTGGCGTCTTTGACGCAATACTGCAGACAAAAATTTTCAAGACGTTTTTAATGGTATTTTATCGGTTTTGTCGCTTCTGACACTTTTTACTTGCAGAATATCACTAATAATCAATTCCTCTCGTCATTACAGTGCTCGTTATGTCGTTTTGGTGATGTTTTAACAATTTTAAATTTGAAAAATAATCAGCTGGTGGAAATTGGCAAATTTCCAACAGGGCAGGTCCCGCAAGGATACAGTATACGGTGCCGCGGCGTGTATAACTGCATTGTGCGGCCTTCCGGCGCGTTTTTCTGCGACTACTGTTCCTTTTGGCATGCCTGAGCACAGTGAGGGCGCATATAAGTGATAGTTGTCTTGCTATTTCCACAGCGTCCCGCCGGTGTATAACTAGGGCCTTACAAGAGACAGCGTGTCCATATTGCTCATCCACGCCATGCACTCGATTTTTATTATTTCTTCAAAAAGTAAAAACTCCTTTTTATTGTAGCAGGAAAACCCTGACTATAGAGAGCTTATAGTATTGGTGTGCAGACACGACGCACCTTAAAATTCTCTTATGCAGATTCATTCATATCGGAAATCTCGTTTTCAAAACCCATTGAATTGATTAGCCGTAGAGCGAGCGGTCCGTTACGCAGATTAGCCGTGCTTAACAGCGTGTGGCATACTCAGGTATGATAGGTGCACACAGACCGATGGCAGTCAAATCCTCTGCGGGCGATACGCCAGCAAGTTGCGGGCGGATCGCTGCCCATCGTGGCTTCGGCGGGAGGATCGCTGCCTCTTGTTGTCTCTGCGTAACGGACCGCTCGCTCTCGCTTCGTTTTAGCGGGCGGCCAGCGGAACCTGGAAAAAGTTGATAACGCTAGCGGGCGGCTCGCTGACTACTGACGGGCGGATGGTTGACTACTGGCGAGCGGATCGTTGACTACCGGCGGGTGGATCGCTGGCTACTGGCGGGCGGATGGCGAGGGGATGTCGGTCCGCACGCCAAAGGCCAGTTATCCGTTCGCACCTGTTGTCTGAGTGCACCCAAATGGAACATGATAGCGTGTTGATCTTCATGTGGTACTTTTTGCAGAACTAGTAAGCATCCATTCTCGACAGCAGCCGTGAGTCGTGCAGCTATGAGTCTGTGAAACGAGCTCAAGTTAGGTGAGACAGATGTGTGATCAACGGGATAGAGGCGTGAATGTAGCATTATTTCAATCCTGAACGCAGAAAAAGGATTGGCCTGGAAGGCAAACTTGTGGAGAAGATGACATTCATATGGAGCTAGAAGTCTATTGCTACGGGATACTTCCCAGTAAGACATCCAGTGCAGTGACCGACATTGAAATTTACCCGTCGCTCGATTCCTGACTGTACGGCCTAGAACAAACTTTGAGACAGCGTTTTATGTATAGCATGATTAGTAATATATCCGAATGTGAATCTGTACCTTCACAAGGCCTTCGACTGACAGGTACGCGACTGAAGTTGCCCCAATGTGTGCAGTAATTTCGTCAAGATTCCGCTTACTCGCCAGTAACTCTTTCTTTGTAGGAATGTTTATGCCCATAAAACATGGGAACTTTACTGGAGGCGATGCGATGCGGAGGTGCACCTTCAATGATAGTACCTTTCATGCTTTGTATATAAACCAAGTGCAACTGCCTTACCTCTTTTGCGCCGGCGTTCAGTAGCATCTGCACCAGAATTCGCATGGTATTTCCGCGAACTATGGAGTCGTCAATGAGAACGATTCGGCGACCTTCCACATTCTTCCGCAATACACCTGAAACTCACTATGGATTAGATCGTAGACGGCTTTGGGCAAAAGCTCTACATCTGACAAATGTGCTGACCAAACTTTTTTTGAATAGCAGACTGCCTCATAGCGTTTGACGGTTGGATGAATGATCTGCCAACGTAACTGTTCCGATGAAGGCATGGTTCATATGTTATACCAGACTGGAGTTAACAGTTACTCAGGTTTAATATTTTTCAGAAATTTGTTGTTAGCTATAGAACCGACTTCTAGGAGTGGTGGTCGTAATGTGTCCAAATCGCGAAAAGGGTGGTGGAGAAGGAAACACCGCCTACCGCCAATCGCCGCCCTTGGCTCCTCCCCGCCCTTTTCGAGTTCTGACACATTTCCACCACTACTCCTGACCATGCGAGGCTATCGTGTATACTTTCGGAGCCAAATTCCGGTCCGCGATTGCGGACTACGGCAGTTGCATCACGCAACACGATGATAATCGTGCTGGGAGAAAGGTGAATTGTGCCGGGATCAAGTGGTCCCAGCACCATTATCATCTTATCGCGTGATGCAACAGCCGTTGTCCGCAAATGCGGACCGGAACTTGACTCTCAGAATGACAGTAAGAACGTAAAATACCTGTGCGGCATAGCCGATGGCAGCCGCCGTTGAAGAATCCGGCACGTTAGATACAACGTCTGCCTCAACATGAGCTTCTTGTGCGAGAATTTTGCCACATTCTTCTCTGTAGGTAAGTAATTATTATGGTTTGTCAGCTTGCCCTAAAAATGCCGTTCAGATCTGCTTCTGATAAAAAAAAACAGCTACAAGACAACGTCGGCGTGTATCCGCAAGAGACTTCGCGTTCACTGCTGAAGGTTGGCGCAAACTCGGTGCCATATGCTATAACATAGGTGCGCCGAGTTTGCGCCAACCTCCAATGGGGAACGCAAAGTCTGTTCAGGATCCATGCCGACCATAGAAAACTTTTTGGTTGTCAACGGCTCAGAAGTTTCGAATCAAGTTACTCGCGAGATATCCAGGCAAAATCAAGTTACTTGTGGCTTATCTGAGTTTTTTAGGTTACTTGCGAGGTTGGGACTTGCATGTAACTTACATGGGTATAACCATGTTACTTGTAACTTTTGAATCTCGCAAGTAACTTATATTGGCCGATCAATCCTCGCAGGTAGATGGTCACGTCGTAACGTGCTTAACACGGGCATAGCCGGTATAGAAGCAATCATCTCACTCGAGTCCTCATTCGGTATTCTAATGCCAGCCCTGGAAGGCGACTTCGAGTCGCTCTCCGGAGGCCAGCATATTTTTGACCGCTGGGGGATATGAGGTATCCTCTCGGCCGGATGGGGCGGTTTTCGCCGCGGTCCTCGGTGAGCGTTGTTCTTCACCGCAGACCTTGGCGAAGGTTATGTCCTTGTAGTGGACCGAGGCGGGGGTTTCTCTGCCGTGGACCGCGATAATCACGCACAGGCGGTACCGTGCCGACGTCAGGCCTCTTTCAGAGTTCGATCGCTGTGCGACACGATGACATGTTTTGAATGCAGATCGACGTGCGACGCGATCTCGATCGATGCTCATGGTTATCATCCCATCGCGTCGCACAGCGATCGAACGCTGAAGGAGGCCTTGGGAGTAAGTTAAATGTTGCTTCTGGGAGTAAGTAACTTGTGACTTCAAAGTAAGTTACTTGCGGCATTAAGTAAGTAACTTGTGACATACAAGTAAGTTGCATGAAGACCTCACGTAACTTACTCATAAGTAATATTTAAAATTTTAGCCGCTGATGATCTACACAAGCGTTTTTCTTCAAACCAAGTATGATCGGAATTCCGCCTTTGGCGTTCCAGGACCGGCTGTGCCGCGCGATTTCGGGCGTCCCGCACTTGAATTCGGACAGTGCGAAAAGCGCCACGAAACGCCAAAGCAATAAGTCTGAGACCGGGTTCATACTTGACGCGATAAGACACAGTGTTTTTCATTTCTATCAATCAATGTCCAATGAGGCAGAAACAGCTTCTCAACTGTCTCAATTGTTTAGCGTTTCGTTAGAAGTCGCACTCGCCCATTCTCAGGCGTTTCGTACACGAGTTCCGGGCTCTCGCTGAGACCCTATGCTGGAAGGAGATACTTCGCCCAGATTTTCGGTCTGAGCAGAGTGCCATCGCAGCGGCACTCTGGTCAGCCCCTAAGGAACAGTTCGGCGGGGCAGGGGCTCTCTGCACACAGAGGGAGGAGTTGTCCCGTCTTTTGTGGCTCTAATTCCTCTCGGGACCACTGCGCTCGCGTTGAGTGGCCTGACCTTTCAAACTGCGAAAACGGGACAACTTCTCCCTCGGTGTGTAGACAACCCCTGTCCTCAGTACGGCTGGCACACATGACGCGAACGGCGGAAAACCGCTGCGTTCACAGCGACGTTGGGGAGCGTTAACCGTGGGCTCTTTCAAGAGAACCTAGTTGGCGCTCGGTTAACACTCCCCAACGACGACGAGAACGCTGCGGCTTTCCGTCGCGCGCGTCACGTGTGCACGCCGAACTGCTCCTTAGCCCCACGCGCGCTGTGACTTCGATTAACATCCCGTTGGACAATAGTTAGAAAGTGAGCGGAGCACCTACTTCCAGCAAGAGGCCTAAACTACTTTCGATCCCCGTAACCCCAGACAGAAATTTTGTGGAATGACCCGGAATCGATTGCAATATTCTCATACTTTTGTTCTGCCCAAATCTGATCCAGATTGACTGTTGGGAAGCTGAAGCGAAACTCAGTATGCAATGCTACTCTTAAAGGCAGGGTTCGCGATAAAAACGACTTCCGAGCTCTCTTCATGAGAATGTAGATTTGGCCATCACAAAAGTGAAAATAAGTGAAAAAACCCGGAAATTCGCGGGAAAAACGCTCAAAAACAAAGTATAACGGCTAATTACCGGTGTCGGCCGGCCCCCTAATTAACGCGATTTTCATTAATGCTTGCTTATCCGCCATTTATTTTGCTGTTAAAGTAATCAGTAGTCTCCAGAAATGTTTAGGAATTAGTTTAAAAGCAAAATAAAAGTCAGCAAAACAGGGTTTTACACAATTCTCGATATTTGGGGGCGGGAGGACACCAAGCCATAACTTGTTCCTGAGCGTTTTTCCTCCAATTTTTTACTCATTTTCGCTTTTGTGATGGCCAGATCTACAGTTCCATGAGGATAGATTTACAACCGATTTTATCGAGAACCCTGCCTTTAAATATTTACTTCACGAAATAAGTGTGGCAGAAACAGCAAGTGTTCTAAAAATTATACACGATACTGACAATGAGATAGGTGGTGTAAAGAATTGCAGCAAGCACTGTCTATGTCAAAACGAAACTTCGGAATTGCAGCAAGTACTGTCTATGTCAAAACGAAACTTCGGAAAGCAGTTGCGTACAACCGCTGCTGTGGCACGCAGCCCGAAGATAATCGTGCCAGGACCTCATGGTCTCACTATCAGCATGGTTTTGCTTGCACTGCGTGCCGCAACCGCGCACCGGAATTCCATTTCGACATAGACAGTATAACTTCGAAGTCGCTGGGGTGATCGTGCATGAGAGGATCAGCTCAGAGAAACAGCTGATGAGAAAAAAATAGTCATGCTCTACCTACACCACAGACCTGACTGTTTGAACTTGTTGACCTTCCATAATTGAGTCGTTCCTGGCAAAATATACGTACTCGAAGATGCATGTGCCTTGTGGAGCTTGTGGCTTCATCTGAATGTCTCAATCTCGATATATTGGACACGAGAGCAATACGGATGCTTTGCACATACCTGGCAAACAGACCGTATGCCTTTTCTTGATATTTCCACAATTTCACCAGGTTGAACTTCGAAATTGAGTTTGGCCGTACCTGGCAATGCGCAGGTTTCCGAAGCCGCGCAGTAGGCCACTGGTGTAGCAGGCGACTCTAAAAAATGATGACCGATCTGCTCCCTACAGAATGACTTGATGATGCGTGATGATGCACTGTGTTTCAGAAGTATAAGTGGGCACAATGAAAACAGAAAAAAATACAAGGATTCACTTTCATTTTTCATTTATTGACTAGTCCATTTGTTTTTTTTTGTGTCGATAAACTATTTGAAAGCATGCTTTTTTGAACTCCCCACCTTTCCTGGTCTATCAGAAAAAGAGAAACTTTTTTTGCTCCCAAAAATTTATGGGCACTAGTCAGAGTTAGGATGTGCTCTAACCCTATACCCTACTTAACGGTAAGAAAGTTCAGATTAGAGACCTTGGCAAGGTGAGTCTCTCTGTCCGTCATACCTCTCGTCAACTGAGGCACCCACTTACTCAGACAAACCGTCGCTCGGAGCGGGACCGGCTCCTCCAAATTATGACGTCATCGCCCGGAGAGCGGCCGAGGGGCGAACTGGCACCGCGGTCCCTGTCCGGTAGGAATATCAGCGTCGGCCGCTCTCCGGCCGCTCTCAGGGCGACAGCGGTGCCATCGCCAGAGATGGAGAGACGCGGGATTGGTTGTTCCTTGAGTACCACGTTATCACTCAAAGAACAACCAATCCTGCGGGTATATCCCGTGTAGACGGGTAGTTGGCCTTTCGAGACCACTCTTGAGACGTGACCTCGGGTCCCTCTCAGGAAGACAATTTTGGGCGGCCGATGGGATCCCCCATGGCCTGCTGTGGGGAAGGCTTCCTTACTGCGCACCATGCTGGGATGGTATCCTTGTTTCGGCCTGAGGCAGGATTAACCTCCTGGCCCACAGGCTGTAACAAGTACCTTATCCTCTCCAGAAGAGGCGGAAATGAAGAAAAAAAGTAGTTAGGAAAATTCGGAAAATCGCCCGGACAGGGACCGTAGTGCCAGTTGGGACCGAAGATCACTTCGAGCGGGGCTGCTGTCGCCCGGAGAGCGGCTGCTGTCGCCCGAGAAGATAGCTAATTTTCGCTCGAAGCGGAGAAACAGTGTCGCTCGAGTCGCTCTCCGGTCCCGCTCCGAGCGATGATTTGTCTGAGTATCCGTGTCTTGAGAGGCGGAAGCTCCATCATATACAACACCACTCGTAGGATTCAGTCAAAAGGAGTGCGGGACGCGTCTTAAAGGCATCGTACGCGCAGAAAACCATACATTATTTTTTTCATGTTTTTGTATGGTCTCTCTAGTGAACAAAAATGTCAACCAGGCCCCTGAAATTTCTTCCTTGGTAAAAGAAACCAGTTCAAATACACTATAAAAGTAGATTTAGGGTTCGCGCAAAAATCGTTTTCGAAGTTTTTCTGAGACGTTTCTCGTAACTCCCTTCAAATCAAATTTATTTCGGATCCGAAAAATTCATGAAGTGCGAGAAACTATTAAATGGTCTATTTATTGCTAGGAGTTATGTTCAAACAAGGAAGTTTGTTGTGAACATTTCAATGTGCTAATGCACCCTCGATGCTGGGGCGGCCACAGAAATCGGAATTTAGTCTGATTACGAGCGCTGTACCTAAACAAAGAACATCAAATTTGATGATTGATTGGCGAGCACTTCTCAAATGTCGTATTCAGTGCGACTAAAATGTTAGTAAACTAACTCTCAACATCATAGACAGTGCCAACACAGAGAGGACGATTGCCATAAGGATCACGAATCGCATACATCCGGTCGTAGGTCATCACAACTAATGAATACGACATATTGATAGCGGACATGGTGACAGCCAGCTCCTGCGAATTGAAAATAAGCTCTGGTACATCCCTAGTGACCTGTTGATTTCGATTATCACTAGCAGCGGAGCGGTGGGCCTCGGTGAAATATAGACGATTATAAATTGCCACCGGCACAAATTTCTCACGGTAAACAAAATTGATGATAACCAGTTGATAAAGGGTAGGGTACAAAAGAAATTGAGAGCGGTGTGTTTTCATTCACACACCATTTTTCTCCGGAGGTAAGCGGCTGAAGCTGAACACACTAGGAATTAGGGAAACATCCTTACCGGTGATAGAGATATCACGATATTGGAGCTTACTCATGGAAAACTCTGGTATGAAAAATTACTTCACTTGCGTGAGAATTTTGTGCCGGTGGCAAATTATAATCCTGTGTGAAATATAACTAGTGATAAGGAGGTTTTGACGAAAAAGCCACCGCTCCGCGCTGTGATAACCGAAAACATGAGTTCACTTGGAATGAAACAGAGTCTACTTATTGCTCCTCATCTTTGTGCTTTACACAGAAATTCGTTATATCTACTTAGAGAGTCGGTGGTCCTATTCGGCCACGATAGGCTTTCGATTCGACTACAAAGCGATTGGATGACGATACGGCCACGTACTTTCCGTGCGCCACATGGCCTATCCGTCGTCCAAGCGAGAAGCACGTGCCGCCAATCATAGCCGTTCCACTCGGCCACGCTTTCGATTCGACTGCAATGTGGTTTGGACGACGAACGAGCTACGATGCCCATGACTGAACACGTTGATCGACCATTTCACAGTTGGCCAGGCGCATATCAGCCGCACAGCACGTATAAAAGGGGCACCATCCCATAGAAAGCGCAGTCGGCCTTTCAGAGCCGCTCCTAGAGAGTGACTACGAGTCACTTTATGAACGACTTTTGACCGCTGAAGGGTCTCCCTCACGGTCCTCAGCGAGGGAAGCTCCCCCGCTGCTGACCGCGGGGAGGATGATGTCCTTGTCGCGGACTGCGGTGGGGGTGACCCCTTACTGCAGGCCGTGACATGAACCGTTGGGGGAGACCCGCTCCTATAGAGCGCAACGTGCTTCTACTGTATAGTACAATGTGCTGCTGCGTGAGAAACGGGGTGCGGCAAGGGTTTTGTCTCTCTGCGCCACGTAGTCCTATCAAACAGGCCACGTGCTCCCCGGAGCAGCACGTGCTGCTGCAAAAGTTCCTTTGAACTCGACTAGGTACCCGACTACAGAGCCTATCGTGGCCGAATCGAACCACCCCCCCCCCCCGACTCTTTGAGTAGTGATTCAACTCAGGAAGTGCGAGTGAGAGGAGCACCATGTTGCTCGCATGAGCCTCGCCCTCAAGGTCCAAGACATACCGACGTCCATAGCCGGGTTAAAAATAGCCATTTTCCTTTGATTTTCACGTTTATGCTTAGTATCCTGCCCGGGGCTGTTGTCCATTTTTGTGGTGTGCTGTTATTTACTCCTTACATTATCTTACGTTATCCAGTTGGCTGGCGATTGACAGGGCAGAAAGACCTCTCGATCAGTAATAGCAGTGCTTCACGTGCCATATGATATCTTTCGGATTGAACGATACACTTCCCCTTAGAACCATTTGTAGAAACAGTTCCAGCTCTGAGTCTACTGTGCCGTTGAGTTTTCATATCCCCTTCGGCTTATTTCAACCACGTCATTCTTGAGGCCGCTCTCTGAACCTTTTCCTACCGGTTCCCTCCATACCATGCTGTACGGTTGCAGGCTAGCGTTCTTCCTCGAAATGAGCCCGAACAATAACAAACTTCGTGTCTGGACTTGGCTCACCACCGTTAGCTGGTGATTACAGATCTACCTGGTGACTATTGCGTTTACACTCACAAGACTCCATCGCATTCGGTCTGCAGTTGCCGCTACGCGATCGCCCACAGGCGAATCGGAGGTGTCTAACAAGCCGCAAACGACGCGCGCGCACATGATAACCAAAGAACAATTAGTGCAAGATCGGTGCAGATGCGTGTTGTCACAACAGGGAGTAGATCTCATATAACAACAGGCGAGGTAGCAATGGCAAAAGAACGGCTGCAAACAAGCCTATTGAAGCTTGCCGCGTTTAGGCGAGGACTATCAAAGATGCCCCACCAGGATATTTTTTTAAAAAATGGGGAAACTTAATAGCACGTCCATTTTGATTTCAAAAAATAAAACGATGTTTACCTTGGAAATATCGCCCCATTCCATATCTGTTCGGCATTTATAGTTCAGTGCTATGGCTTTCGCGACCATTTGCGCAATGAGTTCGGAATCGGTATCGGTGGACAGACCAACGCCCTCGTGTAGCACCTGTGAAACGGATTAGTTCTTCACATAAACCTTTAATTCTGAGCGATTGAAAGTGTTTCAGGAACCAAGAAATTTTCGTTCAACTCTGACTGAAACTATGCGTTTTCATATTCCCAACCGCCTTCTTCCTTCTTGTGAAAATATAGCAGTCATCGAGGCATCAAAGGTAAATGTAGTCCATAAGAAATTGGAACACAAAAAACAGAGGCAGCGACTTTTGTCGTTGAAGGCAGTGTTCACGGTAGATTTAGGTAGGTCTGGTGCTCTATATAGCAAGGCATGCTTGAACAGAATGCGAAAGCCGCGTTTTTGAGTCAAAATAGGCCCACCCTTGTTTACGATGATTTTTGAGCGCGGAGGAATTGACCGCTAGGAAGGATGATGTCTTTCAGTGCAATCAAGCGATCAGCTCATTTATCAGCACTTCTTGACTTGATCACTCCTTTAATCTGACTGTGAGTGTTCATTTGTTCACATTGAGGGGGCGGAAATGGGGCACTGGGCGGTTCTGTGACTCCAAAACGCTTGTTTGCAGCCGTTATTTTGCCACTCCTGGCTCGTTTTCCACCGTTGTTCTGGGACTGGTTGCCTAGGATTCTCCTCGCTTATCATTTCACTGAGGAAAGTCACCGAGCATGATCATCGTGAACATTGCCTTTGAAGGCAGTGTTCGCGATGATTTCCGTACCCAAGTTTTTCACTTAAAACAGTGCGTTGGCTACCAACTGTTACCAAAATAACGAAGAAACGGCGAGAAACGCCCTAAATCGTCCTATTTCGGTGACATTATTCTATGACATGGACTAGTTGTTCAGTTGGATGAACATTTTCACGGTGGTTGTCAGCGGCGAAAAATTGGGTCATTCGAAAGTGGAGGTTCACTTTATGCAAAACAGTATTAGTTACGGGGTGAAGACTGATATCGGGAAACTGATATTAGAGAGAGATATTCGAAAATGCGAGAACGGTTTTTTGTCAATATTATATTATTATTATCTAACTGTTTTGCTTTGCTACGGATTAGTATGATATGGAAATGTAACATTTGTGAGAAACCCGTTAAAAGAAGTGAAATGTCTTATGCTACTGATTTGGCATGGGAATAAACTCGAAAGAAGCGCTAGAAACTCAGTGAAATGATTCATCATTGATTTGGCTGTGCACTTGTTCACTAAACAACAAAAATTGAGTGTGACATCGAAAAACCAAATCACGCACATCTCTTCTGAGATCAACCTAACGCTTGCAGTTTAGGTTAACAAGTGTCAGGTCCTTGCAAAATTATGTTGTGTCTCCCACCTCAATCATTCAGAAATATTGATTTCAAGCATTACTAAATTATTTGACGCGTTCGCTTCCGATTGACTATCAATTAATGAAAGTGGAAATAACATCACGTAGTGTGTCTATGCGAATGTTGTCAACTAAGAGAATTGCAGTCACACGGATAAATGTGTGTGCTTTGTAAGATGTGCGTGATTTGGTTTTTCAATGTCACACTCAATTTTTGTTGTCTAGTAAACAAGTGCACAGCCAAATCAACGATGAATCATTTCACTGAGTTTTTAGCGATTCTTTCGAGTTTATTCCCATGCCAAATCAGTAGCATAAGACATTTCACTTCTTTTAATGAGTTTCTCACAAATGTTTCATTTCCAAATCATACTAATCCGTAGCAAAGCAAAACAATTAGATAATTTCACTTTATTTTAGCAAAGATTTCCTTTTAAAGGCACATTACACCCTCAGATATGACCTTTCAAATGTTCATGCAGTTGTGTAGTAGACCCCTCTTGCATAACACTTGCCCACCCCTTCTAGCACCACCACAGTTCACACCCTTTTTCATGGTTTCCGAACCCAATAACGACTAGATGAACGGTTGAATCACAACCGCGTTTTCGATTTTCACTCCCTTGCCGGTCCTCTCGGTTGGGTCGAACACACGATCCGTAACGCTTGGCATACTCGCAGTTGGGTCCCGCCCTCTTTTCGCGGCGCTTGGCGCTTCTTAAGTCGAGTCTCACACACTTTCCCCGGCGCTTGGCGCACTTCCAGCTGAGTCCCGCACACATTCTCTGGCGCTTTGTGTGCTCCCAGTTAGATCCCACACACGTTCCCCGACGCTTGGCGCACTCCCAGTTGGGTCCCTCACGCTTTGCTCGGCGCTTGGCGCACCCGAAGTTGGGGCCCGCTCACGTTCCTCGGTGCTTGGCGCGCTCCCAGTTGGGTCCCGCACACTTTCCCCCGCGCTTGGCGCACTCCCAGTTAGGTCACGAATACGTTCCCCGGCGCATGGAGCACTTCCAGTTGGGTCCCGCACGCTTTCATCGGCGCTTGGAGTACCCAAAGTTAGGTCCCGCACACGTTCTCCGGCGTTTGGCGTGCTCCCAGTTAGATCACGCCCACTATCCCCGGCGCCTGGAGCGCTCCCAGTTGGGTCCCGCACACTTTCTCCGGCGCTCGGCGCTTTTTGTTTGGGGTCCCGCACACGTTCTCGCTTGGCACACTTTTAGTTGGGTCGCGAACACGTTCCCCGGCGCTTGGCGCACTTTTGGGTTGGTCCCGCACACGTTCTGTGGGGTTTGGCACACTTCCAGTAGGGCACCGCGCACGTTCCCCGGCGCTAAGCACCGTTCTAGTTGGGTCCCGCATACGTTGCCCGGCGCTTGGCGCACTTCTACTTGGGTCCTGCACACGTTCCCCGTCGCTCAGCACAGTTCTAGTTGGGTCCCGCAAACGTTGCCCGGCTCTTGGCGCACTTCCACTTGGGTTCTGCACACGTTCCCCGGCGCTTGGCGCACTTCTGTTTGGGTCCCGCACACGTCCCCCGGCGCATAGCTCACTTAAATTTGGGTCCCGCCCACCTTCCAGGCGCTTAGCGCACTTCTAGATTAGTCCCGCACACGTTCTCCGGCACTTGGCGCCCTTCTGTTTGGGTTCAGCGTACGTTGCCCAGCGCTTGGCGCACTTAAATTCGGGTCCCGCGCACCTTCCAGACGCTTAGCGCACTTCTAGATGGGTCCCGCACACGTTCTCCGGCACTTGGCGCACTTCTGTTTGGGTCCCGTGCACGTTCCCCGGCGCTTGGCGCACTTCTACTTGGGTCCCGCACACGTTCCCCGGCGCTTGGCGCACTTCTACTTGGGTTCTGCACACGTTCCCAGGCGCTCAGCGCACTTATAGCTGGGCTCCGCCCACGTTCTCCGGCACTTGGCGCACTTCTGTTTGGGTCCCGCACATGTTCCCCGACGCTTGGCGCACTTCTGTTTGGGTTCCGCACACGTTCCCCGGCGCTTGGCGCACTTCTACTTGGGTTCTGCACACGTTCCCGGCGCTTGGCGCCCTTCTGTTTGGGTTCAGCGTACGTTGCCCAGCGCTTGGCGCACTTAAATTCGGGTCCCGCGCACCTTCCAGACGCTTAGCGCACTTCTAGATGGGTCCCGCACACGTTCTCCGGCACTTGGCGCACTTCTGTTTGGGTCCCGTGCACGTTCCCCGGCGCTTGGCGCACTTCTACTTGGGTTCCGCGTACGTTTCCCAGCGCTTGGCGCACTTACATTCGGGTCCCGCCCACCTTCCAGGCGCTTAGCGCACTTCTAGATGGGTCCCGCACACGTTCTCCGGCACTTGGCGCACTTCTGTATGGGTCCCGTGCACGTTCCCCAGCGCTTGGCGCACTTCTACTTGGGTTCTGCACACGTTCCCAGGCGCTTGGCGCACTTACAGCTGGGTTCCGCACATGTTCCTGGCGCTCGGCGCACTTCTGGTTGGGTCCCGCACACGTTCCCCTGCGCTTGGCGCACTTCTGTTTGGGTCCCGTGCACGTTCCCCAGCGCTTGGCGCACTTCTACTTGGGTCCCGCACACGTTCCCCGGCGCTTGGCGCACTTCTACTTGGGTTCTGCACACGTTCCCAGGCGCTTGGCGCACTTCTACTTGGGTTCTGCACACGTTCCCAGGCGCTTGGCGCACTTATAGCTTGGTTCCGCACATGTTCCTGGCGCTCGGCGCACTTCTAGTTGGGTCCCGCACACGTTTCCCGGCGCTCAGCACAGTTCTAGTTGGGTCCCGCATACGTTGCCCAGCGCTTGGCGCACTTCTACTTGGGTCCTGCACACGTTCCCCGGCGCTTGGCGCACTTCTACTTGGGTCCCGCACACGTTCCCCGGCGCTTGGCGCACTTCTACTTGTGTTCTGCACACGTTCCCAGGCGCTTGGCAAACTTTTGTTTGGGTGCCGCACACGTTTCCCGTCGCTTGGCGCACTTAAATTCGGGTCCCGCCCACCTTCCAGGCGCTTGGCGCACTTCTAGATGGGTCCCGCACATGTTCCCCGGCACTTGGCGCACTTCTAGATGCGTCCCGCATACACTCCTCGGCGCTCGGCGCACTTCTACTTGGGTCCCGCACACGTTCCCCGGCGCTTGGCGCACTTCTACTTGGGTTCTGCACACGTTCCCAGGCGCTTAGCGCACTTATAGCTGGGCTCCGCACACGTACTCCGGCACTTGGCGCACTTCTGTTTGGGTCCCGCACACGTTCCCCGGCGCTTGGCGCACTTCTACTTGGGTCCTGCACACGTTACCCGGCGCTTGGCGCACTTCTGTTTGGGTTCCGCACACGTTTCCCGTCGCTTGGCGCACTTAAATTCGGGTCCCGCCCACCTTCCCGGCGCTTGGCGCACTTCTAGATGGGTCCCGCACATGTTCCCCGGCACTTGGCGCACTTCTAGATGCGTCCCGCATACACTCCCCGGCGCTCGGCGCACTTCTAGTTGGGTCCCGCACACGTTTCCCGGCGCTCAGCACAGTTCTAGTTGGGTCCCGCATACGTTGCCCAGCGCTTGGCGCACTTCTACTTGGGTCCTGCACACGTTCCCCGGCGCTTGGCGCACTTCTGTTTGGGTCCCGCACACGTTTCCCGTCGCTTGGCGCACTTCTACTTGGGTCCTGCACACGTTCCCCGGCGCTTGGCGCACTTCTACTTGGGTTCTGCACACGTTCCCAGGCGCTTGGCGCACTTATAGCTTGGTTCCGCACATGTTCCTGGCGCTCGGCGCACTTCTAGTTGGGTCCCGCACACGTTCCCCGGCGCTTGGCGCACTTCTACTTGGGTCCCGCACACGTTACCCGGCGCTTGGCGCACTTCTGTTTGGGTTCCGCACACGTTTCCCGTCGCTTGGCGCACTTAAATTCGGGTCCCGCCCACCTTCCCGGCGCTTGGCGCACTTCTAGATGGGTCCCGCACATGTTCCCCGGCACTTGGCGCACTTCTAGATGCGTCCCGCATACACTCCTCGGCGCTCGGCGCACTTCTACTTGGGTCCCGCACACGTTTCCCGGCGCTCAGCACAGTTCTAGTTGGGTCCCGCATACGTTGCCCAGCGCTTGGCGCACTTCTACTTGGGTCCTGCACACGTTCCCCGGCGCTTGGCGCACTTCTGTTTGGGTCCCGCACACGTTTCCCGTCGCTTGGCGCACTTCTACTTGGGTCCTGCACACGTTCCCCGGCGCTTGGCGCACTTCTGTTTGGGTCCCGTGCACGTGCCCCGGCGCTTGGCGCACTTCTACTTGGGTCCCGCACACGTTCCCGGCGCTTGGCGCACTTCTACTTGGGTTCTGCACACGTTCCCAGGCGCTTGGCGCACTTATAGCTTGGTTCCGCACATGTTCCTGGCGCTCGGCGCACTTCTAGTTGGGTCCCGCACACGTTCCCCGGCGCTTGGCGCACTTCTACTTGGGTCCTGCACACGTTCCCCGGCGCTTGGCGCACTTCTGTTTGGGTCCCGCACACGTTTCCCGTCGCTTGGCGCACATAAATTTGGGTCCCGCACACGTTTCCCGTCGCTTGGCGCACTTCTACTTGGGTCCTGCACACGTTCCCCGGCGCTTGGCGCACTTCTGTTTGGGTCCCGTGCACGTGCCCCGGCGCTTGGCGCACTTCTACTTGGGTCCCGCACACGTTCCCGGCGCTTGGCGCACTTCTACTTGGGTTCTGCACACGTTCCCAGGCGCTTGGCGCACTTATAGCTTGGTTCCGCACATGTTCCTGGCGCTCGGCGCACTTCTAGTTGGGTCCCGCACACGTTCCCCGGCGCTTGGCGCACTTCTACTTGGGTCCCGCACACGTTACCCGGCGCTTGGCGCACTTCTGTTTGGGTTCCGCACACGTTTCCCGTCGCTTGGCGCACTTCTATTTGGGTCCCGCCCACCTTCCCGGCGCTTGGCGCACTTCTAGATGGGTCCCGCGCACGTTCTCCAGCACTTGGCGCACTTCTGTTTGGGTCCCGTGCACATTCCCCGGCGCTTGGCGCACTTCTACTTGGGTCCCGCACACGTTCCCCGGCGCTTGGCGTACTTCTACTTGGGTTCTGCACACGTTCCCAGGCGCTTGGCGCACTTATAGCTGGGTTCCGCACATGTTCCTGGCGCTCGGCGCACTTCTAGTTGGGTCCCGCACACGTTTCCCGGCGCTTGGTGCACTTCTGCTTGGGTCCTGCACATGTTTACCGTCGCTTAGCGCACTTCTAGATGGGTCCCGCACACGTTCTCCGGCACTTGGCGCACTTCTGTTTGGGCCCCGTGCACGTTTCCCGTCGCTTGGCGCACATAAATTTGGGTCCCGCACACCTTCCCGGCGCTTGGCGCACTTCTAGAAGGGTCCCGCACATGTTCCCCGGCACTTGACGCACTTCTGTTTATGGGTCCCGCACACGTTTCCCCGGCACTCGGCGCATTTCTAGTTGGGTCCCGCACACGTTTCCCGGCGCTCAGCACACTTCTAGTTGGGTCCCGCATACGTTGCCCAGCGCTAGGCGCACTTCTACTTGGGTCCTGCACACGTTCCCCGGCGCTTGGCGCACTTCTGTTTGGGTCCCGCACACGTTTCCCGTCGCTTGGCGCACTTCTACTTGGGTCCTGCACACGTTCCCCGGCGCTTGGCGCACTTCTACTTGGGTCCCGCACACGTTTCCCGGCGCTTGGCGCACTTCTACTTGGGTTCTGCGCAAGTTCCCCGGCGCTTGGCGCACTTCTACTTGGGTACCGCACACGTTCCCCGGCGCTTGGCGCACTTCTACTTGGGTTCTGCACACGTTCCCCGGCGCTTGGCGCACTTCTGTTTGGGTCCCTCACACGTTCCCCGGCGCTTGGCGCACTTCTGTTTGGGTCCCGTGCACGTGCCCCGGCGCT
Organism: Aplectana chamaeleonis; assembly: GCA_029168955.1. Taxonomy (NCBI): domain Eukaryota; kingdom Metazoa; phylum Nematoda; class Chromadorea; order Rhabditida; family Cosmocercidae; genus Aplectana; species Aplectana chamaeleonis. The sequence goes on from JAPDOI010000299.1 coordinate 281,523, forward strand.
TGGCGCACTTCTACTTGGGTCCCGCACACGTTCCCGGCGCTTGGCGCACTTCTACTTGGGTTCTGCACACGTTCCCAGGCGCTTGGCGCACTTATAGCTTGGTTCCGCACATGTTCCTGGCGCTCGGCGCACTTCTAGTTGGGTCCCGCACACGTTCCCCGGCGCTTGGCGCACTTCTACTTGGGTCCTGCACACGTTCCCCGGCACTTGGCGCACTTCTGTTTGGGTCCCGCACACGTTTCCCGTCGCTTGGCGCACATAAATTTGGGTCCCGCACGCCTTCCCGGCGCTTGGCGCACTTCTAGATGGGTCCCGCGCACGTTCTCCAGCACTTGGCGCACTTCTGTTTGGGTCCCGTGCACATTCCCCGGCGCTTGGCGCACTTCTACTTGGGTCCCGCACACGTTCCCCGGCGCTTGGCGTACTTCTACTTGGGTTCTGCACACGTTCCCAGGCGCTTGGCGCACTTATAGCTGGGTTCCGCACATGTTCCTGGCGCTCGGCGCACTTCTAGTTGGGTCCCGCACACGTTTCCCGGCGCTTGGTGCACTTCTGCTTGGGTCCTGCACATGTTTACCGTCGCTTAGCGCACTTCTAGATGGGTCCCGCACACGTTCTCCGGCACTTGGCGCACTTCTGTTTGGGTCCCGTGCACGTTTCCCGTCGCTTGGCGCACATAAATTTGGGTCCCGCACACCTTCCCGGCGCTTGGCGCACTTCTAGATGGGTCCCGCACATGTTCCCCGGCACTTGGCGCACTTCTAGATGCGTCCCGCATACACTCCCCGGCGCTCGGCGCACTTCTAGTTGGGTCCCGCACACGTTTTCCGGCGCTCAGCACAGTTCTAGTTGGGTCCCGCATACGTTGCCCAGCGCTTGGCGCACTTCTACTTGGGTCCTGCACACGTTCCCCGGCGCTTGGCGCACTTCTGTTTGGGTCCCGCACACGTTTCCCGTCGCTTGGCGCACTTCTACTTGGGTCCTGCACACGTTCCCCGGCGCTTGGCGCACTTCTACTTGGGTCCCGCACACGTTTCCCGGCGCTTGGCGCACTTCTACTTGGGTTCTGCGCAAGTTCCCCGGCGCTTGGCGCACTTCTACTTGGGTACCGCACACGTTCCCCGTCGCTTGGCGCACTTCTACTTGGGTTCTGCACACGTTCCCCGGCGCTTGGAGCACTTCTGTTTGGGTCCCGCACACGTTCCCCGGCGCTTGGCGCAGTTCAAATCCTGGGGTCCCGCCCACCTTGTGTCCAGCGCTTGGCGCACTTCTAGATGGGTCCCGCACACGTTCTCCGGTACTTGGCGCCCTTCTGTTTGGGTTCCGCGTACGTTTCCCAGCGCTTGGCGCACTTACATTCGGGTCCCGCCCACCTTCCAGGCGCTTAGCGCACTTCTAGATGGGTCCCGCACACGTTCCCCGGCGCTTGGCGCACTTCTACTTGGGTTCTGCACACGTTCCCAGGCGCTTGGCGCACTTATAGCTGGGTTCCGCACATGTTCCTGGCGCTCGGCGCACTTCTTGTTGGGTCCCGCATACACTCCCCGGCGCTCGGCGCACTTCTAGTTTGGTCCCGCATACGTTGCCCAGCGCTTGGTGCACTTCTACTGGGGTCCTGCACACGTTCCCCGGCGCTTGGCGCACTTCTAGTTGGGTTCTGAACACGTTCCCAGGCGCTTGGCGCACTTCTACTTGGGTCCTGCACACGTTTCCCGGCGCTTGGCGCACTTCTGTTTGGGTCCCGCACACGTTCCCCGGCGCTTGGAGCACTTCTAGTTGGGTCCCGCACACGTTTCCCGTCGCTTGGCGCACTTCTACTTGGGTTCTGCACACGTTCCCAGGCGCTTGGCGCACTTATAGCTTGGTTCCGCACATGTTCCCCGGCACTTGGCGCACTTCTAGATGCGTCCCGCATACACTCCCCGGCGCTCGGCGCACTTCTAGTTGGGTCCCGCACACGTTTTCCGGCGCTCAGCACAGTTCTAGTTGGGTCCCGCATACGTTGCCCAGCGCTTGGCGCACTTCTACTTGGGTCCTGCACACGTTCCCCGGCGCTTGGCGCACTTCTGTTTGGGTCCCGCACACGTTTCCCGTCGCTTGGCGCACTTCTACTTGGGTCCTGCACACGTTCCCCGGCGCTTGGCGCACTTCTACTTGGGTCCCGCACACGTTTCCCGGCGCTTGGCGCACTTCTACTTGGGTTCTGCGCAAGTTCCCCGGCGCTTGGCGCACTTCTACTTGGGTACCGCACACGTTCCCCGTCGCTTGGCGCACTTCTACTTGGGTTCTGCACACGTTCCCCGGCGCTTGGCGCACTTCTGTTTGGGTCCCGCACACGTTCCCCGGCGCTTGGCGCACTTAAATTTGGGTCCCGCCCACCTTCCAGGCGCTTAGCGCACTTCTAGATGGGTCCCGCACACGTTCTCCGGTACTTGGCGCCCTTCTGTTTGGGTTCCGCGTACGTTTCCCAGCGCTTGGCGCACTTACATTCGGGTCCCGCCCACCTTCCAGGCGCTTAGCGCACTTCTAGATGGGTCCCGCACACGTTCTCCGGCACTTGGCGCACTTCTGTATGGGTCCCGTGCACGTTCCCCAGCGCTTGGCGCACTTCTACTTGGGTCCCGCACACGTTCCCCGGCGCTTGGCGCACTTCTACTTGGGTTCTGCACACGTTCCCAGGCGCTTGGCGCACTTACAGCTGGGTTCCGCACATGTTCCTGGCGCTCGGCGCACTTCTGGTTGGGTCCCGCACACGTTCCCCGGCGCTTGGCGCACTTCTGTTTGGGTCCCGTGCACGTTCCCCAGCGCTTGGCGCACTTCTACTTGGGTCCCGCACACGTTCCCCGGCGCTTGGCGCACTTCTAGATGGGTCCCGCACACGTTCTCCGGTACTTGGCGCACTTCTACTTGGGTCCCGCACACGTTTCCCGGCGCTCGGCGCGCTTCTAGTTGGGTTCCGAACATGTTCCTGGGGCTCGGCGCACTTCTAGTTGGGTCCCGCACACGTTTCCCGGCGCTCAACGCAGTTCTAGTTGGGTCCCGCATACGTTGCCCAGCGCTTGGCGCACTTCTACTTGGGTCCCGCACACGTTCCCCGGCGCTTGGCGCACTTCTAGTTGGGTCCCGCACACGTTCCCCGGCGCTTGGCGCACTTCTACTTGGGTTCTGCACACGTTCCCAGGCGCTTGGCGCACTTATAGCTGGGTTCCGCACATGTTCCTGGCGCTCGGCGCACTTCTAGTTGGGTCCCGCACACGTTCCCCGGCGCTTGGCGCACTTCTACTTGGGTCCTGCACACGTTCCCCGGCGCTTGGCGCACTTCTACTTGGGTCCTGCACACGTTCCCCGGCACTTGGCGCACTTCTGTTTGGGTCCCGTGTACGTTTCCCGGCGCTTGGCGCACTTCTACTTGGGTCCTGCACACGTTCCCCGGCGCTTGGCGCACTTCTACTTGGGTCCTGCACACGTTCCCCGGCGCTTGGCGCACTTCTACTTGGGTCCTGCACACGTTCCCCGGCGCTTGGCGCACTTCTACTTGGGTTCTGCACATGTTACTGGCGCTCGGCGCACTTCTACTTGTGTTCTGCACACGTTCCCCGGCGCTTGGCGCACTTCTGTTTGGGTCCCGTGCACGTTCCCGGCGCTTGGCGCACTTCTAGATGGGTCCCTGCACACGTTACCCGGCGCTTGGCGCACTTCTGTTTGGGTCCCGCACACGTTTCCCAGCGCTTGGCGCACTTAAATTCGGGTCCCGCACACGTTCCCGGCGCTTGGCGCACTTCTACTTGGGTCCTGCACACGTTCCCCGGCGCTTGGCGCACTTCTAGTTGGGTCCCGCACACGTTCCCAGGCGCTTGGCGCACTTCTAGGTGCGTCCCGCATACACTCCCCGGCGCTCGGCGCACCTCTAGTTGGGTCACGCATACGTTGCCCAGCGCTTGGCGCACTTCTACTTGGGTCCTGCACAAGTTCCCCGGCGCTTGGCGCACTTCTGTTTGGGTCCCGCACACGTTCCCCTGCGCTTGGCGCACTTCTACTTGGGTTCTGTACACGTTCCCTGGCGCTTGGCGCACTTCTGTTTGGGTCCTGCACACGTTTCCCGGCGCTTGGCGCACTTCTACTTGGGTCCCGCACACGTTCCCCGGCGCTTGGCGCACTTCTACTTGGGTTCTGCACACGTTCCCCGGCGCTTGGCGCACTTATAGCTGGGTTCCGCACATGTTCCTGGCGCTCGGCGCACTTCTAGTTGGGTCCCGCACACGTTCCCCGGCGCTCGGTGCACTTCTAGTTGGGTCCCGCACACTTTCCTTGCGCTCGGCGCCCTTCTGTTTGGGTCCCGCATACGTTGCCCAGCGCTTGGCGCACTTCTACTTGGGTCCTGCACACGTTCCCGGCGCTTGGCGCTCTTCTAGTTGGGTCCCGCATACGTTCCCCGGCGCTTGGCGCACTTCTACTTGGGTCTTGCACACGTTCCCCGGCGCTTGGCGCACTTCTACTTGGGTTCTGCACATGTTCCCAGGCGCTTGGCGCACTTATAGCTGGGTCCCGCATACGTTGCCCAGCGCTTGGCACACTTCTACTTGGGTCCTGCACACGTTCTCCGGCGCTTGGCGCATTTCTAGTTGGGTTCTGAACACGTTCCCAGGCGCTTGGCGCACTTCTACTTGGGTCCTGCACACGTTTCCCGGCGCTTGGCGCACTTCTGTTTGGGTCCCGCACACGTTCCCCTGCGCTTGGCGCACTTCTACTTGGGTTCTGCACACGTTCTCCGGCACTTGGCGCACTTCTGTTTGGGTCCCGCACACGTTCTCCGGCACTTGGCGCACTTCTGTTTGGGTCCCGCACACGTTCCCCGGCGCTTGGCGCACTTATAGCTGGGTTCCGCACATGTTCCTGGCGCTCGGCGCTGTTCTAGTTGGGTCCCGCACACGTTCCCCGGCGCTTGGCGCACTTCTACTTGGGTCACGCATACGTTGCCCAGCGCTTGGCGCACTTCTACTTGGGTCCTGCACAAGTTCCCCGGCGCTTGGCGCACTTCTGTTTGGGTCCCGCACACCTTCCAGGCGCTTAGCGCACTTCTAGATGGGTTCCGCACACGTTCCCCGGCGCTTGGCGCACTTCTAGATGGGTCCCGCACACGTTCCCCGGCGCGTGGCGCACTTCTACGTGGGTTCTGCACACGTTCCCAGGCGCTTGGCGCACTTATAGATGTGCCCTGCACGCGTTCTTCGGCGCTTGGCGCACTTCTACTTGGGTCCTGCACACGTTCCCCGGCGCTTGGCGCACTTCTGTTTGGGTCCCGCACACGTTCCCCGGCTCTTGGCGCACTTAAATTTGGGTCCCGCACACGTTCCCCGGCGCTTGGCGCACTTCTACTTGGGTCCCGTGCACACGTTCCCCGGCGCTTGGCGCGCACTTCTACTTGGGTCCCGCACACGTTCCCGGCGCTTGGCGCACTTCTAGTTGGGTCCCGCACACGTTCCCGGCGCTTGGCGCACTTCTAGTTGGGTCCCGCACACGTTCCCCGGCGCTTGGCGCACTTCTGTTTGGGTCCCGCACACGTTCCCCGGCGCTTGGCGCACTTCTACTCTGGGTCCCGCACACGTTCCCGGCGCTTGGCGCACTTCTACTTGGGTTCTGCACACGTTCCCCGGCGCTTGGCGCACTTCTAGATGGGTCCCGCACACGTTTCCCGGCGCTTGGCGCACTTCTAGTTGGGTCCCGCACACGTTCCCCGGCGCTTGGCGCACTTCTAGCTGGGTCCCGCACACGTTCCCCGGCGCTTGGCGCACTTCTAGATGGGTCCCGCACACGTTTCCCGGCGCTTGGCGCACTTCTGTTTGGGTCCCGCATACGTTGCCCAGCGCTAGGCGCACTTCTACTTGGGTCCTGCACACGTTCCCCGGCGCTTGGCGCACTTCTGTTTGGGTCCCGCACACGTTTCCCGTTGTTTGGCGCACTTCTACTTGAGTCCTGCACACGTTTCCTGGCGCTTGGCGCACTTCTACGTGGGTCCTGCACACGTTCCCCGGCGCTTCGCGCACTTCTACTTGGGTTCCGCACATGTTCCTGGCGCTCGGCGCACTTCTAGTTGGGTCCCGCACACGTTTCCCGGCGCTCAACACAGTTCTAGTTTGGTCCCGCATACGTTGCCCAGCGCGTGGCGCACTTCTACTTGGGTCCTGCACTCGTTCCGCAGCGTTTGGCGCACTTCTGCTGGGTCCCGCACACGTTTCCCGTCGCTTGGCGCACTTCTACTTGGGTCCCGCACACGTTCCCCGGCGCTTGGCGCACTTCTGTTTGGGTCCCGCACACGTTCCACGGTGTTTGGCGTACGTCTACTTGGGTTCTACACACGTTCCCAGGCGCTTGGCGCACTTATAGCTGGGTTCCGCACGTTCCCGGCGCTCAGTGCACTTCTAGATGGGTCCCGCACACGTTCTCCTGCACTTGGCGCACTTCTGTTTGGGTCCCGTGCACGTTTTCCGTCACTTGGCGCACATAAATTTGGGTCCCGTACACCTTCCCGGCGCTTGACGCACTTCTAGATGGGTCCCGCACACGTTTCCCGGCGCTCAGCACAGTTCTAGTTGGGTCCCGCATACGTTGCCCAGCGCTTGTCGCACTTCTACTTGGGTCCTGCACACGATCCCCGGCGCTTGGCGCACTTCTGTTTGGGTCCCGCACACGTTTCCCTTCGCTTGGCGCACTTCTACTTAGGTCCTGCACACGTTCCCCGGCGCTTTGCGCACTTCTAGATGTGTCCTGCACGCGTTCTTCGGCGCTTGGCGCACTTCTAGTTGGGTCTCGCACATGTTCCTGGCGCTCGGCGCACTTCTAGTTGGGTCCCGCACACGTTTCCCGGCGCTCAACACAGTTCTAGTTGGGTCCCGCATACGTTGCCCAGCGCTTGGCGCACTTCTACTTGGGTCCTGCACACGTTCCCCGGCGTTTGGCGCACTTCTACTTAGGTCCTGCACACGCTCCCCGGCGCTTGGCGCAATTCTACTTGGGTCCCGCACACGTTCCCCGGCGCTTGGCGCACTTCTGTTTGGGTCCCGCACACGTTCCCCGGTGTTTGGCGCACGTCTACTTGGGTTCTACACACGTTCCCAGGCGCTTGGCGCACTTATAGCTGGGCTCCGCACATGTTCCCGGCGCTCAGCGCACTTCTAGATGGGTCCCGCTCACGTTCCCCGGCGCTTGGCGCACTTCTAGATGTGTCCTGCACGCGTTCTTCGGCGCTTGGCGCACTTCTAGTTGGGTCTCGCACACGTTCCCCGGCGCTCAGCACAGTTCTAGTTGGGTCCGGCATACATTGCTCGTCGCTTGGCGCACTTCTACTTGGGTCCTGCACACGTTCCCCGGCGCTTGGCGCACTTATAGCTGGGTTCCGCACACCTTCCCGAAGCTTCGCGCACTTCTAAATGCGTCCCGCAATAAACGGTATGCATACGGTTCCTGATGGATGTAAAGGAGACCTACTCTAACGCTTGCAATCAATTCACTCTTATCACAATACCACTCCATTTCTCTCAGTTTGCCAACCATGTTTCTTATCATTCAAAAGTTTCACCGGACTCACACACACACACAGACACACATTTTAAAATTCAAAAATTTTTCCGTATCTCGAGAACCACAAAGCGGATTTTTCTGAAAATTGGGCAGTGTTAAGAACCTTTACTGCTCTAAATTTTGTGAAAATGCCAAGTTCGGAACTATCTTCCAAACCGAGATTCTGTAAGGAGGTGTTTGCGCAGAAGCAATCCTTTTCCAAATCACTTCGCTTCGCGCGCACCACAATTGTCAACGCCTGATGCCCTGCCGTTCTTCAGCGATTTGATAGCAGTCTTCAGTTCCTCCACAGTGGACTCTGAGCCGAGATCACAATCTTCTGGCGCATCGATTGACGGTGGCTCGGGAAGCGGTTCTTGTGGCGCTTTGTGACTGTAGAGTTCATTGAAGAATTGTCGCCAGCGACGAAGGCGCTCTTCCACAGAGCGCACAAATGATCCATCTGCATTCCTAATGCTATCGCTAACGCGTTTCGTCTTCTTTCCAAGCCGCTTGAGTGTCCGATAGAGCGTGCGATAGTCATGCCTGTTAGCGGACTCCTCCAAATCATCAGCCACTTTATTCCAGTACGACTCCCTTTCCGCTTTCAGCCTACAACGAAGTTCTCTGCTGAGTTGCCGGTATCGATCAAAATCAGTCAGTTTTGCTCGCTTCCTTTCTTCGATGAGTAGCAAGGATTCGTCTGTTATCCACGGCTGGATCCGCCTGCGAGTAACAGGGCAAAGTGGCTTTGCACATTCCAAGATGGCGTCTGCTATTTGCCGCTCCTGCTCGTCCACCGATACATTGTCCGACAATGATGCGAAGCGGTTTGACAGTGCCACTTGGAACAACTCCTTCGTCTCGGGTACCATGAGGTGTGCCCAGTCGAGTTTATGTTTACGAGGTTTCATTCGCGTAGTCCGTTGTAGGCGGAGCTGCACAACTGCACGAAGAAGGTAGTGGTCTGTACCACAATCTGGACCTCTCATAGCACGGACGTCTTTGAGCGATGACCTAAAACGTGAACTCATCAGCACATTGTTCAACGTGGCTACGTCTCGTCCAGAGGGATTTCTCCAAGTCAGTTGGTGCTTCCTGCGGTGCTGGAAGTGACTGTTCCCGACAATGAGTCCATTAAACGCTGCAAATGAGAGCAGACGCAGACCATTTTCATTCATCTCGCCAACGCCGAATCTGCCCAACACTCCTTCCCAGCTAATTCTGTCATTTCCCACACGTCCATTGAAGTCACCTGCGACAAGGATTAGGCCAGTCTTTGGGATCGCATTCAGTACGTCTTGCAGTTGAGCGTATAACGCGTCCTTATCGGAATCAGAGCTAGGCTCCGTCGGAGCGTAGATAGCCACGACATGCGTCTTAATAGTTCTTTTTAACGTCAGAACAGCAATCCTGCTCGAAATCGGCTCGAACGTGATGACGCTTAAAGACGCTTGCCAGTTCAACATAAATCCAACACCTCCGTGATGTCCTTCGCCACCGGAGTAGTACAATACCATCTTTTCTTCAGTATCTGGCACCTGGACAATCGTTGTTCCACAACCGCTGATCCTCAATTCAGACAGTGCTGCTACCGATATCTTCGACCTCGACAGTTCCCTGGCGATGACTTCTTTTTGTCCAACGTAATGTCCTGATCGTACATTAGAAACGGCAAATCGCACCTCCTTCTTTGGCGTCACTAGTCTTCCACCATTCTGGCCAGTCGCATACTTGTCACCAACACCCTGGGTCCCCAGTGCTGGCGCATCGGCTGCCCCGGATGCGGTAGCAGTATCGCGATATCCTATGAGACTCTCGATGGTTACCACCTTAGGTTTTCCAGCCCGTCGGTAGCATGGGGGGGGACAACTCTCCTCCTTTCTCATCCGGGCTTGCAGCCGAATAGCATGACGTAGACAGTTGATCCATGTTGAAACGAGGATACTATTGAATCATAGATGAGTGTTCTCTCCCTTAGATATATTTTGTTCGGTCTGTTCAATGATTTAGTGCAAGTATCAGTTAGGTTCACAGCTTACAACATGATCAAACTTCAAATTTCGGCGTTGGCAGTGTCGTGAAGAAAACTATTTTTCACGATTAATTTTGTCATTTCGGCGTTGGCAGTGCCGTGAACTTATCGTTCACGATGCTTTGCCATACATGTGCCCGCCCTCCTCGGGGCTTCTTAAGCAGAGGCGATGTGGAAAGGGGCTGGCTCTGTCTCTGTGTTAGACAGATAGACCGGGAAGCTTCAGCTTCCGCGGGGTCATGCCCGCCGCAGATGCGGGTGAAGGGAAACATAAAAGAGTATGGCAAGCTGCAGCCTTCCGGCTGAGGTAGGCCAGTACTCTTAATAAGTAACTGTAGAGAGAATGGTAAGCTGCAGCCTTTGGGCTGAGGTAGGCCAGTTCTCTTAACAGGCAAAGGGTAGAGAGATTGGTAAGCTGCAGCCTTTAGGCTGGCGTAGGCCACATCTCTTTATAGGTAAAGGTAACAGGGTAATCTATCGAAAAGCTTGCCGAAAGAAATGTGTAGGATGAAAGCGTAGAGGTTATGAAACGTCTCAGAATAAAAGAAGCAAGTTTGTTCTAAATTTAGTGTTGTACGGTTGATTGAGGTGTTTATTTTGCTTGTTTTATGTGTGTATTACTTGCAATAAAAGATTGAGGGAAACTTGAACCACCAAAACCACATTGTAACAGTGATGCAGTTACAAAATGATTTCATGTACTTCTGGTGCATTTTTCTCAATTTCTACGTCATCTTAGTTCTACCCGGGGGCCACTTAATCCATATAGCGAATAATTTTAAGATTGAAGATTATCGTGAACACTGTCTTTGACCTTTTTTTTGCGGAGCTCAACTTTCAGAAATTATAAACTTGTTTTGCGTCTAGTCAGGCAAACGTTAGAATGCAAAACTCTTTCGGGAGAAAATTCTATTTTTACGATCACTGTACTCTTCATGGCGGTCAGGGCGAATTTGGCGTTTAGAAGGAACACTGGTACGTGTTTCTGTAGACGCAGTACGTCAGCAGCGAGAGATCGTTTTTGTCCTAACATGGTTATCATCAAATATTTTTCTGTATGAAACTAGTTAGGGAGGGCACTCAGGATTCAGTTGGAGAATGAATGACACCGCTTTCAGAAATCGAAGTATTTCCATGGAGTCTCCACGAGAACGATGACCGATAACGCAATCGAGCATATACTATCAGCACAAACTCTCATTTTCATAGATGAATCATATCATTTTCTCGAGCGGTCCCCCCCCCTAACTAGTTTCAAGCCTATTTTTCGTCGTCATCGACGCTCACAACTGCCGATCACAATAGAGTGCTCTTTAAAAATGTCAAAAAGTTTAAAACGTGTATCGTGCTGTGACGTGTTAGAACCTCTTGAAATAACGACTGAATTTCCGCCAAGAGATTTTCAAATTGTCTTCAAATAGCATTTGGCCGTGCAGGGATGGCAGGTACTCCCGTGGATGCTGTCGTGAGCGAAAACACTGCGCAGAACAATGACGAAGATTTTCAAAGATATTTGTATATTTTTCTGGATTATGCGGCATTCTAGAGCATTATATCGTGAGAAAATATTTGTGATCAGTAGATTGTGAAGCAGAATAATTCTCGCCACATTTTCCGACTAGACGAACCACTAGAGGTCGACACCATGATTCTTTGTCACAGGAATCGTCAAATGACTATTTTCACTTCAAAAGCAATAGGCTGGTTCACGTACTCAGGCAAACTCAAATGTCGACAGCAGGTTTCTGAGGTGTCATCACAGAGCACATCAGCTGGGGACACGAAAAAAATGGTGATTTCGGCGCGAGAGAACCTGGTATCACGCCGAAAGGTCCAGCCGTAGACCTCCTAGTGCCGGATTCGCAGACGGCGGCATGGCTTAACTGAAGCCCCGAAAGGTTCAGCTGTCGACCTGCTACCGCCGGATTTATTCATTTCGCTGTAGACATCCTAACGCCGGGCTATTATTGGTAGGGTGGCCAACTGCAAAATTCGGAGCAGCTAAACGAGCTGGAACTTCGCAGGATTCAAAAACTATTGCTGTATTAGTGCTATCCCTAGCTGTTATTGTAGCCGTCCCCATGCTCGACTTCCCTGAAGGCAGTAAACACACTCCTCAACGCCAGCGCGGCACACGTCTCCCGCGGGCGGGGTTTGGGGGTATGAATTATAGTTGTAGAATTTCGAAAAAAATGTCGAACGAACGAAAATCGAACTTTTTTGTTCGAAAAAATTTTGAACAAACGAAATTCGAAGAAAATTTCGCACGGCAAAATTTCGAACGAACGAAATTTGAAAAAATGACGAAATTTCGAACGAATGGAATCTGAAAAATTTCGAAAAATCTTTCGAGAATTATGTTGCTGGCGCTTGCGGAGGCTACGAATATTCCAGCGGCGACGCTGTGGCGAAGCGGATCAAAATGGGCCTTAACCTTGTTCAGCAAGCGAATACTGTACACGGCTTCGCTATCATGATACTAGGATTAATTATTATAGAACGGAATGATATTGATGGTGGTTTTAAAAACGATGAAAACGTTGTAAAAGTCGTTGCCGTTATGGCGGAGCGGGCGTCACGCGCGTGCCGCGCGGACGAGGGGTAGGCCATTTTGACTTCAACGCCACGCAAGCGCCACGCTAGTGCCGCAAGGGTGTTGAGGAGCATGAATGGCGCCTAAACAAGGGCATTTCGGTTTTTCTATTTCTTATCAAGGTCCAACTCTTACTGGCTCAATATTTCAGCTATTTCGAAGCTTCCAGTGGCCAGCAGAAGAGAAAAAATGAAAAATATTATTTAATTTACTTTCGAATCGGTTCGGCTTAACAGGCTTCATTTGAAGCATTAAGCAACAAATATGTAGTCACGATATAAAAACCGAGAGATCTGAGAAAAATAACTCTATAGAACTTGACTATGTGAGGGCTGGATTATGGTAATTAATGAAACGGGTTAAAGAAATTTCTCCAATAAAGCGAAATCCGCAGTTCCCGGGACTTTTTCAGTACGGGAACTCCCAGCACAGCCTCATGATCCGAATATTTTTCCACACTTAACCTTACATTTATGGGTGTAGGTATTATTCAAATTGTCTTATCTGATTATAACTATTTTCCGATCTTGGTTATTCCTCTCCAGATAAATCGAATCTCTGAAAAATCTTTGAGATTTGGCAAAATGAATCTATGCAGTGGGATAAATCGTTGCGCATAATGCTTGTAAACAATTCAAGAAATTCGAAATTCGCTAAATTGAGATAAAGTTCCACGAACTCGATCTGGTACTGGGAATCAGTCGTCAAGTAAATAAAATGTTCTAGGATCTTAAACAGTTTCGATGGGTTGAAAGAAGTGAGCGAGGTGTACTAAAATATTTTCGGTCCCTTGAACCTCTCCCAACACTTCGATGTAAAATACAAACGTAGAGATTTCGGGTAGCTCTAATAGGTAGAGGAAGTGTTGCGCGTACGAAAGGTAATCCATATTTGCTGAGAAGATACATATAGCTTGTAAGGTCTGTTTTAGACTTCGGTCGCCGTGTGGTGCTATAGCATGATAATCATGAGAATTGATCGTTATTGCATCGCATGTAAATTCTCATTCGAAGCATGCTATAGCAGAGATCGGCGATGGAACTCTAAAAATCCCCTAAAACAGTGAAATTGTTGCGGTTTCGACGCGGGCTGGTGCGGAGCGGAGGTTAGGCCGGGATAATACCTGCCGCGACCAGCGACAGCGACTATGCGATTCAGGCATATTGGTTTCCGGTCGATATTGATGGTAAGCATTGCGCCGAGTGACTCGTCGCAGAAAGTGTGATCCCGGCCTTAAGGGGTCTGCAGAGTAGCAGAGACCGGCGAGTGGACGCCGAGCGTCAGCCTTTACGCGGCGACAAAATTTTTTTGAAACATTATCGTCGCGGCGTCGGTTGCCGTTCGCTGGCAGTGATTTAGTGCCGTATCGGTCGTCATCGCCGCTGAATGTAATCAATATTAAATCACCCAGTGTTGTTCGTCGCTGCGAGCAACGCCGCTAAGAGACAGCAAGGTACCAGCATCGCGCGCGCCGCACGCGCCCTGAACGATCAGAATCACGCTTTTCCACAGATGGTACACATGAGGGAAAACCTGCTGATCTACTCTCCGTAAGTAGGGTATCTTTCATAGTCCTCACCTGAAGCGCGAAATGCACGTGCCGCTCGGGACGAGCGGTGGACTATGAAACTTTCAACCGCGCGACAAGCTGTAAGAATAAAAAAGACGGGAAGCAACTATGAAATGCCCGGCACTACCGAAATGACTGTTAAAGTTGAGAAAGATTGTGACATGCACGAAAATTCTTAGCCTGCGTTTGCACACACGGTAGCGTGGGATAACGGTAGAGTTCTTTATGTTGCAGTAGACTTAAACTGAGCACCGTGTAATGATACAAGTGGTAAAACCGCCATGGCGGTTCGGAAGGCGCCACGGTGGAGGAGCTTTTGGCTCTTTGTATGGGTCTACGCGCTTGCCGCTCACCTTTGCACACACGCGCGAATGTTTACCTTTACTTTCACGGTGTTTTCATGCATACCGCCCCTGGATGGGCGACAAGCGCGTCGAGGCACGTCCCGAGCGGTGAAAAGTTTCATAGCCCACCGCGCGTGCCGCGCGTGCGGCCAGGACTATGAAAGATGCTCAAGCAGCGTGCCGACGCACTTCTGAACCCGACTCAAGGAGCCTGAGTGATATAAATTCAAATAGTTAGTAGATTTGAGTTTTTGAATATTCGATTCAACCGGAAAATCCAATTTCTGATTTTTTCAAATGTTCGTTTCACTCGAAAATTTCGATTTTTGCTTTCCCAAACCTTCGATTCATTTAAAAATTTGAATCATTTGGGTTATGTAATATTCGGTTTGTTAATAGATCTTGCATATTCGATTTTCTGAATGGGAGGCCAGTTTTGTGTCACTACATACAAATTTGCGACTATTGAAAAAAAAATGTGCAGAAAGTATTTATGATCTAAATACTTGGAAATATTTTGGAAAAACCTGATTTTCGTCCGAGAATTCGGATACGTTCTCCAAGTATGCATTCGCTTCGAATAGAAGACAGGATTTCAAATTCAATCGTACAGTCAAGAAAAAGAGAGGCCTCACTAAAATCTATTCACCCACTCCGGAATTTCAGAAACGCATTATTTGAGTATTTAATTCATCCGAAAATTTCAAGAATGTCTCATTCGAAGTTATTCGTACTTTTGGTAACTTTGAAGTGGTTATAATGGTAAATTTTATTCTTGAGAAATTTTTCGATAAAGGTTATGCGTATTACCCAATCATCCGAGGTGCTCTAAAAAACGCGATATCTGAAATATTCATTTATTCAAAACCTAGCTACGATTGCCCCTGTCTATTACGTGCAGTTGGCATGAATCCTAGTGATATTTTGTGTTCTCTGATGAAGGTTGGTGCAAACTCGGTGCCCTATGATCTAAGATAGGTGCACCGAGTCTGCGCCAACCTTCAATGGAACGCAATGTAACACTAGGGTCCATGCCGACGGTAACTACAGCATCAATAGAAGAACTAATGAGGGACAAGAATTTCTCAATCATGGCCGTCATAAAATCTTACAACGAATTGAAAACTCGGAGTGAGTCCTTTACAAAATTTTCTAATAAATGAATTTGTTTAAAAATAAATCCTAGACTCGATTCAATTGTATTACGTGTGAAAATTTGTACAAATGCTCAAGCAATTACTCGATTTCGAATTTCAAATGGTTTTCAAAAAATATACCTGTACAATTGAAATTTTTTGATGGGCAGTTATGTGGTTAGCTGAATTGAGACAAATATTCGAACAAACGGACATTTAACCTAACCGAGAGCAAATAATTATTCAAATTCCCGAATAAACGGAATACTCGAGAGGCAGAAAATATGAAACCTCCGATAAATAGAGAAGAAAGTAAAAAATCGTGTCGGAATCGAATGTTTTAGACAAAAAGATGTGTCAAGATTCCAAATATATCTGGTGTTTGAAAAAATCGCCTATTAAATTCCCAAAAGTGAACAAATTAGTGGAATTCTTGGAAAATCCCTAGAACACTATTCGAGCATTAATTCCATTCAATAACAGGCCTGATTTGGGCGTTATTGCACAAAAACAGGTGCGCTAACCAAAATGTAAAAAAAGAAAAGCAGCGTCCTCAATTGCGAAACCGACTGAATATTTCGCCAAGCAGTCGGAGATTTGCACGATCAATGCTCACCGGCGGTAGGATGTGTTGCCTTGTCAACCTGCTGTGAACCTGCTATCGACAGTTCAATAGCAGGTCGATAACAGGTCCATGTTTTACTCTCGAAAGAACCTGTTATCGACGGTTGCTCGAGAAAGAGGTGTTTCAACCTGCTGTCGACATTTGAGTTTGCCTGAGTAGCTCTGACCGTGCAGACGGTCAAGTCGAAATGGTGGCAAATGTCATGATGTCGACATTTAGTGGGTCGTTTGATCCGAAAGAGTGCCTGATTCTATCCAGTCTTACCTTAATAGGACCTTTCTGCATTCTCGAGCATGTTCTTGCGATAAATTCATCAGTTACCACCTGAATCGCAAATAATGGAATATGAGTTCAAAAACACCACAGTACGGCCCCTGTCAGAGTTGGTTGGAAAAACGCCGTTGCCAACCCGGTCGATACTTATGATGCACATGGACGATGGAGGCTACAAAAAACACCCGGTGTGACCAGCTGTGGCTAAAGCGGGCAATATGTATGAATTATGTGGAACGATATCATGGATATAATTCATTTGTTACCTTATACAATGTGAACATCGGTCGGGTCACCCACATCGGGTGTTTTTTCCACCCCACCTCATTCATGTCTTTCATGATTATCGATTGGGCCGGCTACTCCGATCAACCAACTATGACCGAGGCCTACCAAACTGAATATGAGACAAACATTACATTTTGCCAAAGCATTTGAGTTGGTCGGGTGCATTGCGTTATTTACAAACTGTTCCGATTTAACCTTTAGCCTTAAGCGCTTTTCACAGTCTGCCGGACGTTGCCGTCCGACATGTTGTAAGAGTGCCGCAGTGCGAGGGAAGCTGCGGTGAACAACCGTCAGTTCCAACTCTCCAGTACAAAATATGAGGCGAAACGAACACGTTTTGACCCGTCATAACTTGCTCCGACGTCGTTTCAATGATTTCGCCGCAGTGCGACGTCGGTCGGCCGACATCGCAGTGCGGGTGGCACCGACGCCGCAGCCCTATCTTATAACGTACCGGACGGCGTCGTCCGGCAGACTGTGAAAGGCGCTTTAGGCAGCGCTCAGAGTTCATTCGCTGCGCGACGCGACCTTAGACTTAGCCTACGTGTCGTAAAAGAATTGCGTCGCTTCGTTGCTAGGTCTTCATAGTGAAGAAGTTTGATAAAGTCGAAACGACGCACAATTTGCCCTATTGCGACGTCATTTGGGTTGCCGTGCAATGCACCCGGCGCGAAGACAAACCCCTTGTGTTGCTAACTTTCCCCAATGTTTATTCATCGACACAACCGAATCTAACGGTTAGAGCAATAAAATAAACGGGTAGAAACTAGTCGGGGGCCACTCGAGAAAAAGAAATGATTCATCCACGAAAATGAAAAAAATGTGCTGTTATCATATGTCTGATAGCGTTATCAGTCATTGTTTTCGTGCAGACTCCATGGAAACCCCCACTAGCTTCATACCGAATAAACATAGTAGGACCACTTGCGCTTGAACGAACGCGAAAAATTGTTGCTACCGTGACTAAAAAAATGTTGTTCCGAGCCTACGCAAGATTGCGTACGTACATAATTTGCGCATAGTTGTGTAGTGTTTTCGCAACATTCACCCCTGATTTCCTGCTCTACACGATTTCCGCGTCGCACTAACGTGTGGCATCGCGTCGCGCCACCAAATTTTTGAACGCTGCCTTACCCCTCAAAACTTGCCTGAACACACTTGCCTAGAGGTGGGGGGGGCACTCAGGATTCAAGTCAGAAATCAAATAAACTACAGATTGGTAATACACTCAATCAAAGTATTTCTATGAAGTTTTTATGGCAACATTGATTGGTAGCAATGTCAAGCATCTTTTATCAGGTTTTTGTTCATTTCTATCAGTAAAGCCCTTTTCATAGTTGGCCGACCGACGCACAAGCACTCTCATGCCGATCATTTTTTTCCGCAGGGCTACCGTAACCCTCCTTTAAAAATTTTCCAAGTGTCAGCTTGGATATGATTACATCGTTAAATCCAACAAACATGTTTGCACAAGAATACCGGTATGGAGCTTCAGGGGACAGACCTGCTCCGCGCGCGGTTGCGGCGCGGCCCAGCTAATCACTATCATTTCAGCCCCGTCGCAACACTCACTAGCGAAACGAATGAGGAATCAATAAGTGCTAATGGGAATACAACTACTTACATTGAAACAATGAAAACAAGTAATTGCGAAGGGAGATTAACATTATTGTTTAAAATAGCATGTTCGTCGAGATGTACGTGTTGTGTTCATTCACGGGATAACGCGCCAATATTACGCCATTTTTTCCATTTTCTACGCTATTTTGGACTGGGGATGATTCAAGTATTAGTGGCATCTTTCCTGCGATTTCTTTGGGTGCAAAGCTAGTTGGTGAAAGCCACTCACGTTTCACTCATGAAAATGAAACACGATAGATTTAGCATCCACGCAGGGAATTTCCGTTCAAACTGATTTCCACCCCCGAAATACCCGATACATGATAGATTTAGTCTCCACGCAGGAGATTTCCTCCCCTGAGCGACGATGCAGCCGCAGGCTGCCCCGTCTACATAGGGTTCTAACTGATTTCCACCCCCGAAATACCCGAAAGACGATAAATTTAGCCTCCACGATTTCCTCCCCTGAGCGACGGTGCAGCCGCAGGCTGCAACGTCCACAAAGGGTTCTAACTGATTTCCACCCCCGAAATACCCGATACACGATAGATTTAGCCTCCACGCAGGGGATTTCCTCCCCTGAGCGACGGTGCAGCCGCAGGCTGCACCGTCTACATAGGGTTCTAACTGATTTCCACCCCCGAAATACCCGATACACGATAGATCTAGCCTCCACGATTTCCTCCCCTGAGCGACGGTGCAGCCGCAGGCTGCACCGTCCACAAAGGGTTCTAACTGATTTCCACCCCCGAAATACCCGATACACGATAGATTTAGCCTCCACGCAGGGGATTTCCTCCCCTGAGCGACGGTGCAGCCGCAGGCTGCACCGTCCACATTGGGTTCTAACTGATTTCCACCCCCGAAACTCCAGATACACTATAGATGTGCTCATTTTTTTTATTCACATCCGGTTTTTCTATCATGTTCATGAAATTGCATGTATTAAACAGCTCAACGTTCAGGTTATATTCATGTGTGACTTGTTTTTACTCGTTTGAAAGCTTCCAAGTTATAAAATCTAATAAATAATCGGCGTTCCGGTGGCAATTAACGATTTTTGAGTAAATTGCTCTCAAAATATTACTTTGCTCAATTTCGTATACGAAATCATCTCATATGTTGACATTGCTGACGATTGGACCACTGCCGAGAGCCTTTGTGCCGGGGGATTGCTGCCGACACGTGTTCAGCGCATGTCCGCGACGCGACCGCGCGCGGAGCAGGTCCGACCCCCGAAGCTCCCTACTCGCACTCGTTTGCACAATTTCGACCTCCTCAGCCACTTACCAGTGGCTTCTCGAAAAGAACGGTGTGTGAATGAATGCATACCGCTCATCTGCCCTTTTATAACCCGCATGTTATGAGCGTGTGTTATCGTTCGTTATCATGTTTTGTTCAAGAATGGTTACGGTAGCCCTGCGGAAAAAATGATCGGCATGGGCGTGCTTGTAAAGAGTACCGGGGGGGGGCACTCAAGATTCATTCAGAGAAATGGAGATTTTCTCCACGGCAACACGTATTGGAAACGTGTTAATCGTGTTAGAAACGTGTTGAACGAGTCGTATCACGTGTTTGAAACATGTTAAAAAGGTTTCATACCAATAATTTCTCCATAAATCTTGAGTGCCCCCCCCTACTAGTTTCATACCCAAAATAACCTTCAACCCGGCTCTATCCTAGACGGGGGGGGGGCACCCAAGATTTCCTCATAGAAATGGACAAAAAACCTGATGAAAATGCTCGATATTGCTGTCAAGCATTGTTGCTATTAAAATTCTATAGAAATACTTTGATTGGTAGCGCTACCGATCGATGGATCACTTCATCTCTGATTTGAACCCTGAGTGCCCCCCCGTGTAGGATAATGCCTTCAACCCCGCATCACGACAAAGCCGATTTTCTTGACCAAACGCTCGCACCATCTCACAACTTTTCAGCTCCCTCCTCGGCCTTGCGGCGCCCAGGATACGCGGCTCGTTTGAATGCGTTTTCTACGATGACGATCAATCGGGTATGACACCGCTAAGGGGGGGGGGCACTCAGGATTCAGTTGGAAAATGAATGAGACAACTTTCAGAAGTCGAAGTATTTCCATGGAGTCTCCACGAAAACAATGACTGATAACGCTATCAGCCATATGATATCAGCCCAAATTTTCATTTTCATAGATGAATCATTCCATTTTCTTGAGTGCCCCCCCCAAACGGTTTCAATCCATCAATCGTAAGGCTCCCGTTAGAGTCGTTGAAAAAAATCTTGAAACTAGTTGGGGGAGGCACTATACTTAGTATCCGAATCAATCCTTTTCGGATATTCGACCGGATATCCGAGATTCGGGTAATCCGATATCCGAAAATTCGAAAAAATGCATTATCTGAATCGAACCATTATCCGAAGGGTTCAAAGTTCGTATAAAATCGGATAAAATTCGGATAAGTTCCGGATGAAATCGAATAATTTTCGGATAAAATCAAATAATTTTTTGATAAAATCGGATAAATTCGGATAAAATCGCATTTCGTAACTCTCGTTTTTCCGTGCCGCCTTCTATTTAGTACATCAACCCAAGGTTTTCCTCCTTTCGCAATCGGAAGAGTCGTAGCGGCGCGGAAAAATGGGAGTGGTCTGGTGATATTTTGAAGTGGCTAGTTATTCAGTGTGGAAGTTTTTTTCTATACTTGTTTGCATACTTTTTACTAGCTAGTTGTCCTTAAAGGCAGTGTTCACGATAATCTTCAATCTTAAGATTATTCGCTATATGGATTAAGTGGCCCCAAAGTAGAACTAAGACGACGTAGAAATTGAGAAAAACGCACCATAAGTACATGAAACCCTCAAGCATCCCCCCGCCTGTTAAAGGCAGTGTTCACGATAATCTTCGATTTTGAGATCAATTGCTAAATCGATTGTTTGGCCTCAGGGTAGAACTGGAATGACGAAGCAGTCGAGAAAAACGCCCTAGAAAGACACCAAATCCTTTACTCTCACCCCACCTTTTTACTCTCACTGGAACTGTTCGTTGTGAGAATGAAATCTTTTGTGGACCTGTTACTTGTGATTCTCTACTCTCTACTGCTCCATCCTTTCCTTCGGACGCTAACTAATACTGTTTGGCCTCAAATATTCTTCCATTTTTGATTAGCCCCATTTTTTACCAGTGACAACCACCGAGAACCTCTTCATCCAGTCGGAAAACTATTCCTCTCTTTGTAACTTTGGTAACACTTGGTGGCCAACGCATTGTTTTGAGTGGAAAATTCGGGAACGAAAATCATCGTGAACACTGCCTTCAAGTATCACAGGAAGTGTTTGTTGCTGTTATGAAATCTTTCGTGGACCCGTCCATAGAAATTCTCTACTCTCTATTGCTCCGTTCATTCCTCAGGGCCCTAACTAATCCTGCTTTGCATAAAATATTCTTCTATTTTCGACTGACCCAGTTTTCCACCGGTGACAACCACCATGAACATGTTCATCCAGCCGGACAACTAGTCCATGTTATAGAATAATGTCACTGAAATACGGCGCTTCAATGCGTTTCTCGCCGTTTCTTCGTAATTTCGATAAGACTTGGAAGCCAACGCATTGTTTTATGTGAAAAACTCGGAGACGAAAATCATCGTGAATACTGCCTTTAATCAAACCTGTTTACGGGTAATACTGTGCCTCCCAACGACGATAGGGTAATAGAAGATTTGCTCTCATATTTTTCTTAATATGCATATATGAATATTGAAGATTGTATGTGAACATGCCGTATGTGCAATGAAGTTTTACTGTTTGTTCAATTATGGATGTTTTCAAAGGCTTGCCTTGAGTACCCGGATTATTTCTCACCGTTTCGCCTTAACTTTGTTCCGAAAATATCTGAAGTTATCCGAAATTATCCGACCGGATATCCGTATCCGAATCATTGGAAAATGGCATTATCTGAATCGATCCATTATGCGAAAATTTGAAAAAAAACGTATTATCTGAATCGATCCATTATCCGAAGAATTATCTCCGGAAAACATGTATAGGGGGCGGCTCTATCCTAAGGAGGGGGGTGGGGCACTCAGAATTCAAATCAGAAATGAAAGTGAACCCTACTCTCAACTAAGACCCAACAAAATATCTAGAACAAAAACATTTGCTATCACAGTGATACGAAATGATCTTGTGAGTGACTGTGGTATGATCTTTTCACTAGCGAGACCTAGCGAAGTTTTCGCTCCAGAGAACTTTTACGTGCGCCAACTTCTTGAGGTAGATCAGTTTGTTAAAACTTTGTTGACTGACTTCTGTCTACCCAAAGGTTTGTGTCCGTAGGGACTTTCTTAATATGGAAATCTGAGATCAAAAAGCAAAACATAAGAAGCCAGCAGCAGATCGTCGGCTGCTACCGGCATCACATTTACGATCCCTTCCGTCCCTCCTTCTCTTATGTCGCAACCCACTGTCCTTTTTTCCCATTTTTAAAGTTCGCAATAAATTATTCTCGCTTCATCATCTCTCTCATGACATGGAAAAGAAACCCGTATTCGAGGTGATTTTTCTCTAGTTGACCAACACCATGCCCTTGTTCTCAATAAATGAAGCATCTACGTGGATGATTATCTTCGGAGAAGCAGATTTCGATAAGCTCAGACTTTCAGCGTATATAAAACTGATGTATGGAAGTTAGTATCGTCCATAACTGGTCCACAGATCGCCGCGTCGAACACACGTGGCGCGCACGCAAGCGAGAAGGTAACGATGGTATCATTCTCGCCGTTTGCCAATCATGGCAGCCTCGGCATACGGTGTGCCGCGCTCGCCGCGGCGGCGACGACGCAACATCGATAACGAGCAGGCCTATTGAGTGATCGGCGGAGATCATGCAGAGGAAATGACTACCGACACATACATCTTAACTCCGTTTTAAGCAAAAACACTAAGGAATCCCTGTAATGCCTTCAAACATATCGCCCATTTTCAACAAGGATAACCCGATGGTTCTAAAGAGCATTTCTGACACGGGTGTGAGAAATTCTCCGATTTTTCTCAAGGGGTTGAAACCCCTGGGTGGGAGCATTTCTGACACGGGTGTGAGAAATTCTCCGATTTTTTTCAAGGGGTTGAAACCCCTGGGTGGGAGCATTTCTGACACGGGTGTGAGAAATTCTCCGATTTTTTTCAAGGGTTGGAAACCCCTGGGTGGGAGCATTTCTGACACAGGTGTGAGAAATTCTCCGATTTTTCAAGGGGTTGAAACCCTGGGTGGGAGCATTTCTGACACGGGTGTGAGAAATTCTCCGATTTTTCAATGGGTTGAAACCCTGGGTGGGAGCATTTCTGACACGGGTGTGAGAAATTCTCCGATTTTTTTAAGGGGTTGAAACCCCTGGGTGGGAGCATTTCTGACACGGGTGTGAGAAATTCTCCGATTTTTTCAATGGGTTGAAACCCCTGGGTGGGAGCATTTCTGACACGGGTGTGAGAAATTCTCCGATTTTTTTCGAGGGGTTGAAACCCCTGGGTGGGAGCATTTCTGACACGGGTGTGAGAAATTCTCCGATTTTTTCAAGGGGTTGAAACCCCTGGGTGGGAGCATTTCTGACACGGGTGTGAGAAATTCTCCGATTTTTTCAAGGGGTTGAAACCCCTGGGTGGGAGCATTTCTGACACGGGTGTGAGAAATTCTCCGATTTTTCAATGGGTTGAAACCCTGGGTGGGAGCATTTCTGACACGGGTGAGAAATTCTCCGATTTTTTCAAGGGTTGAAACCCCTGGGTGGGAGCATTTCTGACACGGGTGTGAGAAATTCTCCGATTTTTCAAGGGTTGAAACCCCTGGGTGGGAGCATTTCTGACACGGGTGTGAGAAATTCTCCGATTTTTCAATGGGTTGAAATCCCTGGGTGGGAGCATTTCTGACACGAGTGTGAGAAATTCTCCGATTTTTTTTCAAGGGGTTGAAACCCCTGGGTGGGAGCATTTCTGACACGGGTGTGACAAATTCTCCGATACTTTTCAAGGGGTTGAAACCCCTGGGTGGGAGCATTTCTGACACGGGGGTGAGAAATTCTCCGATACTTTTCAAGGGGTTGAAACCCCTGGGTGGGAGCATTTCTGACACGGGGGTGAGAAATTCTCCGATACTTTTCAAGGGGTTGAAACCCCTGGGTGGGAGCATTTCTGACACGGGTGTGAGAAATTCTCCGATTTTTTTCAAGGGGTTGAAACCCCTGGGTGGGAGCATTTCTGACACGGTTGTGAGAAATTCTCCGATTTTTTTAAGGGGTTGAATCCCCTGGGTGGGAGCATTTCTGACACGGGTGTGACAAATTCTCCGATTTTTTCAAGGGTTGAAACCCCTGGGTGGGAGCATTTCTGACACGGGTGTGAGAAATTCTCCGATTTTTTCAAGGGTTGAAACCCCTGGGTGGGAGCATTTCTGACACGGGTGTGAGAAATTCTCCGATTTTTCAAGGGTTGAAATCCTGGGTGGGAACATTTCTGACACGGGTGTGAGAAATTCTCCGATTTTTTCAAGGGTTGAAATCCCTGGGTGGGAGCATTTCTGACACGGGTGTGAGAAATTCTCCGATTTTTTCAAGGGGTTGAAACCCTGGGTGGGAGCATTTCTGACACGGGTGTGAGAAATTCTCCGATTTTTTCAAGGGTTGAAATCCCTGGGTGGGAGCATTTCTGACACGGGTGTGAGAAATTCTCCGATTTTTTCAAGGGTTGAAACCCTGGGTGGGAGCATTTCTGACACGGGTGTGAGAAATTCTCCGATTTTTCAAGGGGTTGAAACCCCTGGGTGGGAGCATTTCTGACACGGGTGTGAGAAATTCTCCGATTTTTTCAAGGGGTTGAAATCCTGGGTGGGAGCATTTCTGACACGGGTGTGAGAAATTCTCCGATTTTTCAAGGGGTTGAAATCCTGGGTGGGAGCATTTCTGACACGGGTGTGAGAAATTCTCCGATTTTTTTCAAGGGGTTGAAACCCTGGGTGGGAGCATTTCTGACACGGGTGTGAGAAATTCTCCGATTTTCAAGGGGTTGAAACCCCTGGGTGGGAGCATTTCTGACACGGGTGTGAGAAATTCTCCGATTTTCAAGGGTTGAAATCCTGGGTGGGAGCATTTCTGACACGGGTGTGAGAAATTCTCCGATTTTTCAAGGGTTGAAACCCCTGGGTGGGAGCATTTCTGACACGGGTGTGAGAAATTCTCCGATTTTTCAAGGGGTTGAAACCCTGGGTGGGAGCATTTCTGACACGGGTGTGAGAAATTCTCCGATTTTTCAAGGGTTGAAACCCCTGGGTGGGAGCATTTCTGACACGGGTGTGAGAAATTCTCCGATTTTTTCAAGGGGTTGAAACTCCTGGGTGGGAGCATTTCTGACACGGGTGTGAGAAATTCTCCGATTTTTTCAAGGGTTGAAACCCCTGGGTGGAGCATTTCTGACACGGGTGTGTGAAATTCTCCGATTTTTTCAAGGGTTGAAATCCCTGGGTGGGAGCATTTCTGACACGGGTGTGAGAAATTCTCCGATTTTTTTCAAGGGGTTGAAACTCCTGGGTGGGAGCATTTCTGACACGGGTGTGAGAAATTCTCCGATTTTTCAAGGGGTTGAAATCCTGGGTGGGAGCATTTCTGACACGGGTGTGAGAAATTCTCCGATTTTTCAAGGGTTGAAATCCTGGGTGGGAGCATTTCTGACACGGGTGTGAGAAATTCTCCGATTTTTCAAGGGGTTGAAATCCTGGGTGGGAGCATTTCTGACACGGGTGTGAGAAATTCTCCGATTTTTTCAAGGGTTGAAACCCTGGGTGGGAGCATTTCTGACACGGGTGTGAGAAATTCTCCGATTTTTTTCAAGGGGTTGAAATCCTGGGTGGGAGCATTTCTGACACGGGTGTGAGAAATTCTCCGATTTTTTTCAAGGGGTTGAAACCCTGGGTGGAAGCATTTCTGACACGGGTGTGAGAAATTCTCCGATTTTTTTCAAGGGGTTGAAACCCTTGGGTGGGAGCATTTCTGACACGGGGGTGAGAAATTCTCCGATTTTTTCTGCTGGGCGAAATCCCTGGGTGGGAGCATTTCTGACACGGGTGTGAGAAATTCTCCGATTTTTTTCAAGGGGTTGAAATCCCTGGGTGGGAGCATTTCTGACACGGGTGTGAGAAATTCTCCGATTTTTTTCAAGGGGTTGAAACCCCTGGGTGGGGGCATTTCTGACACAGGTGTGAGAAATTCTCCGATTTTTCAAGGGGTTGAAACCCCTGGGGAGCATTTCTGACACGGGTGTGAGAAATTCTCCGATTTTTCAAGGGTTGAAATCCCTGGGTGGGAGCATTTCTGACACGGGTGTGAGAAATTCTCCGATTTTTCAAGGGGTTGAAACCCTGGGTGGGAGCATTTCTGACACGGGTGTGAGAAATTCTCCGATTTTTTCAAGGGTTGAAACCCTGGGTGGGAGCATTTCTGACACGGGTGTGAGAAATTCTCCGATTTTTCAAGGGGTTGAAATCCTGGGTGGGAGCATTTCTGACACGGGTGTGAGAAATTCTCCGATTTTTCAAGGGGTTGAAATCCTGGGTGGGAGCATTTCTGACACGGGTGTGAGAAATTCTCCGATTTTTCAAGGGTTGAAATCCCTGGGTGGGAGCATTTCTGACACGGGTGTGAGAAATTCTCCGATTTTTTCAAGGGGTTGAAATCCTGGGTGGGAGCATTTCTGACACGGGTGTGAGAAATTCTCCGATTTTTCAAGGGGTTGAAATCCTGGGTGGGAGCATTTCTGACACGGGTGTGAGAAATTCTCCGATTTTTCAAGGGTTGAAACCCTGGGTGGGAGCATTTCTGACACGGGTGTGAGAAATTCTCCGATTTTTTCAAGGGTTGAAATCCTGGGTGGGAGCATTTCTGACACGGGTGTGAGAAATTCTCCGATTTTTCAAGGGTTGAAATCCCTGGGTGGGAGCATTTCTGACACGGGTGTGAGAAATTCTCCGATTTTTCAAGGGTTGAAACCCCTGGGTGGGAGCATTTCTGACACGGGTGTGAGAAATTCTCCGATTTTTTCAAGGGGTTGAAATCCTGGGTGGGAGCATTTCTGACACGGGTGTGAGAAATTCTCCGATTTTTCAAGGGTTGAAATCCCTGGGTGGGAGCATTTCTGACACGGGTGTGAGAAATTCTCCGATTTTTCAAGGGGTTGAAATCACTGGGTGGGAGCATTTCTGACACGAGTGTGAGAAATTCTCCGATTTTTTTTCAAGGGGTTGAAACCCCTGGGTGGGAGCATTTCTGACACGGGTGTGACAAATTCTCCGATTTTTCAAGGGGTTGAAGTCCCTGGGTGGGGGCATTTCTGACACGGGTGTGAGAAATTCTCCGATTTTTCAAGGGGTTGAAACCCTGGGTGGGAGCATTTCTGACACGGGTGTGAGAAATTCTCCGATTTTTTCAAGGGGTTGAAATCCTGGGTGGGAGCATTTCTGACACGGGTGTGAGAAATTCTCCGATTTTTTTCAAGGGGTTGAAATCCCTGGGTGGGAGCATTTCTGACACGGGTGTGACAAATTCTCCGATTTTTTCAATGGGTTGAAATCCCTGGGTGGGAGCATTTCTGACACGGGTGTGAGAAATTCTCCGATTTTTTTTCAGGGGGTTGAAACCCCTGGGTGGGAGCATTTCTGACACGGGTGTGACAAATTCTCCGATTTTTTCAAGGGGTTGAAATCCCTGGGTGGGAGCATTTCTGACACGGGTGCGAGATTCTCCGATTTTTTTCAAGGGGTTGAAATCTCTGGGTGGGAGCATTTCTGACGCGGGTGTGAGATTCTCCGATTTTTTTCAAGGGGTTGAAACTCCTGGTTGAGAGCATTTCTGACGCGGGTGTGAGATTCTCCGATTTTTTTCAAGGGGTTGAAATCTCTGGGTGGGAGCATTTCTGACACGGGTGTGAGATTCTCCGATTTTTTTCAAGGAGTTGAAATCTCTGGGTGAGAGCATTTCTGACACGGATGTGAGATTCTCCGATTTTTTTTCAAGGGGTTGAAACTCCTGGGTGAGAGCATTTCTGACACGGGTGTGAGAAATTCTCCGATTTTTCAAGGGGTTGAAATCCTGGGTGGGAGCATTTCTGACACGGGTGTGAGAAATTCTCCGATTTTTTCAAGGGTTGAAACCCTGGGTGGGAGCATTTCTGACACGGGTGTGAGAAATTCTCCGATTTTTTTCAAGGGGTTGAAATCCCTGGGTGGGAGCATTTCTGACACGGGTGTGAGAAATTCTCCGATTTTTTTTCAAGGGGTTGAGACTCCTGGGTGAGAGCATTTCTGACGCGGGTGTGAGATTCTCCGATTTTTTCAAGGGGTTGAAATCTCTGGGTGGGAGCATTTCTGACACGGGTGTGAGATTCTCCGATTTTTTTCAAGGGGTTGAAATCTCTGGGTGGGAGCATTTCTGACACGGGTGTGAGATTCTCCGATTTTTTTCAAGGGGTTGAAATCTCTGGGTGGGAGCATTTCTGACACGGGTGTGAGATTCTCCGATTTTTTCAAGGGGTTGAAACTCCTGGGTGAGAGCATTTCTGACGCGGGTGTGAGATTCTCCGATTTTTTTTCAAGGGGTTGAAATCTCTGGGTGGGAGCATTTCTGACACGGGTGTGAGATTCTCCGATTTTTTTCAAGGGGTTGAAATCTCTGGGTGGGAGCATTTCTGACACGGGTGTGAGAAATTCTCCGATTTTTCAAGGGGTTGAAATCTCTGGGTGGGAGCATTTCTGACACGGGTGTGAGAAATTCTCCGATTTTTTCAAGGGTTGAAATCCCTGGGTGGGAGCATTTCTGACACGGGTGTGAGAAATTCTCCGATTTTTTTCAAGGGGTTGAAATCCCTGGGTGGGAGCATTTCTGACACGGGTGTGAGAAATTCTCCGATTTTTTTCAAGGGGTTGAAACCCCTGGGTGGGAGCATTTCTGACACGGGTGTGAGAAATTCTCCGATTTTTTTCAAGGGGTTGAAATCCCTGGGTGGGAGCATTTCTGACACGGGTGTGAGAAATTCTCCGATTTTTTCAAGGGGTTGAAATCCCTGGGTGGGAGCATTTCTGACACGGGTGTGAGAAATTCTCCGATTTTTTCAAGGGGTTGAAATCCCTGGGTGGGAGCATTTCTGACACGGGTGTGAGAAATTCTCCGATTTTTTTCAAGGGGTTGAAATCCCTGGGTGGGAGCATTTCTGACACGGGTGTGAGAAATTCTCCGATTTTTTCAAGGGGTTGAAATCCCTGGGTGGGAGCATTTCTGACACGGGTGTGAGAAATTCTCCGATTTTTTCAAGGGTTGAAATCTCTGGGTGGGAGCATTTCTGACACGGGTGTGAGAAAATTCTCCGATTTTTTCAAGGGTTGAAATCCTGGGTGGGAGCATTTCTGACACGGGTGTGAGAAATTCTCCGATTTTCAAGGGGTTGAAACTCCTGGGTGGGAGCATTTCTGACACGGGTGTGAGAAATTCTCCGATTTTTTTCAAGGGGTTGAAACCCTGGGTGGGAGCATTTCTGACACGGGTGTGAGAAATTCTCCGATTTTTCAAGGGGTTGAAATCCCTGGGTGGGAGCATTTCTGACACGGGTGTGAGAAATTCTCCGATTTTTTCAAGGGGTTGAAACCCTGGGTGGGAGCATTTCTGACACGGGTGTGAGATTCTCCGATTTTTTCAAGGGGTTGAAACTCCTGGGTGAGAGCATTTCTGACGCGGGTGTGAGATTCTCCGATTTTTTTCAAGGGGTTGAAATCTCTGGGTGGGAGCATTTCTGACACGGGTGTGAGATTCTCCGATTTTTTTCAAGGGGTTGAAATCTCTGGGTGGGAGCATTTCTGACACGGGTGTGAGATTCTCCGATTTTTTTCAAGGGGTTGAAATCTCTGGGTGGGAGCATTTCTGACACGGGTGTGAGAAATTCTCCGATTTTTTCAAGGGGTTGAAATCCTGGGTGGGAGCATTTCTGACACGGGTGTGAGAAATTCTCCGATTTTTTTCAGGGGTTGAAATCCCTGGGTGGGGAGCATTTCTGGACACGGGTGTGAGAAATTCTCCGATTTTTTCAAGGGGGTTTGAAATCCTGGGTGGGAGCATTTCTGACACGGGTGTGAGAAATTCTCCGATTTTTCAAGGGGTTGAAATCCCTGGGTGGGAGCATTTCTGACACGGGTGTGAGAAATTCTCCGATTTTTTCAAGGGTTGAAACCCTGGGTGGGAGCATTTCTGACACGGGTGTGAGAAATTCTCCGATTTTCAAGGGGTTGAAACCCCTGGGTGGGAGCATTTCTGACACGGGTGCGAGATTCTCCGATTTTTTCAAGGGGTTGAAATCTCTGGGTGGGAGCATTTCTGACGCGGGTGTGAGATTCTCCGATTTTTTCAAGGGGTTGAAACCCTGGGTGGGAGCATTTCTGACACGGGTGTGAGAAATTCTCCGATTTTTCAAGGGTTGAAATCCCTGGGTGGGAGAACATTTCTGACACGGGTGTGAGAAATTCTCCGATTTTTCAAGGGTTGAAACCCTGGGTGGAGCATTTCTGACACGGGTGTAGAAATTCTCCGATTTTTTTCAAGGGTTGAAATCCTGGGTGGGAGCATTTCTGACACGGGTGTGAGAAATTCTCCGATTTTTTCAAGGGGTTGAAACCCTGGGTGGGAGCATTTCTGACACGGGTGTGAGAAATTCTCCGATTTTTCAAGGGTTGAAACCCTGGGTGGGAGCATTTCTGACACGGGTGTGAGAAATTCTCCGATTTTTTCAAGGGGTTGAAATCCCTGGGTGGGAGCATTTCTGACACGGGTGTGAGAAATTCTCCGATTTTTTCAAGGGTTGAAATCCCTGGGTGAGAGCATTTCTGACACGGGTGTGACAAATTCTCCGATTTTTTCAAGGGGTTGAAATCCCTGGGTGGGAGCATTTCTGACACGGGTGTGAGAAATTCTCCGATTTTTTCAAGGGGTTGAAATCCCTGGGTGGGAGCATTTCTGACACGGGTGTGAGAAATTCTCCGATTTTTTTCAAGTGGTTGAAATCCTGGGTGGGGGCATTTCTGACACGGGTGTGAGAAATTCTCCGATTTTTTCAAGGGGTTGAAATCCCTGGGTGGGAGCATTTCTGACACGGGTGTGAGAAATTCTCCGATTTTTTTCAAGGGGTTGAAACCCCTGGGTGGGAGCATTTCTGACACGGGTGTGACAAATTCTCCGATTTTTTCAATGGGTTGAAATCCCTGGGTGGGAGCATTTCTGACACGGGTGTGAAAAATTCTCCGATTTTTTTCAAGGGGTTGAAACCCCTGGGGGGAGCATTTCTGACACGGGTGTGAGAAATTCTCCGACTTTTTTCAAGGGGTTGAAACCCCTGGGGGGAGCATTTCTGACACTGGTGTGAGAGATTCTCCGATTTTTTTCAAGGGGTTGAAACCCCTGGGGGGAGCATTTCTGACACGGGTGTGAAAAATTCTCCGATTTTTTTCAAGGGGGTTGAAATCCTGGGTGGGAGCATTTCTGACACGGGTGTGAGAAATTCTCCGATTTTTTCAAGGGTTGAAACCCCTGGGTGGGAGCATTTCTGACACGGGTGTGAGAAATTCTCCGATTTTTCAATGGGTTGAAATCCTGGGTGGGAGCATTTCTGACACGGGTGTGAGAAATTCTCCGATTTTTTCAAGGGGTTGAAATCCCTGGGTGGGAGCATTTCTGACACGGGTGTGAGAAATTCTCGGATTTTTTTCAGCCGGTTGAAACCCCTGGGTGGGAGCATTTCTGACACGGGTGTGAGAAATTCTCCGATTTTTTTCAAGGGGTTGAAACCCCTGGGTGGGAACATTTCTGACACGGGTGTGAGAAATTCTCCGATTTTTTTTTGAAGGGGTTGAAACCCCTGGGTGGGAGCATTTCTGACACGGGTGTGAGAAATTCTCCGATTTTTTTCAAGGGGTTGAAACCCCTGGGTGGGAGCATTTCTGACACGGGTGTGAGAAATTCTCCGATTTTTTTCAAGGGGTTGAAATCCCTGGGTGGGAGCATTTCTGACACGGGTGTGAGAAATTCTCCGATTTTTTTCAAGGGGTTGAAATCCCTGGGTGGGAGCATTTCTGACACGGGTGTGAGAAATTCTCCGATTTTTCAAGGGGTTGAAATCCTGGGTGGGAGCATTTCTGACACGGGTGTGAGAAATTCTCCGATTTTTCAAGGGGTTGAAATCCCTGGGTGGGAGCATTTCTGACACGGGTGTGAGAAATTCTCCGATTTTTTCAAGGGTTGAAATCCTGGGTGGGAGCATTTCTGACACGGGTGTGAGAAATTCTCCGATTTTTTCAAGGGTTGAAATCCTGGGTGGGAGCATTTCTGACACGGGTGTGAGAAATTCTCCGATTTTTTCAAGGGGTTGAAATCCCTGGGTGGGAGCATTTCTGACACGGGTGTGAGAAATTCTCCGATTTTTTTTCAAGGGGTTGAAACCCCTGGGTGGGAGCATTTCTGACACGGGTGTGACAAATTCTCCGATTTTTTCAAGGGGTTGAAATCCCTGGGTGGGAGCATTTCTGACACGGGTGTGAGAAATTCTCCGATTTTTTTCAAGGGGTTGAAACCCCTGGGTGGGAGCATTTCTGACACGGGTGTGAGAAATTCTCCGATTTTTTCAAGGGGTTGAAATCCCTGGGTGGGAGCATTTCTGACACGGGTGTGAGAAATTCTCCGATTTTTTCAAGGGGTTGAAATCCTGGGTGGGAGCATTTCTGACACGGGTGTGAGAAATTCTCCGATTTTTCAAGGGGTTGAAATCCTGGGTGGGAGCATTTCTGACACGGGTGTGTGAGAAATTCTCCGATTTTTCAAGGGTTGAAATCCTGGGTGGGAGCATTTCTGACACGGGTGTGAGAAATTCTCCGATTTTTTCAAAGGTTGAAATCCTGGGTGGGAGCATTTCTGACACGGGTGTGAGAAATTCTCCGATTTTTTCAGGGTTGAAACCCCTGGGTGGGAGCATTTCTGACACGGGTGTGAGAAATTCTCCGATTTTTTCTTCAAGGGGTTGAAATCCCTGGGTGGGAGCATTTCTGACACGGGTGTGAGAAATTCTCCGATTTTTTTCAAGTGGTTGAAATCCCTGGGTGGGAGCATTTCTGACACGGGTGTGAGAAATTCTCCGATTTTCTTCAAGGGGTTGAAATCCCTGGGTGGGAGCATTTCTGACACGGGTGTGAGAAATTCTCCGATTTTTTTCAAGTGGTTGAAATCCCTGGGTGGGAGCATTTCTGACACGGGTGTGAGAAATTCTCCGATTTTCTTCAAGGGTTGAAATCCTGGGTGGGAGCATTTCTGACACGGGTGTGAGAAATTCTCCGATTTTTCAAGGGGTTGAAACCCTGGGTGGGAGCATTTCTGACACGGGTGTGAGAAATTCCTCCGATTTTTTCAATGGGTTGAAATCCCTGGGTGGGAGCATTTCTGACACGGGTGTGAGAAATTCTCCGATTTTTTTCAAGGGGTTGAAACCCCTGGGTGGGAGCATTTCTGACACGGGTGTGACAAATTCTCCGATTTTTTCAATGGGTTGAAATCCCTGGGTGGGAGCATTTCTGACACGGGTGTGAGAAATTCTCCGATTTTTTCAGGGTTGAAACTCCTGGGTGGAGCATTTCTGACACGGGTGTGACAAATTCTCCGATTTTTTCAATGGGTTGAAATCCTGGGTGGGAGCATTTCTGACACGGGTGTGAGAAATTCTCCGATTTTTTCAAGGGGTTGAAACTCCTGGGTGGGAGCATTTCTGACACGGGTGTGAGAAATTCTCCGATTTTTCAAGGGGTTGAAATCCCTGGGTGGGAGCATTTCTGACACGGGTGTGAGAAATTCTCCGATTTTTTCAAGGGTTGAAATCCCTGGGTGGGAGCATTTCTGACACGGGTGTGAGAAATTCTCCGATTTTTTCAAGGGGTTGAAATCCCTGGGTGGGAGCATTTCTGACACGGGTGTGAGAAATTCTCGATTTTTTCAAGGGGTTGAAATCCCTGGGTGGGAGCATTTCTGACACGGGTGTGAGAAATTCTCGATTTTTTTCAAAGGGTTGAAACCCCTGGGTGGGAGCATTTCTGACACGGGTGTGAGAAATTCTCCGATTTTTTCAAGGGGTTGAAATCCCTGGGTGGGAGCATTTCTGACACGGGTGTGAGAAATTCTCCGATTTTTTTCAAGGGGTTGAAATCCCTGGGTGGGAGCATTTCTGACACGGGTGTGAGAAATTCTCCGATTTTTTTTCAAGGGGTTGAAACCCCTGGGTGGGAGCATTTCTGACACGGGTGTGAGAAATTCTCCGATTTTTTCAAGGGGTTGAAATCCCTGGGTGGGAGCATTTCTGACACGGGTGTGAGAAATTCTCCGATTTTTTTTCAAGGGGTTGAAACCCCTGGGTGGGAGCATTTCTGACACGGGTGTGAGAAATTCTCCGATTTTTTCAAGGGGTTGAAACCCCTGGGTGGGAGCATTTCTGACACGGGTGTGAGAAATTCTCCGATTTTTTCAAGGGGTTGAATCCCCTGGGTGGGAGCATTTCTGACACGGGTGTGAAAAATTCTCCGACTTTTTTTTTTCAAGGGGTTGAAACCCCTGGGTGGGAGCATTTCTGACACGGGTGTGAGAAATTCTCTCAGAGAACTGGCCGCGATCGCCCCGCAATCGTACCGCAATCGTACCTCTGCGGTCCCGGCCGGAGCTGCAGAGGCACGATTGCGGTACGACTGCTGGACGATTGCGGGCAGCCACGACCTTGCCGCAATAGCCCCGCAATCGTACCGCAATAGCGCTTTCGTTTCAGCTTTGGCACTCCTGCTGAGCCTATAATTTTGTTTCCAAGCCATTTCTGCTATCACCAAGTCATTATTGGCCACGCCTTCTTGATTCTCACACTATCTCTAATGAATATATATCTTCCCGTGGCACATAGATTTAATTCACTTTCAGTAGCATTATCCACACACTGGACGCAAAAGAATCGGCTGCCTAAACCACGAATACGTGCTATGTAGTTACGTTGGCACTATAGTTCACGAGAAAGCGCAGCTACATGGTATTACATGCAGCTATTTGTCCCTACATATCTCTTCTCCGCTATACTTGTTGCTATTTTGAAAGTCTATGTATTTACTTTTGGTATGGAACGATTACATTCACAGAAGAATTAATAGAATATTTATTACTTCCACAGATTAATTCAGGTCTATCCGAATGAGACTGCTCGCCCACGCGGCCGGTGGGCATGTTGACCGGCTGCCGCGAAGGTTTTTTTTCGATTCGTGAATATATTACCACGAGTATAGGACAAATTGGGAACAATATTCCAGTTAGCTGTATCTCAGTCGTCGGTCAGCTCGTCTGAAAAATGCCTTCGTGATGCCTAGTGCATACCTATCGCAACGAGCGACGCGGCATAATGCTTGTCATCTATATCGACCGAAAATCGATATTGCTGATATGCACTGTCGCGATCGCGCAACGCGGGAAGTATGCACTAGGTTTGACGTGTGCTCGTTGCGCTGGCTGACCGCGTGGGTAGAGAGTCTCATTCGGACAGGCTTTAAGTAATCAATGTGTGTCGTCTCAAAGTAAAAAAATCTTTGGTAAGAGACCAGAGAGTGAACAGACTTGGTATCATCCTAGTGGAGTGAAGATTCAACTTAAAGGCACAGAACACCCAAAAAATTAATTTTCTATCTTGGAGAGAGTCACACGCTGAACACAGTGGTATCTCTGACGTCCAAGACCCCCTTTGAACAGAGTTATGGCTCTTCAAAGATGCCAAGATTTGAGGATGAAAAATTGGTGGACGAGTTGTCTCAGGCCTGTACTTCTCTTCATTCACCAGAGCGAGCCAGGATAAGGAGACAGTCCGGTAATGGACTGAAGAACGACGACTTGCTGGAAATCATCCATCCATCGAGCCGCTATCGAGTCCGAAAATCTGTTAGGGGGTCGGGCCTGTGGTGGGGAGCGAAGGGGGCCGGGCATGTGGTGATCGCTTATACCTCGCTTATTTGGAGGAATTGAGAACTCGTATTTGGCACGTGTTATACAGGAGGGGTCTTCTACACAATTACATGAAAATCTCAAAATTCATGTCTGAGGGTGTAGTGTGCCTTTAATGAAGGCAATTCAGGGGAGTAGCAACCGAAGAAGAGTAAATCCTTCGCTTGCAACACCTAATTAATATACCGGATTCTCTCTTTTAGGGGCAAATGCACTTCTAATCCTGAGGCCTCTATTTTAGATGTACAATACCGTCGCTATCCAAGGGAAAAAATGGGCGAAATGGGCAAAGTGGACCACTAAACCGTCTTTCGACCACAACTCGCCTCAAAAGGCTCCGTTTTCAATTTCGAAAACGCTGAAATGTACATCATGTCGTGATCTAGTCGATAGTGTGATAATATTTTGCGAAATTCGAGAGCAATATTATTTTTGAAGGCGGAATACATTTTCATTTTGACCATGTTAGAGATCGCTTACTGCTGTTTTTGATCGAATGGGCTCATTATCTTGTGATAACATCAAATTCATAACTAACTTCATATTAAAAAAGCGTTTTCGTAAGTGAATTCCAAATTTGTCTTATATAGTTAGATAGATTGTGGCGCGGTGAACATTTTGGTCCGTTTGAAATTAAAAACGGAGCACTTTGAGGCGTGTTGGGGTCAAAAACGCTTTAGTTGCCCACTTTGCCCATTTCGCCCATTTTTCCCTTGGATAGCGGCGGTATTGTACTTCGATTAGAGGTGTCCTTCAAATAGAGGGTGTACTTCTAGCATTTGGACAAACAGAGCCCAGATTCGTTTTCAGCACCCTATAATACCCTTACATACAAGTTTTGAGCAAATCCGATTTTTTTAAAACATCTCAAATAACTGCTGATGATACCCTTACCTTATTGTGAAATTTGAGCAAAGCTCATAACTCAGCGGGGTCAGCGTATCTGCGCGTGGGGAAAACCACCCTCACTGCCAGGTCCACGATGTCATTTAAACGGGGAATGGCTAAAATTTTACTGAAGTCTTAGATATGTTTGTAATTCGTAGTTTTCTGAATTTTCGCGACTTTTTCTAGCGTCTGTCTTATACGACGTACTCAATGAATGAATGAACTTTTTAAAACCAGCAGCTTGGGGCGTGGTACTGCAAAGTTATACTATAGACAAGAGACACTGACAATACGTTTCGTTTCCGCAGATCCGACCTACGCTTCGTAAACTTCGCTTGTGAGATGGTCATTCGTTTTTCAAAATCCGATTTAAAGGCAGTGCTCACGATGAGAAAATTGCCCGCTTTTGGCAGGAAAGTAAGCTTTGGGTCCTTCTGAGAATAGTGGGGATGGAAGTAACTCGAAAAACGGCCAGGAATCGTGTGAAAATCTCGTGAACCAGTCGACCCATTGGATCACCCCGCCCAAGCCATATGGCAGTTGTCCATAGTTTCTAGTACCAAAGTAACTGTTGCCGAATTTTCGAATACTCTTTATTCCGGGAAATTGTAAGATCTGAACATGAGCACTCAACTTACTCAATTTTTTAAGAGTTTCTGGTACACGAAACAGAAAGCAAAGTCACTTACCTCACAATTTCAAAGCTCAAAACAATTTGCGACGTTTGGTCTGACGTTTTGTCTGCAGTGCGCAGAATACACCAACAGGCGTAAAAAAATAATAAATGGTTTTTTTAAAAGAACTTTTTTATTCGGCTTTCAAAAGTTCTATAGAGACAGTTTCCCCAACAACTCCTCTAAGCATCGAGAACACTTCATGCCCACCGAAAACATAGAAAACTAAAAATACGGCTTTCTATCGTGACACAGCCTCAAAAAGTTTTGAAAAAAATCCGCTTATCCCTGGAAACACGCGCGAGAGAACTATGGGACCTCCACTTGGCACAGAATGTGCATATTATAGAATACAGGTTCATGAATTCAGGTAAGTGTGGTCAAATGTGCTCAAAAAAATCAAAAGCTCAAAACTCAAAAAGCTTCTTAAGCTTAAAAAATGATTCTAAACTTTCACGCAAAAAATATGATTCAAAACTTCGTCAACATGAACGCTCATAAGACTGAAGAGGATGAATGTGTCAGTGTTTCCCTACGAGAGGTAAATGAATTTTGAGAAGATAAGAGACACGCTTTCGTTCCAACAGAACTGAAGAAGGGCGAAGACGAGTGAATGAAAAGCGTGGCAAGCCGGGTTGAGTGGATCGATAAATGGCATGGCTGGTTTTCTAACGGCCCTGGGTGATTTGCCGCAGTAGCACCGCAGCAGTACCTCGCACCATCATTGCGGCGCTATTGCGGTATTTGACACAAGTGCGAGCCCACTGCACCGTCATTGCGGTACGACTGCGGAACTATGGGGACTGCGGCACGGTTGCGGTACTACAGCGGCCAGTTCTCTCAGAGTTCTCCGATTTTTTTCAAGGGGTTGAAACCCCTGGGTGGGTGAAATTCTGTTAAGCGTGCCATATGCTCTTACAATATAGAAAACCAATTTATGTTGATAAAAATATGTATTTTATCGGCAAACATTAAAGCTGTAGATATTGTCGTTCGCAAGCATAGTCGAGAGCTAACAGTCAAAGATAGGTATATCCGCATTGCTCATACTATGTTGCGTCAACGACAGCTTGAATCGTTGAAAACTGGTCCAGTATGACAGTATTTGATTGTCGATGTTTGCAGCTTATCTGTTTTTTCATCGCCCGTATTATTCCACACTCCTCGAGTAACAGAATGAGAATAGATACTTGTGAATACGTGTGATACTGAGAGTGATAGCACTATCAACCGCGGGAGTGCACGAGAGAAATTAGCTCGTTGGTTTTACTTGTTTGAGTATAACATGTCTGCATACCTATTTACTCGTCCACTTTCGAGAATGCCGCTCTGCTTTGGGCTGACCTTTGAAATGGAGGATTTTATCAGTGCACACAAAACATGTTATATTGAGGTAAATCGAGTTTTTCTCTACTGCACTCCCTTTTTATAAGTGCTATCATCTCTATGTTATCACATGTTTTCTCAAGCATCGATTCACATTCTGTTACTCGAAGCGGTGGAAAATATGGGCGTGGAAGGAAAGATTGCTCAAACATCGTCAAATATTGTCATCCTGGACAGCCTTCAGCGCTTCAAACGTCGTTGACGACATAGTACGGGCCGTGCGGACCTATCTATGCTGTTATCTCGACTATGCTTGCGAGCGTGTATGCTGCCTTTAATACCGCTCTTTCATTCAAACTTTTGTTTTTTCAAAGCAATCCTTACAAAGCGTGGTGTATTATCCACTCCAGCATTTCAAACTTCGCATGATCCTTAAATATTTGAGGCCTTGTACGAAGGAACCCCAGTGTTTTTGCTCAAAACGAAGTTTAGATGTATGTGTCGGTAGTCATTTCCTCTGCATGATCTCCGCCGATCACTCAATCGGCCTGCTCGTTATCGATGTTGAACACATCGTCGCCGCCGCGGCGAGCGCGGCACAATTGTGGTTGCCGAGGCTGCCATGCTCAGAACTTCTTCATCAGCTCAGCTATTTCCGCCCTTGCAAAAGTGGCGTAGCCTGATAGCATCATGTTACACACCATAAAGACGCAAATACCTAGAACTAAACACGCATGTATCATTCCTCAAAGACGCATGTAACAAACGCTGAACACGCAGGCGCCTTACATTAAAGGGGCATGAATCATTCCTCAAAGACGTACGTAACAAACGCTAAACACGCAAGCGCCTTACATCAAAGGCGCATGCATTCTTCCTCAAAGACGCATGTAACAAACGGGCGAGACCACGTGCGGCGGCGCCTTTATTGATCAAAGGCGCATGATTCTTCTCGGCAGATGCAGCGCAACAACATTGAACACGCAGGCGTCTTACTCTATGTTTGCGTGCCCAATACAGTGAAAACCTCAGAGCCTTCGTCACGGCGGCGGTTGTGGACGCAAGAGAGACCAACGTACCATTTATTCCAAACAGCAACGACTTGCCCTTATGAAGCGCGCCGTACATCGCGTGAGTTTGCAATCGATGTTCAACATATGCATGATGATAACTACTGCAACGGCCCAATCTTCGTGGGCAAAAACACTAATTATCTCTATATTTGACTACGACAAGTGCATTAATGGATAGCCAGTTGCTCCTACGTTCTTTGTAGTTAACAAATAAAATAACAAAACAATATGACATTGAGATTATTTGTGATTTTTATTAAAATAACTATGAGATTTTAACCTTCCTGCAGGAAAGATTGTTTCATACTGAGCTCTCAGAGACCCTTTTTACTGCAGAGAAACGTTGTTACTGCAATACCGGCCATTATTTTGGCGTTTCTGGCCAACAAAAAAAAAACGCTAAAAAGCATTTTTTCGCTCTTTTTTCCATAACTCTGTGCAAAAGGGTCCATTTGGGAATCTAACAGGATAATGGGAATCAGCATTGTAAGCTCTTTTTTTTCTGGAATAACACATGGCTCCCAGACAAGAAACAATTAACCCGAATCGCGATTTCGCAATCAAGGCTTTATAGGTTATAAAAGGCGTAATTAACGGTTGGGCCTCATAGTCGACTGCGTACCACGTGCCGCGCGTTGTAAATCGCATACGCGCGTTAAAGCTTAACGAGTTTTGGCCGTCAGTAAAACAATGCGCGTAAGGTCAGGAACTTCGTTAGGGCTTTCCGACGCGCGTGCGGTCGCGCAGTGCGTGGTACGCAGTCGACGGTGGGAATTTCGCCGTTTTATGGCCTGTATGATCGAATGTGTCCATGCTGTTACGCCTAAATGCTTTGTACAAAGCATGCCAAATAGTGCAAAATGCCAAAGAGGGTACTTCTCGATCCTGATTCCAAATATTTCTTCGGATTCTCAAATTGA